>CM060950.1:331566679-332086740 GCA_030765055.1 Mantis religiosa
CCACTGAGCCGCATTAAAGGCATGTTTAACATCCAGCGTCACTAAGGCGACATAGCGAGGAGAGAGCGCCTGGGCTTCAGTCACGTAAGTTTGTACAGCCTGGATGGCATCCATAGTCGACAATGCTTTCCGAAAACCAAATTGACGAGGGGATAATCCTTCCCCGGCCTCAATTTCGGCGATTAAGCATCTGTTGAGAATGTGCTCCATAAGTTTTTCTAGGACGTCAAGCAAACAAATTGGTCTGTGTGACTGAATCCCTCATGGCGGACTAGGTTTTTCAAGAAGAATGATTTTGCCAAGTTTCCGTTTACTAGGAAATCTACCAGAGCATAAGATAGAATTAAGGTAGTCCAGGAGGAGCTCCGGTTTCTCAGTAGCAAGGAGCTTCACAACTTTCGGAGGACTGCCATCCGCGCCACCGGCCTTCCCAGACTTGAGCCGGTGACCTGCGGCTCGGATCTCTTCAACTGTACAAACGAGGATAGTGTCGCTGTCGACGAGAATCTCTGGCCAGATGAGCCGAATATGTGCAGGAAACAAAGTTCTGGCTGTATGTAGTTGTTCAACGTCACTGAGAATTATAGGTGAGCGGAAGCCGAGTTTCCCAGTAACAATTTGGTAACCCAGACCCCAAACTTCGGAATCAACCTCAGCACAAAGTGAGCTCCAGGCAGCACGTTTAGATGTCGAGATGGCATCCCTAAGGGCGTTATGGCAGTCCCGGTAGGCGCGTAATGCAAGTTACTTGGCAGCACCATTGACATTCCGTCTGTTGGTTCTGGTAAGGTGTCGCTTAGCCTTATTGCACTGCCGCCGCAAGTCAGCGATATCATCATTCCACCAGTAGGTGCCTTTACGGCGGCCATGGGAGCGTTTCCGAGATAAAACAAAATCACAAGCGTTGCAGATAGCCTGGTCAATTCCATATGCCTGATGAATAAACTGGAGCGGATTTGTTATTCGAGATGTACCAATAATTGATCTTATTTCTCAGGTTGGTAGAACCAGCCCATAGGCCAGCGGGAAGACAAAAGAGGTGGGGCGGACACCATCACTTCGGAATAGATGCTGCGATTGTAGCTCAGATTTTCCTCATCGCTCACGTGCCAATTGCTGACCGTTCTCCCAAGATTCGGGCTGCATAAGGTCAAATCAATGTTTGAAGAACCTCCATGACGCTCAAACGTAGGTAGTGTTGCAGCATTTAAAATAAGAAGGTCATGCTCACCAGCCCATTCAGCTAAAGCACTTCCTTTCCCTGTCCTCTATGGGAGATCCCCAACCATTACGCCTTAGCATTAAAATCGCCTCCTATTAACAGACGCCCAGGGTGTTTGCTGGATGCTGGTAAGTCAGCGCGGAAAGAAAGTCCTTCAAAAGGCGGCAGTATTAGTCGCCGGGGAGACATAACAAGAATAAATAACCAGGTCTCCATTGTCCATCCATACAAAACCATCCCCGCCACCAATGGCGCGCACTTTAAAAGAATCACTAGCGAGGTAAATGGCGGCATGATATCGACGATCCGTAAGCCAATTAGAGTTGGAGGCCGTCATAGCCTTATTGGATTCCGCTACGAGCGCAAAGGAAAAGTGCTCCGAGGTGCATTTATGCCGGAGAGAGATCCATTGCCCTCTTACTCCGATCAACGTTCAGCTGCAAAACTTTCATGGAACAGCACGCAGACGATTCTTTTCTCCCTACGCTGATGAATGGGGTCCCTATACTTGGGACATCGCATCGACTCAGCTTTGTGTCCTTCAATATTGCAAATGTAGCAGGACAGCGTGTAGGTACAATCCTTACTCTGGTGGTCACTCCGGCCACAATTGTGACAGAGTTCTGCAGCAGGCGATAGGGTACACTCCCGCGCTATATAGCCCAATCGGTGACAGTTATAGCATCTGGGTAAGCGAGAAGCTTCACGGACTCACCATCTGTCCCAGCCGGACCCCAGTCTCGAGTGCCGAAGGAGCTTCTGAGCCGAATCCCTATCGACGGTCACAAAGGCGTATTTAACTCCATTTTTGTTTGACCTCTCCACCAGTTTGACTTGCAGATTCGGCACCGGCCCACCAAGTTCATTGCCGACTGCGGCCACCACATCAGACGCAGTAATGGTCTCATCGAGATCCAGCAGCATCACTGTTTGGGGCGCTGTCCTCATATTAACAGTTGCCATCTTGGTCAGAGTAGCAGACAACCGTTCACGGAAGGCCTGCCTGGCACTGGCCTCCTTACCATTAATCTTAAGTTGTACCTGGCCTCCGCTGGTTTTCAGAACCCGATCAACCACGACTCTCTCGGGTGTCACCTCCTTCTTCATGGGCTTAACCACATCGGCATATGAGGTTCCAGGTAGCAGTTCCAACAATATGGTGTCCTCATTCCGAGTAAATTGGGGCTTAATGACGTCCATCGCCTCAGAACCAGAAAGTGCTCTAGGAGGGGAGGTCCTGGAAGAAGATTTGCGCACCGGCATGGATACATCCACTTGGCGACAGACGTACTCCCAAAATCTTGCGAACAGTCGAAAACATTCGTACTCCCTGTAGTCGCACATAGCATGGTGCTACGACCCTTTTTATGTTGCAATTTCATGACCTTATAAAGGTTTTTTCTGAGAGCGAGTAAAGCTTCCGGGTCGTTTGCAAGCGACCCCGCAACAATCAGGTAGGTGTAGACATCGGAGCTGTGCGTGACGCAGTCGTTCTCGTCCAGACAACCATGCCGGGCGACTCTACAAAGCAACTTTCCAGGCTCCAGTGAACTGTTGTCCATCAGCCTCATCAGACAGGGTTTCTGGAGCAAAACGTTGCGAAGAACAGAGTCGGTTCTATCCTCACCAGCCGTCATGACAACAATTTGGTCAGCCTTGTCCGCATTAGGGTCACCATCCAGTAGCAGAGCGCAACGTTGGTAGACTTTTGTTGGCCAGTTCAACTTCACGAGATCCAGGAAATCCTGATCAGGAAGATACTTTTGGATTGCCGGCGATATCCGTTCGACAAGCTGATGGGTGACAAGCTGCTTGGAGCTGAGGGTTTGAGTGCCCACCTCAGCGACAGGCGGAAGTCTAGGATGACGATGTGTTTGGAGAGCAGACTCATGGGTTGCCAACAATTCATTGACAAAATTTGTAGCAGTGGGCAGCCGTGTAGAATATTCGGCTAACTTGCCAATAGCTTGCTTAATGTCCAGCTTGGTATTAGGCGTGTCCACGATGGCTTTCTGCAGAGAGCCTATTTCATTAACCATATGCTGAACTAAGGCGTTAGACAAATGAGCTTCTTGGGCCATGCGCCACATAAATAGATCGGGAGCGCCAATATCCGGCGCAACCTTATCGGCAGAAGTAGCCCTTTTCCGTTTACCATCGCGGAAAGCATAATCCTTCAGAGGGCAGGCCTGCGGAATTGCAGGATTCTCCCATTGCATCTGAAGCAGAAACAGAAGGCGAGGAACTAGACATCACATGACTCTGGGATAAGCCAGATTGCGCAGAAGCGTCCGCAAAGTCCATATCGGAATCCAAAGGCCCAGTAGCAGTATCCTGCATCCCGGCCTGGAGCTCCAACGGGGATGCTGTGTAGTAGCTGGCTGACGGTCAGGCGGGGCCTACTCGCGCACCACAGCTCCCGACCGGTTCTAGGGATCCGACGCCTCTGTCCCGTAGGTCTTCTTTACTTAAAAACCCTTCCATATTTTGTTGAAATAAATAACCGTGTCATAGCCGGGCCGACGTAAATAGATCCACCAACAGGAAGAAGAAGAAGAAGAAGAAGAAGAAGAAGAAGAAGAAGAAGAAGAAGAAGAAGAAGAAGAAGAAGAAGAAGAAGAAGAAGAAGAAGAAGAAGAAGAAGAAGAAGAAGAAGAAGAAGAAGAAGAAGAAGAAGAAGAAGAAGAAGAAGAAGAAGAAGAAGAAGAAGAAGAAGAAGAAGAAGAAGAAGAAGAAGAAGAAGAAGAAGAAGAAGAAGAAGAAGAAGAAGAAGAAGAAGAAGAAGAAGAAGAAGAAGAAGAAGAAGAAGAAGAAGAAGAACAAGAACAAGAAGAAGAAAGAGGAGGAAGGTAAAGAGAGGAAAAAGAGAACTCACCAAAGGACAGAAGAAGGAGGTGAGTACTGGCTCGGGCACCCCGGAGTCGCCAAACCCATGCTCAAAAGACATTAGCCCCTGGGAGGTGGCAGCGGCAGCGGTAGCGGTAGTGGTAGTAGTGGTAGTCGTAGTGGTAGTAGTAGTGGTAGTAGTGGTGGTAGTAGTGGTAGTAGTGGTAGTGGTAGTGGTAGTAGTCATAGTGGTAGTGGTAGTAGTGGTAGTAGTCGTAGTCGTAGTCGTAGCAGCAGGAGTATTAGTAGTAGTAGTGGTGGTAGTAGTAGTGGTAGTGGTGGTGATGGTGGTAGTGTTGGTGGTAGTAGTGGTGGTTGTAGTAGTGGTGGTGGTAGTAGTGGTGGTGGTAGTAGTGGTGGTAGTGGTGGTAGTAGTAGTGGTGGTAGTAGTAGTGGTGGTAGTAGCAGCAGCAGCAGTAGCAGTAGCAGTGGTAGTGGTAATGGTAGTGGTAGTAGCAGTGGTAGTGGTGGTAGTGTAATGGTAGGGGTAGTGGTAGTGGTAGTGGTGGTGGTAATGTTAGTGGTAGTGGTAGTGTAGTAGCAGTGGTAGTGGTAGTGGTTGTAGTAGTAGTGGTAGTAGTAGTAGTAGTAGTAGTAGTAGTAGTAGTAGTAGTAGTAGTAGTAGTAGTAGTAGTAGTAGTAGTAGTAGTAGTGGTGGTGGTGGTGGTAGTAGTAGTGGTAGTAGTATAATGGAAATTGAGATAAATGAAATGTAACACTTTATAGGTGATGTAATGGTTTTACTAGTAAACTTAAACTTCCTTACTTAGGAAAACTCGAAAGATTGGCACTAGCATTGTCTCATTCAAACGCGGGGTCAGAAACAATTTTTTCAATTGTGGTGATGTGAAGAGGAAAAGGAATGAAATAGTTGAATACATGATAAAGGTTCAGTGTAGTCCGGTAGGACGGTGTACCTCAAAAACCAAGGTATTGGATTGCTTTTGTTTGAGGCCACCTGAAACTGAGGCCACTCTCTGAAACTTCACAATTTACACAACGTGGTTAGATTTGGCGAGTATAGTTTATATAGAATCACGACTTTAGGTTTGATCAGTCAATTTTGTTCGTATGTGATTTCTAAAAGAATCTGAATGAGTGGGGAAAACCTTGGTCTGGCGGAAAATTTTGTGCATGTTTGAGGGAAACTTGATGTAGGGGTATGGCAACGCTGCATACTGGAAATAAGAGAAATTCAGACAGTTGGCTATTAAGTAGGAATGGTGGTTTCTACATTTTGGAGTTAGTTGAAGGGAGTAAAAATTGCGACTAATTGTTGAATCTGACTCATGTCTTAGATTTGGTATAAGGATATTATCATCGCAGTCTGAAGATTGACATCAAATTAAAAGAGTATAGTTTCTACCAAAGAGTAAGTACAGTGCTGAATTCCGGTATTACATTTTGAAATTCACTAGATTGGATTGTATTAATAATACTAATATGAAATACATTAATTGCAGATTTTGAAATTTAGGGGTAAAAGCAGCAGGTAATGAAGTAACCGTGTCTGGCGTATCCAATCGTGTAATTTTCACCAGAGTCGTTTGCTGTAAATATGGAGATTTAGTTGGCTCAATCCCGCTGGGTTCTATTCATATCGTATTTGTTCCTTCGATCCTAAAATGAGCCTACTCAAGTATATAGAACACGTAGTCCAGTCGTGTTACATTTGTAATTTTTCAGGGTTCTTCTCCTCCCCACAACGCACAAGCTCAAATTACAATAAAGGAAGATGTTTGGGTAAAACGGGTCTAACCTGCTCAGTTAGATATTACAGACCCCTCTTCAGATTGTTGTATGTTTTGGTAGCATTTTTCATCAAGACAACACAAAAAGTTTGTAATGCTGGAAGAATGTTTTATTTATTATTATTATTATTATTATTATTATTATTATTATTATTATTATTATTATTATTATTATTATTATTATTATTATTATTATTATTATTATTATTATTATTATTATTATTATTATTATTATTATTATTATTATTATTATTATTATTATTATTATTATTATTATTATTATTATTATTATTATTATTATTATTATTATTATTATTATTATTATTATTATTATTATTATTATTATTATTATTATTATTATTATTATTATTATTATTATTATTATTATTATTATTATTATTATTATTATTATTATTATTATTATTATTATTATTATTATTATTATTATTATTATTATTATTATTATTATTATTATTATTATTATTATTATTATTATTATTATTATTATTATTATTATTATTATTATTATTATTATTATTATTATTATTATTATTATTATTATTATTATTATTATTATTATTATTATTATTATTATTATTATTATTATTATTATTATTATTTATTATTATTTATTATTATTTATTATTATTTATTATTATTTATTATTATTTATTATTATTTATTATTATTTATTATTATTTATTATTATTTATTATTATTTATTATTATTTATTATTATTTATTATTATTTATTATTATTTATTATTATTTATTATTATTTATTATTATTTATTATTATTTATTATTATTTATTATTATTTATTATTATTTATTATTATTTATTATTATTTATTATTATTTATTATTATTTATTATTATTTATTATTATTTATTATTATTTATTATTATTTATTATTATTTATTATTATTTATTATTATTTATTATTATTTATTATTATTTATTATTATTTATTATTATTTATTATTATTTATTATTATTTATTATTATTTATTATTATTTATTATTATTTATTATTATTTATTATTATTTATTATTATTTATTATTATTTATTATTATTTATTATTATTTATTATTATTTATTATTATTTATTATTATTTATTATTATTTATTATTATTTATTATTATTTATTATTATTTATTATTATTTATTATTATTTATTATTATTTATTATTATTTATTATTATTTATTATTATTTATTATTATTTATTATTATTTATTATTATTTATTATTATTTATTATTATTTATTATTATTTATTATTATTTATTATTATTTATTATTATTTATTATTATTTATTATTATTTATTATTATTTATTATTATTTATTATTATTTATTATTATTTATTATTATTTATTATTATTTATTATTATTGGTCTAATAAAAAATTTACAACATTTTTGAACATGAAATAAATTTGTTCCTCAAAATAATTATAAGGAATTTACTAAGTTTTTGTAAAAAAAATTATTTCTAATTATATAAAAAATCTGGCATTTATCAATTTATTTTGGATTGTGTGAGCTTACATTGGTAAAACTAAACATCATTTGGAAACAAGAATGAAAGGACTCTTAAATATTAAATATAAACAGATTGATAAATTAGCGTAGATCATTTTTGGTCTCTTAATCATAAAATAAATCCAGAGGTGACATTAAAGCAATTAATTAGACCTATAGATTTGATGATTTGGAAAAAAAGTGTTCATTTTGAAAAATATGGATTGTATAATGAATTTTGAAATATTTCCAATCAACTCTGTTAAGTTTGTTTTACTTTCAGAGGTTGGTAATAAAACAATGTCACCTAGTGACAGTACCAATAAGTGAAATAAACAACTCGGTGGAAAGATGCAAATGATGAATTTACTAAACTAGTCCTGTTATATAATATCAAAGATAAGTGAAGTTTAGTCACTGGCTGTTATTGCAGTTTATTGAATTAAACAGTTGCATAGAGTAGAGATGAATAGTATTACGTTTGAAAGTTCCAGAGTTTACTGATCATGAAGTATAGATAACAACTTACTCCCATGCATTATTAAAAAGGATATCTTGTAAGCTAAGGTTGCTAATAATAAGAATAAGCATTAAGGACCATTTTTATGTAATCTTAACTTCAGAGAAGGATTTTGTTGCCAGAAAGAAATAAGCAAAACTGATATTACAATAAAATACTTTAATTTATGACCAAGTTCACTTATCTCTTTTTATTTTCAAAGTAAAACTAATTTAGCTGGTAGCAATAAGAGAAAGTTAATTACAAGTTTTTTAAGAAAGGATAAATACAATTGTATTACACTGTTAAAGTTGCCGCATTGCAAGTTGGTGATTGATGTTTGCTAGCCACTTGGTAAAGGTGCAAAAACAAGGAGAAGGGATAAACACATCATTGATACGTCATTGCGGTTGCCTAGAAACCTGCAATCCACCCGTCAAAAGAAAATTGTTACCATAGCAACCTGGCACGTTTATCTTGTGTTTCAAGCTCTATCACAGTACACCCTGTGCTTTATGCATGGCGCTCTTCTATCAGCATGTTGATGTTTGCAGTAAACAGACACTGCTATTATTGTTGCTTCGCTTATGAATCAGCGGTATCAATGACGAGTATCAATAAACCAACTACAAAGTAGTTTTTGAGAATAATTTGTGTGTTTCAGTGAGCATTGAGCATATGCATTTGTGGTGTGTAACTTTAATATTTAGCTAATTATTGTTACTCATGGCTGCCATAAACACTTGTGCTTCAGAACCAGACAAAAATAAACTGTGAAGACTGCAAAAAATGTTTTGGGCATGGAATCCCAATTAAAGGACAAGCAAGGGAAAATTATACATTTTGTAGGAAACTATTTTGAAGAAGAAGAAGAGACAATGGGGGTCCAATAATTCCCATTTCAAAAGTACTCGACAGAACCTCGGCTGCTGTTGGTGTAAGTAAGAATACCATAACTAGAATAGAGAAAGAGAAATACGCTGTTGCAGAAAATCAGGCATGTCCATTGTAGTTACAAATTCCAGGGAATAAGTGAAAGCGACATAACCTGGTCACGAATCTGGACCCTTTTCAACAAGATTCTATTTGCTGCCACATACATGCGTATTATACCAGGAAGCAATATCCTACACTTTCTAAACAGCACTTATTTCTACAAATGGTCTTTTTACAGGTGGCAAGACCTCATTTCAAAAATTAGTTAAAAATTTGGGATTTCGCTATAAAAAGCAGAATGACTAAGATCTTACTGGAAAAACTGGACATATGTGTTTGGCCTGTAGGTTTCTATGAGAAATTATTTCTTGTGATTTTGAGAATATTGTATGGCTTGAATGCTAATCATTGCATAAACAAGGGCTAACCATTTATTTTATTTTGGTCATTCCAAGGATTTTGTATGCTGTAATTAGGTAACTGCGAACTTAAGAAATATTTGGACAGTCTTATGATTAATACTGTAATATGCAAATTTCTAGGAATATGTGCATGTGCATTTAACACAATCAAACATCCTTCCCACTACCCATCATCTTCGTTGCCTAGCAATGTAGAGGTATGGTAAAGTGGCAACAGTGCCATCCCTTCTTCTTCAGCTGTCAATCACCAACTTATAATTCACCCATAATTTCAATAATTTGACGGAACAAGTTATTTCATTATTGTTAAAACATATATGTTTTTGAAAAAGCAGGAAATTTATTTGAATTTAAATATCTCAATTTTTAACAATTGTTTTAAATTAATGGCACTACAATTATTACTTCAGTTGAGTTATTACTCAATTACATGAAAAGACAAATAACCCAGGTTACCAATTCAGTGCCACGAATCTCTTACTCTATACAGCTGATTGATCAATAAATAATCTCAATTGCACTAACTAGTCAATTTCAAAATGGCTCAGAATGGGGCATGATAAAAATAAATGGAAAACATATAAATATAGAAGTACAGTAAATCTTGTTCAATGCAGTTATATGCAGTCAAAACAATTTTCCAAGTTGTACAAAATGGGATGGATCTTAAACAGTACAGATGAGAGCAGCAAAACAGGATAATATTAGGAACATCTGAACATGATGACTTTGTTTAGACAGATGAAGTTGGAGATAAATGAAGAGAAAAAGTCAAGGGCATCACTGAAAAACAAGACAAGTTAGCCAGTGATCAAAGAAAAGAAACTGAAATGTAAAATATATATCAGCTTGCTACTGAAATTAGCAACAAAGCCAGCTAGCACCTGATGTAAGTAACAAAATAGAAGAAATTAGATATGAGCAAATAAATTTCAGACAGTTATTGCAATTAAGGTTATGTTCAAAAATGAAAATGAAATTAGGGTAAATTGAACATTTTTAATGTAACTGTAAATAATGAGACAGGGAAGTTAAAATCAAATGGTGATATCCATAGCTGATAGCGTAGTTTTTATGAATTTATTTATTGTACATATTCTAACTTAAACGCAGAGCATGTGCCATGATGGGCCCTAATTTGAACTATATGTAATACTATATGTGTTCAATATGTTAAGAAAATTGTTAAAATAAGTACAAATAAGTATTTTTGTGGCGGCAACGAATACCTACCATAAAGAAATTGAGAGTCACCCCATTCAACTTTTTTCATTTCCATCTAAGTCTTCTTTATTTTGGCCATTAATTTTTCAAGCATCGCGTGCATCATGACTTCATATCCCGCCTCCTAACACCAGCTGAGAAATGAAAACACAAAGCTGCACTAAACTTACTTTGTCACTAGAATCATTAGTTCAATGCTAACTTACAATCACACAGGTTTCACAGAGCTAGCACGTGAATCTTGCACACACCAACTTGCACTGCTTGAAACTTCTCAAAGTTCTCTGCTCACAGACCAATACTCAACTTATACTGACTGATATCTTTCAACAAACTGCCATTCATTGCTATGTCAACACACTGCACAACACTGATACCGGTCAACTCATAACTAGCAACTGCCAGAGGCTACCTTTTGCACCCCCTGACAGTCACAGAAGAAATGTTCTAGAAACCAAAATCTCTTTAATTAAAGGAATAGAACATTGTCACGGTCTTCCACCTCTGTAGCATAGGTGGTATAGCTTGTCTGCTTCATGATCAAGAGGTCCCAGGTTAGAGTATTGGTCAAGGTGAGTTATGTGGATAAGGATTTTTCCTGGGATTTCCCTAATCCTGAAAGGTTATTGTGGGTAACTCTTAAACTCTATGAGCCCTGGATTCATTTGAGCATCATTTCACCAATTTCATTCATTGTCTGATAGCTTAATTTTGGAGGATGTAAATTTAAAAAAAAAAAAAAAGTCAAGGTGAAATCTTCCAAAACCTTCATCACTGTGCATTGAACACGTACTTCTGGTTCATGATGTCAACAAGTGGCTGTCTGTGAATTTTCCACTATTTTGCTCCTCTTGCAGCAAACAAAAACAGTGGAATAGGGTAACTCATACTTAATTACTTTATGGTAGGTATTTGTTGTCACGTATGAAGTTTCATTTGTGCAATTACAGTATTACCTATGTCCCATGAGTGTCTCAAAGGATATCTAGCCAATACTCAACTTCTTTCCAGTTAGCCTATATGATCAGGAAGAAATCTGAAGAAGGGGGGGGGGGGGAATGTCAGGTGAATGGGTTGCCAGGCAATTGGACTACCTCTCCCAACCCATTTTTCAGGAATTTGTTTGCTGTTTCAGGCTTCAAATGCCAATGTGGGGGAGCTCCATTCTGATGGATGAGCTGGTTTGGATGTCACTGTCTTATCTGAAGGAACATAAAGTTTACTCACATATCAAAATGTGTGACCAGTGATAGTTGCTTCTCTAAAGAAAAAAGATCCAATAACTTCATCCTTCACTAAGCCACACCAAACATTAACCTTGGCAGTGTCTCTTTGATACTCCATGGACTCTTTAAGTATATTCACAATCCCAAATCCACACATTATATCTATTGACCTTGTGAAATGTAGACTCATCATAAAACATAACACTTTCTAAGAAGTTGTCTATCTCATTGTAAGCAGAAAGCTTTAGGTGTGGGCATAGAATATTGTGTACAGTTGATTTCAAGATAGCAAACTCACATTATGCCATAGAAATTGATTTCTTAGAGCTAACTGCAAGTGCAACTGAATGCATTGAGCATTCTCCTCCGAATTTCATGATCAGCCACCACTATGTCTCTTAGCCACAGATATAGTCTCTAGAAATGCTGCTTTCAACACCTTGATTCTGTGTTACTCTGCATGGAAACCTCATTGAACTGCAATAATGGAGCCCAATTCTGTGTACCATCACATTTATCATTTTTCAGTGTTTGGTACAAAAATTGTTCCTACAGCATTACTTAATTTAAATTTCTACAGCTAATCTGACATGTACGATGTACATGATTGTCTTGGACATCATGTATTTCATGACATTTATTTGCAATTTCCTAATTTATTTTTGTGTGCAGTTTCTTTCTTTGTGTGTTACACTGTATTTGCTGTATGTACTGATTGTGTATTTATGGAAATGGTAGGAGTGACAGTGTAGAAGCTATCATGGTTACCAAAGTAGCCAATAACCAAACTAAAATTGAAGAAATCTGTAAATGGTTGGAAGTGGTAACAAAAAAAAAATAAATAAATAAATAAATAAATAAACCAGACAAATGAGAAATCAAATTATAAGAGGTTGTGGTCTCACTTTGTGCTTCCCATGTACCTGAAGTTTACATAATGTAAATAATGACAAATGGGATGTACTAATGAACAAGAAATTTGTAGTGATTACACGTTATCACAGACTAGATGTACCTAGAACACATAAACATTAACTACACTTATACAATTCTCACCTAGCAATGTGATCTACTTCAAGCATCTTATGTCAGAGATTGTAGCTTCAACTTTAGATGAGCAGAGACATCTGAAGTTATTCCTTAGAGAGATCTAGGAGTAATTTATGAAAAAAATGGTTCCCATACAAGTTAAGGATGTACATAATCTAAAAAAAGCGATAGAAAATGGGAGGAAAATGGTTATAAATAACACTTTCAAGAAATGAAACATACAGTACACTTAGGAATTTGTTTTTAACCCCTAATTGTTCAAAACCAACTCAGAATCGAACTAATGATGATTGAAATGGGGTATTGAAAGCCCTTTCGACTTCTCAGCACTGTGACCTAGTACATCTATTGTGCATTATCCTACTCTAAAAGTCCCAGCTTATATTAAGACTATTAAAACATCTATAAGCCTTTGGGGTGCTAGTAAGGAAATCTGTCCTGGAGTTGGAAAACCCAACTCCAGATGTCTTAATCTTTTCCAGGCAATAGCTTCACACTCACAAAGAGTGTCTCTTGCTGTTTCTTTTTCTTCTTTACAGAATCTACGAATGTTCGTCCCAATCTTATTCAACTTATAGAGGTGATCTCTTAGAGAGCAATGTCCAGGTAGGACATTTGTTAGCCGTAACTCCTGTTTGTTGAGAATGAGGATCCTCTTGGATCTCTTCCCAGAGCGTTCCATGAACTGTTTTGCATGACCCTGATTTGGAACTTTTCCCCAATAGCAGTTGATTTTCTTGATTTCTCAGGCCTTTATCTTATCTTTGAAATAGCCACCTGGTACACCATAGAAAGGTTGTGGGCCAATAAAAGGAGTATTTGCTCCTTCTTCGGCAAGGCAATCAACAATTTCATTGCCTTTGAATCCTTCATGTCCTGGCACCTACACAAGGGTAACCTTATTGTGTTTTGCCAGCTGATTTAAAATCCTCACACAGTCATTTACAAGCTTTGACTCAATGGTGCAAGCACCAAGAGCCTTTAACATAGCTTGAATGTCTGATAAAATATAGATATTAGCACCACCAATGCCTCCTCTGACATTTTCATAGACACTGATTTCTGTAGCATGAACTTCTACTTGGAAGATGGAGGGGCTGATACTCAGGGCTTTAGAAAGGGTGACATATGGCCCATGAACCCCAATACCAGTTTTCCTGACCATTTTTGAGCCATCTGTATACCATATGGATGACTTATTCTCATATATGGGCTCTCTCCAGTTCAACTGTTCAGGAATCTTAACGGTGAAGGAGAGCTCCAAATTTGGTTGGGTTAACATCCAGTCCCCTAATGTTATGATATTGTGACACCTGTTCTTAGTTTGTGAATAATTAAGAAACACATGGTCAGGTCGAACACTCAGGAGCAAACACTCAGAGCAGAACTACATGCTTTAGCGAGAGGATGGGATCTTTTCTATAATGGTTCATTGGTAAAAAGGTAGAGTAAAGCTAATTAAAAGTGGAATTCACTTAATAAGAATATTTACTACAACAAACAGATTTACAAAAGCGGCCATAATGGCCGTTTACCTGCCCAAAAGCGGAGCTGCCTACAGATACATGTTGTTCAATCAGCTCGCAGTTACCGAGAGAGAGAGAGTCTCTCGCCTAAAAACCACTCATCCAGTCATCCAGGAGGGGAGGGAGTGACGTCACCTACTACTTGAGTCAGAGTAAATTACTACAATCTGTGACAATATTTTTCTCCTTGATTTCCCGGAGAATTTCCATGTGATAGGTCCCCAGCTTTAAATGTATTTCTTTGCAGCTGGAAGGCACTACTTAAGGCTATTCTTTCAACCTCAATACGCAGAGGCGTTAAGCCTGTAAGTACCTCCATTGCGGCAGTAGGACATGTGCTAATAGCATCAGTTATGCATAAACAGACCAGCCTTTGCACTTTCTGCAAATGGACTATTGCGGTTTTCTGCTTTACTTTTGGCCACCATACCAAAGAGGTATATGTGACCATAGGTCTTATTATAGCCGTATACACCCAAAAAGTTGCAGTAAGTTCTGATTGCCGCCAGATCCCTCCCACAACTCTTAACAGGGAATTCCAAGTCAATCTGCTGTCCAAGATTAGACCCATATATTTGACTTGTTCCTGCAGTTCAAGAGTTACACCATCCAGATTTGGGGCTGTGAAAAATAGCCATTTCTTCCTCGTAAATGGTATAATGACTTTTGTTAGGGTTCACTGATAACCCTTACCCTTTACACCAGTCATTTACAAGATTGAGGGCATTTTGGAGGAACTCTATCAAAATGGTCTCTTCTCTCCCTCTAATCATAATGACCAAGTCATCTGCATAACCTTGAACTTAACACCAGCAAGAGCCATTTTCTCAAGAGGTATGTCCATCACCAAGGTCCCTAACAGGGGCGAGAGCACCCCTTCTTGGACCTTATGTTGATTTCTTCACTTCCAAGATTGTCTGTAATATTGCGGCATGGTAGCATGGTTAATATCCATTTGATTATGCCCGGATTCTTCTGCACCCTTTTTAATGCATTCATACGTGATGCTTTCAAAAGCCTCTTGAATATCCAGAAAGGCACAGAGAGCTATTTGCTTATACCAAAGCTCCTTTTCAATCTTCTTAAATTGTGAAGGGCCGATACTGTTGATTTGCCTGTTTGATAGGCAAATTGTTTTTTGAAGTATCCCCTTGGTTAAGATTTCGCTTCTGTTGAAATGGTGTAAGATCTTCTCCATACTTCTAAGTATAAAGGAACTTAAACTAATAGTACAGTATGCAGTTAGGCTTTGTGGAATCACTCCTCCCTGCCTTTGGTATAAATACTACCCTAACAGTCATTATTTGAGGAATATAATTTAGCCTGCAGCTTGAGTGAAAAAGTCTTCCAAAAATTGGGATAAGAACCTCTTGACCTTTCTGTAGCAAAGCTAGGAAGATTCCATCTCCTCCTTTGTTTGACTTAAATGAGTTTAACACCCATTTAATCTGACTAGAAGTGAAGAAAAGGCCAGCTAGGCTCTTGGTCCTATTGCTGTACCCTTGAGAAGAAGGTCCTCCTTATTCGTGGGTCTTTTCTTCCTCTTCAGCTATATCAGAGTCGGGGAAGTGAGTCTTCATAATGAATTGTAAGGTTTTCTTTTGACTCTTAGTGTATTTCCCATCCACTCTTCTTAAATATGCAATGTTATTAGCCTGATTCTTTGAGAAGATTTTATACATGCGAGCTGTAGTGGGTATCCCATTAATACCCTCACAGAAGCTCTTCCATGCCTCTTGGATTCTCTTAAAACTTTATTGTAATTGGTTAGAGCTTCCTTAAACTCACACAAATTACTTGTAATTTTTGCCTTATTGAAGAGACTTCTGACCTTGACTCTTGCTTGGCAAATTGCTTGTTCCACCATGGGACATTGCAATTTCCCTTTTTAATTGTACAAGGAGAACACTGTTTGTAGAATTAAATAATGAGCCTACTGAGTTGCTTGCCACATACTCCAATTCACAGATCAACTCAATAGGTGTGTCAAAATTCTCTCCTACCTTAGAAGTTCCGGGTAAACTTCCCAGTCGGTTAATTGTGAGATTCTGACTTCCTTTCTATCAACATGACTCGCCTCTATTTCAAATCTCAGATGCCTGTGATCTGAAGCCAAGATCTCATTTGAGACATGCCAATTTTTAATTGTTTTACTTTTCAGGTGACTGGCCAAGGTTAAATCTAAAACCTCTTGCCACCTAGTAGGTGCCACAAAAGTAGGTTCATTCCCCCTATTGATAAGGTCAATATTGTTGTTCAACAGATATTCCAAGAGAAACTCAGCTCTTTTGTTGATATTCCTTCTGTCTCATACATTTCCAGCAGATAATAAGTTACTTCCTCCTTTTTGTGCAATAAGAAAACAGCTCCTTAACCAAAGGAGGAGGTATATCATCTGCATCACCAGGGAAATAGGCTGAGGCAATTACAACCTCTTGGCTTCCCTTCTGTGTCGGTACGTCTATTACTGCTGTGGCTATATCTCTACAGATATATTCTGGAATAGGGGTAATATTCTTACTAAATGCAATTGCAGCCCTTGTAATTTCATGTTCAGTACCATACAGTAACTTACATGTGTTTGTTGGGGAACCCTCTGACTTGGGACCTAAAGACCCATGGCTCCTGTACAAATGCTATGTCAAGGGGCATCCTGACAACTTCAGCTAAGCACCTGCAAGGCTGCTTTAGAGTGCTGGATTTACCTGGATGCACCTGAAATCTGCCTGTAGGTGCTGGCATAACAACTTATTTGGACAGACTAGTGCCTTTAGCCTTCTTGCCGCTTCTTTTACTCCTCATCCGTAGGCCATAAGGGTTTATGAGCAGAAGTGGAGCCAGTTTTGCTTGTAGTTGGTTCATCACTGGCCTCAAATGTGGCCTTGTCCCCTTCCTTTGAGCCAGTGGTCTTGGGCTTATTGATCAGACTGAGCCTTTATCCTGAAGAGGTCCCAGAGGGCTTTTCTGAAGGCTTTTTCTGTCTTTGTCGAGGAGCCCCCCTTTTTTTTATAAAAAAGAAAGGATCCCCTTGGAAACTTTTAAAAGCTGTCCTTTAGGCCGAAGTTGTACTTTGCCAAATTTACAGCTGATTGTGAAAGCTCTCTTCATAAGCGTAACTGCAGACAGGTGATCTACGCAGAGAGTAAGTTTAATTGCTTCCCTTTCAGTAGCCCTTCTAAGCACTCTTCACTCGTTCGCCTTTAGGTCTTCATTTTGTGCTGTAATGAAGCTTAACATTTTTTCCATAGTGTCCTTTGGCTGTTGTGAAAGTAGTCAACCAAGACCATAGTACGAGGAATCTGACTCCTTCGCAGCCTACAAGTTAGCCCCCTCCCATGGCTTGAGTTCTCCCCCAATGCCTTGAAGCCATCTAGCTGTGGCTTCCCCATCGCAGCCAAGCGGAAGCCAGCCAAGTTTATGACTGGAATTAAGAAACTTGGGTTTCAGACCCTCCTTTTGTTCCAGTATTTTATCCAGAATAGAATCCTGGATAGCCTCAAGCTGTTCTTGATTCAGTGGAGTTTGGGGAAAGTCTGCTGACACTATCCTTACACGAATATAGCTGGTAATCTCCTATATGTCCATGCAGGTGGAGCTCCAATGCTCGAAGACAGCTCCTTTTGCCCGCTAGGCTCCCTCTCCCCTTTCTTAGCTATTTTGGGAGATAGCCCTCTTGGTACTGCCCGTCTTTGCTTTAATTGGCTCCAAGGCCATGGTACAAGCTTCTTCTGGTTTGTGGCCATATTTAATTAGCCACTTGAAGTGTTTCCTAGCTGCTGCTCCCAGTTTCACAAATGTAGTTTTAAGTTGGAGCTTTTTGAGAGACTCCTCAAGGTCCAGAGGCACTTCAGCCTCTTGCGTTTCTTCCTCTTATCTGTCAGTTAGGTCTTTGATTGGACTTTTTAGTAGCTCTTCCTCCATAAATCTTTCCTGTCGAGCAGGAGATTCAGGCACAGATGCCTCTTGGTTTGATGTGAGTGAGGGCTCATCGCTTTTCCATTAATTTTAGTCTCTATTTTAACCTGTAAAATTGGGATATAAATGGTCCCTGCAGTTTCCCAAGCTGCAGGAAGGCTTACTTAAAACTGGAGGGTGCCTGGTATCCAGAATTCGTATATTAATGACCAAGCTTCTTCTTGGTTAAGCAGCCATTGGCATATCCTTTTCCACCTTGGCTTGGGTCTACCAGAGCCTCTTCTGCCGGATTTTAGAGTTCCAGGTAGACCTTCTTGGCTGCCGTAACAGTCATAGGGCACACCACATCCCTGCCATATATCACCCTATCAGACACACCCTTACTCACTGTTGCCCATCCCTCGGGATGAGGACTACGGAGGTTGGATTTTGAGGAGCCTAGTGACAGTTAAATACAGTCCCAAAAGTAGCTTAATAATGGCTGA
Source organism: Mantis religiosa (assembly GCA_030765055.1). Taxonomy (NCBI): domain Eukaryota; kingdom Metazoa; phylum Arthropoda; class Insecta; order Mantodea; family Mantidae; genus Mantis; species Mantis religiosa. The sequence continues at coordinate 331,585,350 of CM060950.1, forward strand.
TATTTCATCTGAATAGCAAACAAATCTTTAATCTATAAGCAATCAAGAAATAATTTGCATACTAACCACATGTTTTCTAGAAAACAAGATCAACTTACTAGTAGCAAAACTTGTAGGTTTTTAGATGTCTAATAATAGCCATGTGTAATAGCATTAAAGTGGATGGGAAACAGAAATACATACAACACATATGCAGCTTGAACTATTAAATCTACTGAAAATGAAGATTTAGATAAATTATATACTTTGTAATGTAATAATTGATTATGGTAAATCAATATTGCATGCAGCAAGAAATGGTTTATAAATTTTTGCCAGTCAAATAGGGCTTACAATATCTAATAGTTCGTAATATATACTGTACTGTAGCAGTTGGAAAACCTAAAAAACACATCAGGATGTACCAGATGAAGTTGCATCTCATTGGGAAAAATGAGTCAGTTGGAGAATTTAATGTCATGCTGGCATGCTCCCATGGTAGCTCAGTGGTTAAGAGCACCTGGATGGAGAACGAACACCCATGGTTCAAATCCTGGCTGTGGCATTGAATTTTTCAGTTTGACTCTACCTCTCCAAACTTTACCGCATACATAGCTAGTGTGGAAGAACAATTTCAATTACTTATCTGGATAAGGTCTTCTGGAGTTTTCCCTTATCCTGAAAGATGAATGTCTGGTAATTCTAAGCTCTTGGGCTCATTTGAGCATCATTTCAGCCATCTCAGTCTTTTTTGTAATTTTACGCCCTCCAACGTTAAGTCATATCGGACGATGAATGGAATGGGTGAAATGATGCTCAAATGATCCCAGGGTCCATAGAGCTTAGAGTTACCCGACATTCATCTTTCAGGATAAGGGAAACCCCCGGAAAAAAACCTTATCCAGGTAACTCACCCTGACCGAGATTCGAACTCGGGACCTCTTGAACGTGAGGCACTCTACCACCACACTACCGAGGCAGGCATCTCAGTCATTGTCAGATATGACTTAACATTGGAACACATTAATTAAAAAAAAGCATAATAAGAATTTATCAATCCAACTTATTGGGTCCACAAACAAAAAAACAAATAAATTGAAGATGACAATACATATAAGAAACTAACATTCTTGCACAAAAACAGAACATTTTAAACCAGTAGTTGGGCATGTACTAGGAAGGTAAGCAGAAGCAAAATATTTTACTATGTAGTATTAACATCATTTTGGCAGATAATGTTAAATCCAGATGCAAAGAAATATGCATCCTTGATCAAGGCCAGACATGCATATTTTGAAATGTGCCTTTGTTCTATGAGTAGCAGTGCTGGACTATGAGTGCTAAGATGTGTAGGTTTCTAGCACAGTATGTTGATTTAACTGTTTACATTTCCTTTGGGTATCTGCCATGATGTAAAAGTAGGATTTGAAGAAATTGAATAGTTCAGTCTCTTTCTACACAGCAACTGTTACATTTATTGCATCAGAGACAAATATGTGAAGCTTTCTTGGGTGAATAAACAAGATATGCAGTGGGGAGACAAATGAGAGAAAATAAGGGCCTTCCCCCCCCCCTTTTTTAAATGGTACATCTGTCTGAAACTAGGAATAATTTTTAGACAATTTTTGTATCTTCTCATAAAGCAGGAAAAATTACATTACATCATTCCAAAATGCTTTCTAGCTAACCCAAAATGGGGAGGAGAGAATTTTGATTATTTATACAAAATTCAGCCTGTACTTAATATTGCAAACAAACTTAAAATGTTGTATTATTTGAGCCGCAATATTGCTGTGGACGAAGCAATGATAAGTTTCAAAGGAATGTTTCATTGAAGCAATATATGCCCAAGAAACCTACAAAATGGGGAATGAAACATGGGGCATTGCAGTCAGTTAAAATGGGTATCTTCTAGACTGTAAAGTGTACCATGGAAAAAAAGAAAAGAAAAACAAATAACTTCTTCTAGGGGAACAAGTTGTTTTGAATATATGTAAAGACTATACAGAACAGTGGCAACTGTCACAGGAGTAAATTCCTGCTTACCAGCGGTGCTGATTGTGATCTGATATGTTTGTTAACAATGGACACCATCAATAATTTAATTAATCCCTCCCCCAAGTATTACTACATATTAGCTCAAGAAATAAGCCTTTACACCAGCACAGAAATATCATGCTACTGCACTCGTAACAAAATTGTGAAATCCAGTATACTGAGTTTGCAGAGCTATACTTATGAGTTTCAAATAAATAATATTCTTATCAAGATGAAATGCATTAGATGGGCTTGTTTAACCATTCAGACATGTTTTAAGCTAAATCTCAATGTAAGGTCGTAGCATGTGATGAAGAAAGTTTTCACATTAGGCAAATTTGTGCTTTACTTTGGAAAACTGAAAACATTCAGTTTCTCTTTTCGGCTCTCAACATATTAATTTAGTCGCATTAGAGCCGATGATGCAAACAATGTTTGCGAAACATGTCCTCAATATAGGTATGTAAGTGAAGCTGATGTGTAAAATATATGACTCATGTATAATTTAATAATTGTTTCACTTTACTTGGGTGTTCCAGTACAGTTAAATTTCGATATATTAATTTTTGTTCGGCATAATATTGCTACTGGGGCTGATTTTTACAAGGTTTTTGAAACTAGGATAATATAGTATTAATACAAACATGAATGATTAAATATATCGAGATTTAACTGTATTAGAACACCACAGTGAAGCGAAAAATTATTAATTTTTAGACTCATCTAAAAATTAATAATGAATGATTAAACTCACCTGTTTCACGCAAGGCTGACAAAAAATTACTTTCCCATTTGTGCTGAACAGTGGATCACCATTTATCCGTTTAAGAAGTACACTTCTGTTGCTTCTCTCTTTTGGCATATTTGCGTAGGAAACTGATCTATGTGTGCACTTGAAACACTGCTTACAAAATGGGCTTTCCATTCCCCACATAAAGAGTGGTCATTTGTCAATTCATTGAAATATTATTTAGCTGGTCTTTGCTACTCGTCCTTGAGCAAATTCTAAGATTTTTCCATGGCATCATTAGTGCATTGTGACACATCTATAAGGCAAGATACCTACGTGGCTAAACCCCTTTTCATATATCCAATGTGAAGCAGTAAGAAATTTCTCTTCCTTGAAAATTTCATGTTGAAAACAACAAATGCAAAAGCTGTTGTCACAATTATAAGCAGAAGAAATGGGCTAAAAAGGCAGTTTTAGGCACAAATGTATGAAATAGGCATTTATAGGCACTATAAAACTAAGAAATTGGCTAATAATTGTAGGAAACGTGCTTATAATTTAATAGTCTACGTTTCTGAACAAAGGAATAAAATAGGCAAATAGGGCAAAATCCGCCCCCTAGTCATCAAACAACTTCGTCAACGATACTGTCAGTTGTTACTATGTTTTTTACAGTATTACCAAAATCTGAAAAAGAAACAACTCTAGAAACAGAATCAACTGCTGGTATTTCAAAATTCATTACGCGATGTTTACTTTTTTAAATAAATCTTTTTTCCCAAACCATTAAATCTATCATGAACCATGGTGAATTTTTTCAACAAACTTCTGGCTTAGCAATGGGTAATCCTCTTTCACCTTTTCTTGCTGATCCACTAAAGCATTCCCTTTAATTTTTAAAACCTGGTATAGATATGTTGATATTTTTGCTATTGTTCCTGATAAACAAATAAATGATGCTTTAAAATTTCTAAATTTACAAGATAAAGCTATAAAATTTACATTAGAAACTGAAATTAATGGATCTCTTTCTTGTCTAGATTTAAAGATAATAAGAATAATAAATTAAACTTTGGTATTTATAGGAAGTCTACTCATATCGATAATTACATAAAAAATAAAAGTTTTAACCCTTTTTCACATAAATTTGCTTTTTTTAATAGTTTGATTTATTGATTAATAAAACCCTGAATAAAGAGGAATTTAATAAAGAATTTAAACATATTTATATTGCTTTAATTAATGGTTTTAATAAAGACTTTATACAAAAAAAGTTTGAAAAATTTAAATATCAAAAAACTGTTACGATATTTCTACTCCTAAAAAGTAAAGGACGATTATAATTTTAAAAAAAAATTTACTTACCATCCTAGGATTAATAAACATTTTTAAAACATTTTTAAAGAGTTTGGTTTAACTTTAGTTCCTCAAAACAAATATAGTATTAAAAATTTACTACATTTCTCTAAAAAAGATAAAATTACTAATAATAAAAAATCTGGTATTTATCAATTTAATTGTTTAGATTGTGATCAGGTTTATGTTGGAAAGACAAAACATAATTTGGAAACCAGAATGAAAGAAGTTTCGTAACATTAAGTATAAACAAACTGATCAATTGGCGGTAGCAGATTATTTTTGGTCATTTAACCATGAAATAGATCCTGAAGTTAAATTATGTTAGTTGTGAATCTCTCCAATGTCACATCAGAAGGTTACTGCTGCCAGTTGAATCCAATGTTGCCAAATAGCAATAGGTTTCCTGAAGCATCAGTTGTGCATCCATTTTTGAGATGGGCAGGAATTTTACATCAAACACTGAATATTTTAATATCAGTGTCGAGTATAAACCTACCTGAATTTTAAAGGCAGTTTCTCAAAGAAAAAAGTACATTTTATAATCCTATAATATATTTAGCTTTTCAGGAACATATTGGTATATTTTACACTTTTTAGCAATTTGTGCCATTCTTTAATGCACCTGAAATGAAATACTACTTATAACTACACCAGTCCTTAATGAAATGTAATGTTCTTTTTTACAGAATCGACATGTCGGTCAAGAAGATTGTCTTGAAGAACACAACTGCGATGTCCTTAAATGAGCGGTGAGAAAGCAACTCTCCCTTTATTATAAAAGCCTGAGAGCTATTGGTCACAGAAAAAATTATTAACAGACATAACTACATTTCAGAAATGCCGCAGATTCCAAGTATCTCTAATACTTTTATTTATTTTTCAAAGAAGAGTGTGATTAATGAAACATTGGACAAAACTTAAGCTTCACTGTGGAAAGATGCAGTGCACCCACACTATTTATAAGAACAACAGAAGCTATGAATTAAGTCTCAGCTTTGCCCACTTGCATGTTATATTAATGGATAAAGGCTGGTTACATATAATAGCCATTGCATGTTGATTTAGTAATATATGTTAAAGAAGGCCACTACAAATATTGGTGCTAGACTAACACTGCTCCTGAAAGTTTAGAGATTGTACCTTGGAGTTTGAATTCCCCCCCCCCCCTCCACCTTCTTTTCAAATAAAATAAATTTAGGGAAATACTGACAGGTTATATTAGACTAGTGCAGAAGGTTGAGAGTTGAATTGACAGTTACAGCAATCTGCTGTTGGCAGCATGAGAGTAGGAGAAACTTAATCCTTTTAAATAGTCACTGCGGTCGCGAGACTAGTTGACTGCCTTGGAGGAGTTAGCACGTACGTTGATCTGGCCAACTACCTGCATGTTTTTAAATAACATCCTCCAACGTAAGTCATATCGGACAATGAATGAAATGGGTAAAATGATGCTCAAATGAGCCCAAAGTTCATAGAGCTTCAAGTTAACCGACATTCATCATTCAGGATAAGGAAAAAACCGAAAAAAAAAAAATCATGACGAAAATTCAAACTCCAAATCATTTGAATGTGAGGCATTACCTCATGTTAATGACTACCTGCATTAATGACTGGTCCTTTTGAATGCACACAGTAGCCCGGGCAAGACCAAAGCCATTGTATGCGGTTTGTCAGTTCCGGAGAATTCCTTTTGTGTCTTTTTGGAACATTCATTTTCTAGAATGATCCCTTGTGTTCGGACCATAACAAGCAGCCACCTCATGCCCGACGTATAGTTAAGTTATGGAAGTTCTGAGTAGACAGTTGACAGCGCCGAGTGCAGTTAACTGTGAATTGTGATTCAATTATAGTTGGATTCTACAGAGCAATTGTGCTGTGTGCAACAATATTGTAAGTATAACAGCACTATGCTAACTGCATTAGACACGATTAAGTTGTAATTAGGAGTAATTGGTGTTATTTGTTATTCTGGTGTCAGGAATGTCATAATTGGACATATGAGCTGAGATGGAGAAAATGATTGGCCAAGATGGAGAATTGAGAATGGAAAAGATGGAGATAAAACTGTAACCCAAAATACAAGATGGAAAGCGAAATAATGATAATGATTTCTGCAATGGAAAAGATAAAGCCGAAAATTATTTATGGCATGTGGAAGATGTAGACAGAAATTCAGGACATAAAGGAAAAGTGACGACCAAAATGAAGGGTGTAAGGGAAAATGTTGTGGTTATCGACAAAAATTGACCAGCAAACTGTTGCTATTAAAAGAGATGTAGAAGAGCTCGAAGGAAGAACTAAAGACCTCGGCCATCACGTTAACGCCCTGGACGACGGGAAACAGCATTCTGGAAGGTAGGTGCAGCGTCAGTGCCAAAGAACTCAACGCCATGGTGGAACAAATGCTTAGCGGAAGATTTAAGGACTCGAAGATTGAGACTCGAAGGTTCAGACCCTAGGATGCGGAACATCTCCGTGCATCAGGGCACCCAGTACAACCGAATGTAAACTTTTAAGGTCTTCCGCCGACAATTCCCTGCCATCACTGCTCAAACTCAATGACAGCTTAAAGAGGAAGCCACACAGCTGACAACCAACTTTCGAATACAGACGGTAGAAGAAGTTCTGAATGTAATTCCGACGTCTGCATTTTCCGGAGATATATGGAAGGCTCATGAAAATTTGTTTGGAAACCACCGCTTGACTGCAGCCTATCGTAGCTATCTCAGATCAAGAGTGCAATGCTATGGGAGACTGCAGGAGTATGTCCCGGCCATTGAACAGTTGATGAATAAAGCACTAGCAAATCTCAGTGGGCAGTTACATGTCTCAGAAAGCTGCCTGCTCCTTCGTCGACGTGTTGCATGATGCCGTTGTACGACAGCACTTAATGCTCGAGTGAAAGACCATCCACAAGGTGCTGACGACTTTTGGGGATGGAGGCGGCGGAGGTAGCAACTGCCCTCAACCCAAAGACCAAGAGCATCCAATGTTGTCAGTTCGGGTGGCTCAGTTCTTTGGCACTGTCTAGTGATCTCAAGGTCGCAGGTTCAAACTCGACCCAGACCAAGGTTTTTAAGTGTGCTTAAAAGTGAGCCCCTTGATAGACTTACATGTAAAAGAACTGTAGAATGAAATTCTGGCATACTGTCAGCACTAATATGGTCCTGCCAATTGACAGCATTGTTAAAGATAATACTTATTTTATCCCATATTTGGGGATAGAGGATCAATCTAGGTTTGTCGATTAGAACTTCCAGTGGTCTGTATTGGGGGTATGGGCAGCCAGGAACTTTGTGAAAGACTACTTACAGGACCAATGAGCTGAGTACAGGTATAATGTTAGGCACTTCGGGACCATCATCACCAACCCCTTGAACGAATGCATGCCTTGTGCAGATAAATGACAGATAGTTACAAGGGAAGTGGTACTGAATAGTGGACACCGATGCAGCCATGACTAGACACCCTGATGAGCCATGATTGATGGCCAAATGTCAGCAGGCGGCTCTTGTGTTTCATTTAAGATAAGATGACTCTCCAGAGCTTTGACGAGCATCCGGAATCTGTATGGTCACTGATGGAGAATGTGGTGGTAGCTAAAATAAGTGAGGTGATCATAAGGACATATCTGCAAGGGTCAGGGAACCTGGGGCAGAAGATGCTTTTGGATGGATTATGCATTGCCAGAGCATTGTTTCCTTGTAAGGCTGCTGAGTCCATCAGACACAAATCAGGATATACAGGCCAGAATAGCTAGGGAAATTTGAGCCAGCTGTTAACAGTGTAACAGAGTAACACTGTGCGGTGGATTGGTGAAGCCAGCAATATGGCAAGACCTGGTACCCTGGCTGAAAGACTTATTCAAGACTAGGGAAATTTGAGCCAGCTGTTAACAGTGTAACAGAGTAACACTGTACGGTGGATTGGTGAAGCCAGCAATATGGCAAGACCTGGTACCCTGGCTGAAAGACTTATTCAAGAGGGAGGCCAACCATCTGACCACGGTACAACTGTAGTCATCAACCAAGGGAACAGTGATTATGGTTGCACCAACCAAGTGCTCCACTATCGATTCTGGAAACATCCAACCTATCCATCAACAACTAAAGCATGTTCCCCTGGTAAAGCAGGCAGAAGTATGGGACATTGAGGTCCAGAGAAATCATCAGTGTCTTTGACAACTGTTGATGCTCCCCTATAGTCCTTGTGAAGAACAGCAAACTAAGTTTCTGTATTGACTATAAAAAACTGAACACTGTCGATACTGGTAGATGGTTCTAGATCCCAGAGACACCAGTTGTGCCTTTTTATCTCTGCAGTGTGCCAGTGGCCTTCCAGTGCCTCATGAAGTAAATGTTGAGATGGCTGCCTTACAACACCTGCCTGCTATACCTGGACACATCATCTTCCTTGCCAGCATCTTCAAAGATCATCTCAAGAAACTGGTCCAGACAGTTGACAGTTGACCCCTGACAGAGACTGCAGGCGACGAACTTGAAATTAAATGCAAAGAAGTGCCAACTCTTCTGCAAGAAGTTTCCCTACTTGGGCCACGTCTCACCAACTGGGATGGTCATGGACCCGGAGAAGACTTCAACTGGGAGAGATTTATCTTGCCTGAAGGATAGATGAAGGTAGTGCAATTTTCTTGTCTTGTGCAACTACTACCACCAATTCTTCAGAGGCTTCTCCAACATTGCGAAGCCCTTTACTGTCTCATGGAATAACACCTGCCACACATGTGTATAGAAGAGACTGGGTGCACTTTCCAGGTGCTTTAGTCAGCCCTCTGCAGTACATTTCTTTAGATTTCCCATAACTGAATGGCAAATTTATCATTGGGCACTGATGGCAACAGCAGTATTGGAGATGTACTATCCCAGATCCAGGATGAGCAAAAGCAAGTAATAGTCCACTACAATAAGATGCTTTTCAAGACCGAAAAGAACTAACTGCTGCATTATCCAGCCTGAGCTCCTGGCAGTAGTAAACATGCTAAAATATTTCCTTAACCGCTTCGCCGATGGCCATTTAAACCCTTCAGCGGCCGGAAACGGATACCCAATAAACAGAACAGGACATTTAAATTGTTAAATGCTGTAAAAATGCATCATAAATACAATTCCGTATCTTCTGTATTTATTAAGTTATTTAAACGAAACAAAAACTGGTTTAAAACTCATTAAAGGCAGTATAAATCTACAGTAACAATAAAGTAGAGACTACATTAATAAATTGTTGAAATTTCACTACTTTGTTTCACTGTAGCAAAAGCCATTCTTTGTGCCGAACGCGCCTAATATGTGAATCATTTTGTTTTGTGTGTATACGAGCCATAGTATGTATGTATAGCTACGCAAGCAACTTCTCAGGTTCAAGTTTAGTTTATTTATGCTATGCCAAGCGATAATATGACGAGAATATGTTGCGTCACACGCTCACACACTGGAATGAAAACTCTGTCAGCATCTGTTATTACAGTGTTTCTCAACCAAAGTTTCTAGTAGCCTTATGCAGCAGTTTTCGCTCTGTATTTCAGTTATTTATACTCTCTCTGTGTTCAGAATGAATTCTTGTAGCTATCAAGAGCTAAATGTATGGCACATTTGAAATTGTTAAATTTCAATGTTAACCATGGCTTATCCCGGTAATGTAGCAAATAAATTAGCTTGGGTATGATGTGTACAGGCTTCTGATATTACTGTAGAAAATCTGGAAGATTTGTTGTACGATTATGAAGGAGATCTTTAGGACATACGTAGCAGTGACGTGTACTGGTCTACAGCTGGCATGTTAGCTACTCCATTGTTTGGGGAAATGGCGGGTCAAATATGGGTCATACGGATCAGCTATTACCAGCTATCCCTCTTTACGGAAAACAGTTAAATGGTTAAAAAAAAGTATTTTTATACCACTGGATGTAACTATGCACAGTTGTTCAGTAATTTTCAGAGCTGTAAAAGACATTCATCTACCTGTACTTGCGCGTATAAAGAGCTCGTAACCTAATTGAGTATTATAATACTCAGAGGCCTCTTTATACTAGGGGGTAGCAAAATTCACACATCATCCCTCATACTTGAGAGAAAACACTTTCCTAAAAGTATACCACCCACACCCAAAAAACTTGTAACCATTTAGAAAATGTGTAGTGTGTTGCGAAAAAGAAGTTCGCAAGGAAACCAATATTATTTGGTGTGAATCTGCAGATGTGCCCTTGGGTGTTTATCCAGGTTTGGAGGTGTACAATTCAAAAAGAAACCTTTAAGAATACGTTTACATTCCTTATAGAACTAATTTAAATTTATTGTAAAACAGCAAGATTAAAATAATTGGCATTAAATGCATGTATGCGCAGGACGTCTATACACGTCCATATCGGTTTGGGGCATTTTAACTTGGACGTCATATGACGTCCATATCGGTGAAAGGGTTAAGCACCTGTATGGCCAACCATTCCACCCGAGGATTGACTATTCTGTGTTCACCTAACTGTTATGCTTCAAGAAACTAGAGGGCCAAAGTCTGTTGAGGTCTAGTGGCTCCAAGAGTGCAGCTTCACATTGGAACATGTCCCAAAGGGGAAGGAGTCATTCCATTGTGAATGTGTTGTCAAGAACACCCTGCACAGAGGAGTGCAGCCACTGCACTAAAGTGGAGGAGCAGGAGTGTGCCATAGCTGTTCATGTGGTATCTGAAAATGGATGGAAAAGCACGGACCTGAGGAGGAAGCAACAGGTAGACACCAATTTGAGGCCGCTCAGAGAAATGAAAGCAGGAACTAGGCCAAACTGGAAAGATTCACACCCAGGAGTAGTGAGTATAAGTCCTGGGCTGTTTGGGACCCACTTAAGATGTGTTGTACAGACTTTGGGAGTCAAATGATGTGAAGACCCAGAAAGTGTAGCAGATGCTTCCTCATAGTAAGATTGTAGATGTCCTGGAAGAAATACATGTGGATTCCTTGCGAGGTCATCTTGGATGAATGATCGACAACATTCAACAGAGTATTACTTGTTGTGGCTATGCTTAGATGCTGAAAGAATTTGCCATCATTGTCGTGTGTGCAATAAGTTACAGCCCTCAGAGCAGTAGCTAGAGCTGCATGCTGTAGTATAATGTGGTTGCACCCTTCAAGCACATCACCGTTGATATAGTCGGGCTGTTTTCTGTGTGATACAAGTGCAACAAATATCTACTGTTGGTCATGTATTATGTATTTCCTCACCAAGTGGCTGAAGTTGTAAGTTGTCCCTAAACCAGAGGCCAAGATAATTGTGGATGCCTCATGGAGGAACTGATCTGCCACTTTATAGAGTAGCATTGGAACTACAGAGTGATCAGGGCATGAACTTTGAATCTAATCTGATCAGAGAAGCACTGGAGCACCATAGAATGCACAAGACATGGACGCATCTCCATCTGCAGTTGGACGTCATGGACAAGCAATAAATCAGAACTCTTGGACACTGAGGAAAGTTGTGGCCAATCACCAGTCATTGGGAGTTCTGGTTGCCATTTTACTTGCTGGCCTATAGCTCATCAACTCACGATACAATTGGAATGAAGCCAGCCAGCTTGGTCTTTGGCAGAGAATGGAATCTTCCATGTGACCTGATGTTTGGAAGCCCTCTTGGGGCAAAACAGCCAGCAGTTGACTACATGGGAAATCTTGTAGGCCGTCTTCACAATGCGCATGAGATGGCTCATGAACATATTCAGGTAGCTAGATAGTAGCCAGGATTTCCAGTGGGATGATCTGGTGTTGCTGTATTGCCCTACCTGGACCAAGAGGCATGCTTTAATGTTTGGCAAGGACTGCACCATGTGGTGCAGAGGGTCAGTGATACAATCTACTATGTCCTAGGGAAGGTGGTGGTGATAGTACTATATGCGCATGTTTTCTTGAGCGCTTGATTTACAGTTAGGTACAGGCAGAGGAGACGAAGAGAAGTGGTCAACTTAAAAAAACACCAATTCAGCCAAATCAAGATAAGTGCCGAAGGTGTGAGATGTGTGAACAAACAAATTGAACTCCATGTGATATGCTGTATACTTATATATGTACTGTGTTATGAAACACATGAAAGTAGAAAACAAATATTATGACAGCTATAAACACTCACTAGCTTTGTGATTCTTCGATTTCCAAGTCTGTTGTTCCACTTTTATCACTGGTATCCTCTGATGTGTTAATAATTTCAATAATTGCATTTTCTATTACACCAGCTTTTCTTCATTATTGCATTTCCAGCTCTTGAACCTTCTTGCAGTATCCTTCCCAGTCTGTCACTTTTATGGCAAGTTTCCGGAGATTTGTGGCTCTCCAGTTAACATTGTGTGCTCTGAAAATATTCTTTAGTTTTGTCCATGCCAGCTCAATTGCACTCAGATCACAGTTATACGGAAGTAGACGAATAAAAGTGTGTCTCCTTTCAAGAGCCATAACATCCACAATATATGTGTTGCTCTTAGATTTGTTGTAAACTGTTTAGCTAATAATTAACCTCAAAATGAAATGGCGCATGTGTGAAACCTTAGCATATTAGTCACTAGATGTCAGAATGTACAGCGCATTTGATGTTACAAAGTTGTCATCTGTGTTTACGGAAGTAGGCAAAACCTACCTGAACGCTCAAGAAATCATGCACATATAGTATGGTCCACTATAACATTGCTGGTTGGGATGAGCAGTCCTTTTGAATGAACAGTAACCCGGATAAGATCATAGCCATTGTGTGTCATCTGTTGGTTCTGGAGAAATCCTTTTGTGTCTTTCAGGAACTTTTGTTTTCTAGTACACATTCAGACGCTATACAAGGATCTGGCTCTTGCCCAGCAGACAGTTAAAATGTTTCGAAGTTGGAGGGGAAAGTTTACATTGGATAGTGTTGAGTGCGGTTCATTGTGAATTATGATTCAATGATTTGATTGTGATTCAATCTGGCAAAGTAATTATGCTTATTCTAAGGGGGTGCAACAGTGTCATAAGTGTAACAGCAATACACTAATGCTTAAGAGTCAAAAGTGTGATCAGGAGGAACTTGTGTTTTCATTTGTACTAACTGGTTTGTATTACAAGGCATATCAAAATCACTGATCATAGAAGTGAAATGTGAAGAATAAATTTAATTTGCTTGCATTAACTACAAATCCTCCTGAAACTGCTTCTCCATTAATGTGATTTAGAATGGCTTTCTTTGATTACCTTAATTTCTTTGACAATCAGCAACATACACTGCTGTTTGTGAAAATTGCAACACTAAGAAGAAAACACATGAATTCAATGAATTTAATACCACAAGTTAGGTACATGACAAGTAGCAAATGATTAACTTGTCCAATCTGTACATGACCTTTCAGACCTAATATTCAGTATTTTGTTTGGCCTCCATACGCTGCAATTCAGAGCTGCTATATGCCATGGCATTGCATCAAAAAGGTTCTGAATAAATTCCTGAGGGATTTCCCTCCACACAGTTTGTATTTGAGCCCACAGCTCCGTTACACTACTAAATGGAGGACCATTACACACCAGGTACTGACCAACCATATCCCAGACATGTTTGATAGGCGACATGTTAAGCAAACGTGCAGGCCAGGAAAGCAATGGTACTGGATGCTCTTCGAAGAAGGCTTGTACATTCTTCGCAATATGTGGCCAGGCATTGTCCTGTTGAAATATGGCCTGAGGAGATGCCTGAAGCATGGGGAGTACCTCAGGCTCTACAACCGCCGTTAGGTACCGGTTGCTGTTCAGAGTGCCCTCAATTCGTAGGAGTCAAGATTAGTTGATGTAACCAATGCGTCCCATACCATCACACCTAGTGTTTGTCTACTATGCCACTCAACAATGCAGCCCTCCAGGTTGTGCTTACCCCAGTACCATTGGACACATATGTGGCCATCATTGTAGGACACGTTGAAGTGGGACTAATCCGAAAATACTACATTTTGCCACTCAGCACGCCAGTGACGGTGTTCACGTGAGCATTGCAGTTGGAGGAGCTTGTGGTTTCTGGACAATGGAAGCCGATGTAATGGCATGCGTGCAACCAGTCCAACCTGCAGCAGACAGCAATGAACCAATGATGCAGACAAGTTCACACCTGTTGGCAGTGTTCCAGCCTCGAGCCATTACTGTGGATGAAGCTGCATGGTCCAGTACCCGCTCTTTGCTGCGCACAACCTTCATCTGTCCACTGTTTCCACACATGCATCATTGTCGTAGCAGCATGTCCTGTATGAGACAAAATGTTACGATATGACAAACCTGCTTCCTGGAGACTAATCATTCTGTTCCGCCTTGGTGAGAGCCAATCAGTCTAACCACTGAGCCACGGCATGGCCTATTTATATGTGTGGACTATTGCAATGGATGACAATGTATTTTCTGAATGTATCAAAAGCAGAACTTCTTTTACAATGCAAACTAAGTTTGTATAATACAATTTTGAGTCGAACTAATACTCAATGCTCCATTTATTGCTAGTATTTACCTAGAACGCGTTTCGTTAGGATCTTCCTAACATCATCAGTTGTTGTCGACTTAGGAAGATCCTAACGAAATGCGTTCTAGGTAAATACTAGCAATAAATGGAGCATTGAGTATTAGTTCGACTCAAAATTGTATTAATTTTGTGCTTCATTGTATCATTGTCCTTAAACAGCGGAATAAGTTTGTATCTTGAAAATCTCCGTTCCACATCGCATGACGTGACTGGTGCAAAACAAAACTGACGAACATTATAAACATTTAGTAGGGGGAAACGCATGCATGTTCATTATTTAGAATGGTGTCCCTAATATGACACATAATTGAATATCCTGGGTTTTTATCTAAAACACTCTTCAGTTTCTGCTTCGCTATTTGAGCAGCAGAATATTTTTCTGCTTTTTTAAAGTGTTGTGTCAAATGATCGAAAAGTTTCAAGGATTCTGGCAGTGCCGTCTGTGATGATTCAGGTTGTTTTATTATTAAAGGAATAACCTTAAATAAATTATTGATTAACTGCAAATTTTCATACAGCTATGGAGATATCAAAGATTTTGCAGCTTTAATAGCTAAAATTTCTTCATTTTCAAATGTGCTAATCTCGTTAACAATCTGGTTGTAATGGTCAAAGTTGTACAGAGCAGCCATCAACCAGGAACCCCACCATGTTACAATAGGTTGAGGTGGTAAAGGAATTCATGGTGCTAATTCTCTAAATTTTAGTGTTCTAGAAGGGGCCTTTAAAACTCTTTTTTCATTTGAAATGAAATTATCTACATAAAAAAAAATGCTTCCTAATCTGTTCTGCAACCCGGTGAAGACTGAACTAAACATGTCAAATGTATCAGTCTGGGATAGCGTTCCGTAATTTTAGAAGCAGCTTGGATCATGTAAGGGGCTGCATCTGTCACAAATAACGTTTTCAGTTTTTATACCATCTGGCCATAAAAGAGACATTGTGCTGTCAAATTGCCTGTCAGTAGAAGAATGGTTAACTTCTCGTAACACCTCTGATGTTAATAAAAAAAATTTTATCTGGACGTTCAGGAGATAATATTCCTATGACCACATTGGCTATAGATCTTCCAGCAGCATCTGTGGCTTCATCTATTGAAATCCAAATATTACAATCTCCCACAGAATGTCTAATGTTGTTCAGTGTATCATCATAACAAGGAGACAAATAATATTTGCATAAAGTAGACTCACAAGGAACTTTCAAGGTTGTATATTTCTCCAGAAATGTTTTAAATGCAGGATTTTGCAGCTTATTAACCCAATCACGTCGCATTTAAATGCCTGGGCAACTAACCAAGAAATCATATTTAAATCCCTCAGCTCTGAGGGTGGTGACAGCTTAATGCTTAAAAAATCATTTAAAAGCAACCAATAATTATTTTTTGCTGAAAATTTGCATGCATAAACTCACCAATAGTGTTGATTTAGTATTGCTGCTGTGTGTGATAAATCTCAAAACAATCCTGTAACTGAAGAGCAACACCACACTTTTTACACTGCCATGCACTTTCACTTCGTTTGCCCCTACTGTAGCACACAACACACCTTTTGGTCACTTTTCTCTTTTTTTTTCAGTTGAGGGAATGTGCATAGGGAAGTGACTCCATGATTTTGCCTGTAGTCTCAAAGGGGTTGTGCTGGAAGAAGGTCGACCTCGAACCGAATACTCAGGCAGGTGCACGGATTCCAGTAGCTGTTGTGCAGTTGTTCTGAAGTCTACATAACTTGTCTTCTTTGCCGTCATCTCGTAATACACAATGAAGGAGTTGTAAATACATATATCAAGAAGATAGAAAAATATTATCCTATACCCCTTCACTGTGCGTCGCATTATGGGAAACAGAGCTGTCACTTGGTCCTGTAAATCAACACCTCCCAACCCCTTCTGGTATTCAAGGGCACATTTCAGTTTTTGGACCTTCTCTTTTGGTGTTTGGCGTCGTTTTCTTTTCATTTTTCCTGTCTCTGTGATGTCTGCTGATTTATGTTTAGTGGAGAGAAAATAAACATCCTTATTATCTCTCCACCTCACACATAGGATATTTTTGGCACTCCATATTTCATGCTCACTGCGCTTTAGTTTATTTGTGCAGATATTGCGCGGCATATCTTTCCGATTAGGTCTTACAGTCCCAATTGCGTTTGTTTGTTTCTCAGTAAGTCTTCTAAGTAAATCCGGAGAGGAATACCAATTATCTAAAAATATTGTGTGACCTCGGTTCAATAATGGTTCACACATACTGAGCACTACATTAGTACTTGCAGGAAGACTAGAATCTACTATATCTTCACCTACATAGATTCTGAAATAAAGGCAGTAACCTGAACTAGATTCACAAATTTTGTAAACTTTTATGCCAAATCTTGCTCGTTTGGATCTATTACACTGCACAAATGAAAAACGGCCCCTGAATTTCATTAGACTTTCATCTAGAGCAATATCCTGACATGGATGATATAATTCTGAAAATTTGGAAGAGAAGAGCTGTATTATAGGTCTAATTTTTTTTTAGTTTATCACATTGGTTTTGTTTGTTGTCATCCGTGAAATGTAAGAAACGGAAAATCAATTTGAATCTCTCCCTACTCATTGTTTCATGAAAAATTGAAGTTTCAAGGCATCGGTTTTTGCTCCAGTACAATTGAATACGTGATTTTCGCACTTGAGACATCAGAATAACTAAAGCTATATAGACCCTAATTTAATCTGCCATAGTGCTAAACCATTTGTCATCGTCTTTCAACACTTCTGTTGGGATTGTTCAACTGCCTTGTTGCATAAGCATTTGTTTCGTCATATATTTTGTCGAATAAGGGTTCCATGTATTCCGAGAATATTGAAAGTGCAGAGGGCATCTCTGGCAAATACTTGTCCAGTAAGGCTTTACAAACACCACTATTTGCCGTAAATGGGTGGAGAATGGGGTTATTGTCAGTTTTAGTCCAAATCCAGTCACACTGAGTTTTCTGCGTCGAAATGTGAACAGCTTTCATTGTTAATTTCCTCGCTGCTTTCTTCACTAAATTCATCTTCACTGTCACTAGAAACTTCAAGTTCTGTTCATATTCTGAAAAATCATCACATTCACTGTCACTGTCTAAAACACTTTGTATCAATTTTCTTAAACCGTCTTCGTCATCCGCACGAACTTTCCTTGCGGCCATGATTGTTACTGAGGCGAGGGAAATAACAATAAGATAAAATTGTTTTTGCTTAGTTTAAACACAGCTGCTGACATTATAGTCAGCAAAATTACAAACATTGCATCAGTGATTCATTCTAGAGGTATACATATGACATCTATGAGAAGGGACGTAAACTACTTGGAATTTTATGGAGCATTGCAGCATGCGAGCTGAGCTCGTCATATGATTCAAATGCCAAAATGGCGCGTGGCGAGCCCCAGTCGTCAAATGATGCGAATGGTTTAAATGGAATGTTTGCGCTTACCTATTTTATGATTTGTACTACTTTGTACTTGATATCGTTGACATTTATTAGTGTAAATGTTTAACGTCAATAAAATATTATTATATCACACAAATCCCTGTAAACTTCAGTTTGGGTACACAAGGTCTTGAGTTCTGATTTGGATAATATATCCTCAACCCCCTCATTTTTTGCAGGCAACATAATATTTTGTGTGTGATTTTTAGATTTACTTTGTCTTGCAATAAAAGTCCATCTCTCTCCTTTAATCTCATTGTGACATACTTTACAAAATATATTTTCTCCTTTGACTTCAAAGTACTCACGTCCATATTCCTTTGCAAGTGGCACTTTTCCTACTGAGTGCTTTCGGCATGTTTCTTCATCTAACAGCGGCCGGACTTCGTATCTTGAACAAATGGTATTTGTACTATCGCTTGCTTGGTGTGGAGGGGAAGGAGAGGTCACTAAAACCCTATGCGCGCACAACTATTTTCCAGCCTTACAGCAATCAAATCGCAATTGTGTCCGAGGCCTGCTAATCACTTATTGCTTGCACACTCTTCTAAACGTTCACCAAGTTTGGAGTTATTCGGATAATTCTTTCTTGGTGTTGCAATTTTTGCAAACAGTAGTGTATATGTGCTTTTTAGAAAGCTGAGTTTTCAAGGACTGTGAATAATATAAGGAGTTTTAAATTGAGGGACAAATCAGACGATTCCAATAAGCCATATGATAGCAATCGTTTCTGTGAATCATTGAATACATAATATGTAAACAAGTTTTTTATTTATTTTTATTTTTTAAATTTATGTCTTCCAACATTAAGTCATATCGGACGATGAATGAAATGTGTGAAATGATGCTCAAATGAATCCGGGGTCCATGGAGCTTAGAGTTACCTGACATTCATCTATCAGGATAGGGGAAAACCCCGGAAAAAACCTTATCCAGGTAACTCACCCTAACCGAGATTCGAACTTGGGACCTTTTGGATGTGAGGCAAGTTAAAAATAATTAACTGCCTCACATTACCAGAATTAATGTTTTGAACACCAAGACAGGCAGAATTTTTAGAAGGTTCCTAATGGTATGTCACTAAAGTTAGTATAATTGCATTTATTACAAAATACATACTTTTATTACCTTTTTCTGAAACTTAATAGCAAGTTTACAAATCGTGAATGTATTAATAATTTATTTTGCATGTATGATACAATAATTCTTTTTGGACATATAATTATGAGAAGGCATTTAACAAAATTACTGTAGCACTGTTTTTTAATTGTCTTGTGTAACTAGAGAAAATGGAAGATTTTCCAATAGAGCTACAGGTTAAAAGGATTTTTAAGTCAAGATCAAATGAATATATGGAATAAGCAGGAAATATATGTATATTCAGAAAAAATAAGGATAAAATGGTTAAACTAAATGTGAAGTTAAGTGGAGAAAATTGTAGAAAGTGGAAAAACAGTAGTGAGCTATAAAAGCAAATAGTGGATATACTATTCTCCCCCATTATATGTACAATAAAATGTTTTATCTAAGAAGAAGAAATAAAATTAAGCAACTCCAAGAGGGAATAACACGTGTAAATTGTCTAAAGTCTAAAGAAGATAATAAATCATTCATATTACGGTACATATGCTTCAAAAATTGGCCAGCAGGCACACAGCCTGTGTGACCTTCACTGCAGTTCCCTGCATGCACATCCTACATCCATTCTAGTGTTCACAAGTGCATCATTCTTCCTTGTAGTCTAGTTCATAATCATAATCCTGTATTCACCATTAAGCTTACATGAAGCAATAGGTTTCGTCTATTATAAAAGGTATTTACAATGTATTTACAAGTACAGAAGGTTTACAAATTAATGCATATAAAATTCTAGGTGAAATCAGATTATTTGCATGGCTTAAGGTAGTAATTATCGTAAGTTAATAACTCTTCTATAGTAATAATAAAATTAAACAATTAGGTACCTACTTGGTGAATACCTACAAAAGCGAATAACATTAGAGCCCCTAGTGGTCTACTGGGAAAACATATGAGTCAAATGGAGAGTTAAATGTCAGGACGGAATGTTGGCCATGGTAGCTCAAAGGTTAAGAGCGACTGGGCAGAAACCAGGAGATCCGTGGTTCAAATCCTGGCCATGGCATTGAATTTTTCATGTTGACACTCTATCTATCAAAAACCTTAGCCTATGTACGGCTAGTGTGGAGAAATGATTAATTTCCATCAATTAACTAAAACATTAAAAGTGTTCAGTTTTGCTTGAGGTGTTTTCAAAATGTCTTGATCGCAGTATACAATATAACAAAGAGTTTTTATATACAATACGCATGTGCTTACATCAACTTGTATGGCAGTTGTAAAGCAATTTGAAACTAATTTTCTTGGCATGAATGTTTTGAGGATAGAATCATTAGTTAATGCTTATGGCCCTCTTGGTACCCTAATCTTATGGCATGGGATTTTTATTTATGGCGCAACTTGAAAAATAAAGTACGTAAAACTAATCCTCACACATTAAGGAAATTAAAACTAAATATCAGAACAGAAGTGTACACTATTTTGGAAGCTGAACTAATATGTTTGAATAGAAATTTCCTCAAATGATATCGCAGATGTGTTGATACAGATGGATGGCATTTCCAACATCTCCTGTGGTAAAGTATGTTTTTGTTTATTCTAATAATTGTTAATGAGATTTAATTTCAAGTCCACACTTGTGTGTCCGGGATACAGGTCATGCAACAGCCAGCCAAGTCGTCCAGTACTGACCAGAAGACGGGCCATGCAACTGCCAACCAAGTCATACAGTATGTGACCGTTAGACAGATCATGTGCCTGCCAGCCAAGTTCTGTAGCATACATGCTGTGCATGTAAAGTTCTCAGAATGAAGCACAAAATGAAGCTACAATTTTAATTAAAATTATTTTTCAACATAGTTTCATTTTACATCAATGCATTTGGTTCAGTGGCCTTCTCCAGTCACGGAAGTCAGATTACTCCAGGCCTTACTGACCGTAAGGTAATTATCATGGGATGATAATTACCTGGCTAAGAAACTTTCTCAGCTTAAGAAATAGATGGAATCTGATGGAGTTAAGGCATGGGCATGCTGTTAATGCAGCAGCAAATCATATTCTCTTGCAATTATTTCTGCCATTGCAACAACAAATGTATGAGAGCAAATATTTGTCTTGATTGAAGATGTTTTTTCTTGCCTCCCCCCCCCCCCCCCCCCAAAAAAAAAAGCCAGGCTTTGCTTAGAGATTTGCATTCTGGTTTAGTTTTGGTTTAGAGTTAGCAGTCATGGCACTCTTCTTGCAGATGAGCTTTTCATGTCCAGCTCTTCTCTTAAAATCACATGTCCCCTGAAATGCACAGAGCTTCAGCAGTGTTGGAGACTGTCATTCAGCAGTTCTGTTGAACCATATGTTGTCATGGTGAATTTATTCTTCTGCTTCATGTGTCATCTTCCAAACTTTCATGGCCACATTTTAATCGTGATTGACTTGAAAATGATTAAGTCATGATGCAGAGTCCCTGTTGATTTTTATCATGTCATTATGAATTTCCCCATAAGGGATGAAATGCTGGAAAACAGCAGGCAGCAAATCTGAGGTTGGAACATCCCATATTCTGAAAATATTGGTCTTTGAGAAATTCCAACATAGTGAAGTATATAATTTCTTACAAACCTATTATCTTTCAGTGCTTCACAATTTTGGGGCTCTTTCAATGCTATAATCTTTCGTTTAATTTTTTTCCCTTTTTTTTTTTCATGATTAGAGACTGTAAAATAATCAAAAGCAGTAGTGCTCTTTTTTTTTAAAGAGTTTTTATTTAGAATGAAATTCACTAGAAATAATGATAAAGAAAGTTCAAAGAAGTCATATAAGAAACATTTGCAGTTTTCAACATTAGCCTCTAATAAAAAGTATAGCTTCAAGGTGGTACACAAATGGATTCTTTTAATACCAGCTAATACCCAACTGCTGATAATCTGCTGATAATAGATATCCACAACAACATATAATTAAATTTTTCATATCATACAGTATACACTTACAAATACTAGAAAGATTTTTAGGACTACAGATTGAAACATCAAATTGCAATAAATCATATTTGTGCTGATGTTTATGAGCAGCACAGCTATGAGATCATTGGATATACCCTGATTGTAAAAACACTCCAAAGGCAAGTATCCTTCCAAAATTTACACAGAGAATGAAACTGATTTCTCAAGTCACATATTGCTTTGTGAGTAATTAAGTTAATAACTTTGAGTGGTTCATTTTCATAATTGGGTAAATATAGAATTTTTGAGTAATCTATTTTCCAGTCAAAATGTTGCCCCTTAATTGGAAATAATTTCACACTGCTTGCTAAAATTAGGTTTTGAACATTTTCTTCCCAAATTTCCCTTCTCAGTTATTTCATTGCATTCATTACATGCATGTATGAAGTAACAGTGGATGCAAAACAGTTCAAAGAAAAAGCAGTAGCTGCAGCATTTCAATGAAATGGTTTCTTTCTTACCTCTGATTTTTTGAGACCTCAAAGTTATTGTCATTAACACATAGGCACAGTCCATGGACATCTAATTGGCTTACAATGGCAAAATACCAGCATTCTTCAGTTGCATAAGCTTTTTCACACACTTTATTAGCTTTTCCTCCAGAATGGCTAGTAGATGTATTGGAAGCACTTAACATGCTATGTAATTTTTGTATGTCAGTCCAAAACTAAAGCAGCTGCAGAAGCATAACAGTTAAATACTATTCTGTGAATTCAGTTTCAAAATAACCTCGACTGAAGTAATCTTGTAATGTTACCATTAACTTGATTTCCTGTTCAACTATGTCATGTTTCCAACTGCACCACCACTATTTGCTTTTTCTGATATGCAACCCATGAACAGACATACTTTGATACTTGCAGCTAGCCAACTTAAAAAAAAAAAAAAAATCCAAAAAGTGAGAAGTTATTGAAAGTAAGAAGTGAAATTGAAAACAGCAATAATGGTGCAGTATTACCAATGTTATGATTGTTCTGAACTATTGATTTTTTGCAATAGTTTTCATTTTTAGATTCTTTATATACTTCTTTTGCTCTCGCGAAGTGCAGAAACTCGGGATATGCCCTAGAGTAGTCATTGGAAGTGTCAGCTTTTAGAGTTTATTACAATGCAGTTTTGCTTTACCTAATCACTGTGAAGCTTAAGGGTAATAAATATTTGGTTTCAGTTTCCATTCTTTACCCCTTTTTTTCCCTATAGTCTGTCAGAAAAGGAAATAATAAGGTAATTCAAATTGTATGTTCAAAATCATCTACTCTGAACATTGTGATTGAGAAGAAAAAAAAAACCATAATTTCTCGAAAATTGTGTGTGC
This sequence comes from Mantis religiosa, assembly GCA_030765055.1. NCBI lineage: Eukaryota > Metazoa > Arthropoda > Insecta > Mantodea > Mantidae > Mantis > Mantis religiosa. The sequence goes on from CM060950.1 coordinate 331,608,810, forward strand.
CTAAATAGATATATGAAAATGCTGAATGAGGCACTGGCATTTGCATAAAATATTTTTGTGCTGTACTTCTCAATCAGAAAACACATTCATCAGCTGTGGTTGGTTTATTTATTTATTTTTTTGTTTATTTAAGAAAAGAGCAATTCCCTTGCTGTTGCTTGTAATTGTTCATGTTTCTTTGGCATTTGCTGCTTCAGTTTAAAAACAGAAGCAAGAAAACCTGTGACCAAATTTTGATAACGATGCTCAGTATGTTTTTACTGTCAATTATCAAGTGACAGAAATTAGTGCACAACTAATACTGCTAATTTCATGACTGTTTTATATCCAACCAGTTTCCCAGCTTTTGCAGTCTGACAAGCAATAAAAGTGGCATTAAAAACTGCTTAGATTGGTTTCATACAATGTATTTGAAATGAAGAAGGAAGCATGCATTGTAAAAGGATTGTTTTCATGGAAGGAAGGAGAAGAAAGTGGAGTATGTATTATTTGTATATATAAAATTGAACTGAAAGAAAAATAAATGGGAAAAAGCATATGAGAAAATGCTTTTAAAACCAATAGCTATAAGCTAATGAATAATGTGAAAAATGAAATATTGTAGGCAAGAAAAGGAGTTACTGAAAAGCAGTTAAAAGGCTTCTCTGTTCTATGGTGATTAGTATTTTTTTGAAATTATTATTCAGTGGCATTTAATAACAATAATAAAAGTATATAAAATAAGCATAAATAAATGCAATGAGCATCATACAATAAATGACTGCAAGTGCACTAGTTTTAAGTCTGGCAGTGAAATGGCAACTGCAACATTTTGCAGTTGAAAGTAAAATTCTGTTCATATTCAAAACCAGCATGTAACATCCAGATTGATGCCATTCAACTGCCATATGTGTACCAGATATAATTTTGAAAGTTTGGGAAGACTGGTTGAAAAGGTGAGAGTTGCTATATGTATGTTGACAAAGGAGATGAATATTTCACAGTTTCACGTGGCTACGTAACAACCAAGAAAATGTCGTCCGGAAAGTTCGTGAAAATAGTACTCTTCAACATCAGGCTTCTGTGAAGAATCGACGGCTGGCACAGCAGATGGAACGTCGACCTGCAGTGATGGCAGCCCTAAAGTTGAAGAAGGTAAGTAGCTCAAAGTGCTTTGGATGTAATTTTGTATAAGGAAATGTGCATAGGGTCTTCCAGCTTTGTCAGTTATGGCACTTCAAGTGTTCACATTTTAAATCACAGTGAGCAAATGTACCTATTATGTGTTTCAAATGGAAGTCCAGCTAATCAGATGCCGTATCATACTCAGCGTTGCCAGCTTGTTACCCCACTACTTTTATATTTCCCTCTCTCTCGCACACTCATACAACATGCAGGTCTGCTTGGCGCAGACGTAAGGGTAAGCAAATTTTATTTTACAATGATGCAGTTGCCAAAATCAAAATTGGAGAAAGCATTTTCGCAAATTATGTATATTTTTAAATACTATAATTATAATTTATGAATTACCTGTTTTTGTAATCCAATGGAACTGCCAGTAGCTCATCCATATTGCTGTCAATGTCACTTCTGTGTCTTCATCGTCTGAGTCTGCAAATTTATGATTATAGCTTCCAAAATCTCGTCAGGTGCTATTTCTTTCTTAAAATCATCTTGAAGGTTTTCTGCATGCCTTACACAGTTTTCCCAGTCCTGTTGTGTTACCTTGTCAATTTCTTCGTGAACAAGTAGTTCAACATCCATCAGTTTAGAAGTATTATTTCTGTTTGCAACCCCCCTTTTTATTTGAGCCCACACCAACTCAATTGGATTATATTGGCAGTGGTAAGTTGGGAGGCATATTACCTAGTGTCCCATTTCAATTTCAAGTTGATCCAGCTGATACACTTTTTCCGTGTTTTTAAACGGAAGTACTCTTTACAATAACTCATTTTAGTTTCTGTTTCCGAAAATGAAACCCCCCATTTTTGCAACCATTCAACAATTCCTTTTTTTCTGCTGGCTGAATTTGGTATTTTATTTGCAATAACCGAATGATACGGTGCATTATCCATTATAATAATGCTTCCCTCTTCTAAATAATTTAAGAATCTGTTAAGAAAGTATTCTTTAAATGTATCAGCTTTCATCTCTTCGTGATAGTCTGAGGTACTTTTGGAGAGAAAAATCCATTTGCTTTCTGGCAAGAACCCTATCTTAGCAGATCCAGCATGACAAATGATGAGCCCACTGCCTTTTGCAACAGGTACCTTTAGGCCACCTTTTTTTGAGGAGTCTTGCCAGATTGACTCTTGAGTGTGGTTTTTATTTACCCATGTCTCGTCTAAGTAAAAGATAGGACTCGCATCACCAGAATGTCTTATTTCATGCATTTTGCTTAAGAATTTCAATCTTGCCGCAACGATGTCACTCCTCTCCATTAAAAATTGATGCCCATCATTTGTCTTTCTGTACCTGAACCCTAATCCCCTCAAAATTCTGAAAGTCGATGATTTTGACCCAGTGTATGAAATTTTGGTCCTAAGAGCACAAGTTATTTTCTGTATAGTTGGAAATTCACCATGTTCATATAACTCGAACACAGTTCTATGTACAATGTCCTTGTCAAAGTCACTTAAATTTGTAACCCTCTTCGGAGGACCAACATGTTTCCTCGGCAACACAAACACCTGGGCACCACTGGGATCAAATTTTCTTGCCTCTCCACAAATGCGAGACACACTTGTTTTACCTACACCACACGCTTCAGCAGTAAGCCGTTGAGCATTTTTTTAAATCGAGCTGATTTCTATATTCCTCATTGCCCAATTTTTTGAACAATGTGTACACCTTAAAAATAATACTTAGAGCTTGACTTCGCAATACCTGCCTTTTTGACTCGCCACTAAATTCACCGCAAGAAGCCATTGCACTATTTAACTCTTGCTGTACTCTTGTGTAAAGAACAACTGAATTATATTGATCTGAACTCTCCAGAGTACATAAACACTTCTTTCCCAGCATTCATTCATAAACATAAGCATACAGCATTCTACAGGCTGACAGGAAATGAGGTGTTTGCTCTTTCTCGAATTTAATACCTTGACTTTATTCACAGTAATTCTTTTATCATATCATGTCAGTAGTTCAAATTTCAGTTCTGAGTAATTAAAAGTATACGTACATACATAGACACCAACCACTTTGAACTCTCTAGAGTAAATAGAGATTACGAACCATTCATAAACAAAGATATAATGTGACCAGACACGTTCTGCCAGGGCAGCAGGAAATTTATTGTTTCCTCTCGCTCGAATTGGCTTATTCAAAGTAATTCTTTTATCATGTCATGTCAAACATTTACGTTTCAGTTCTGAGTAATTACAAATATACGTACACGCATATATGCCAACCAATAATGCTATTCATTACAGTGCTTACGTCGCAATGTATTCTTATAATACAGGTAATAGTGGTTTATTTATTTGTATTAGAAAAACTATTTGAGCTAAAAATATGGGGTTTTCATGGTTATGTTGGATAAATTACTCTCTACCTTCCACATGAATCAGTTTTGGTAAAATCTGAATTTTTGTCTTAGCGCGAATAGTATTTCATGCAGATTGATTAGATTGGCGTTCGTCACACACCACTTAGCGGGAATGCAATACGACAACACCGCAGGACTCCGATTGGTTGCTCACCTAGTACCGCTCAAGGACAAACACGTTCCCATTTGAAACACATAATAGCTGGATAGTTCCTGATATAAAATATTGGTTTGGAAACTAATTATGACTCAAAATATGTATATTATATCTCACATGGAAGTTTATTTAATAAACCTATAAAATGCACAGATCTGCTTCTCCTACCTACTCCTTTCTCTCTCTCTCTCTCTCTCTCTCTCTCTCTCTCTCTCTCTCTCTCTCTCTCTCTCTCTCTCTCTCTCTCTCACTCACTCACTCAATGTTGTATGTATGAAATGGGTGAAGTTATGTTCAAATGAGCCCAGAGTTCATAGAACTTAATGTTTTCTGACATTCACCTTCTTGAGTACAAATGAAAACCACAGAAAAAGCCTCATCTAAATAATCAAGTTAACCGAGATTTAAACCTGAGCTTCATGAATATGAAGTAGACGGCTATCCCTGCACCTTAGAGGCTAGTAGTATTCACACTATTACATTAACCCATTAATGCCCAGCGATCTATTTATAGCACATGAGATTTATACACTGCTACATATATTGTTTATTTATTTTACATGCATTCTCAAGGAGTTATTTTCACCATGTACGTTATAAGTAGGGCTCAGAAGTTGATGACCCAAGCGATCTATTTATAGCACATGAGATTTATACACTGCTACATATATTGTTTATTTATTTTACATGCATTCTCAAGGAGTTATTTTCACCATGTACGTTATAAGTAGTGCTCAGAAGTTGATGACCCAAAAGCAGAGAAAATGACCAATAAAATACCCTTAAATTTTTGGGAAAATGACGCTAAACTTAAAAAAAAAAAAGGCCCTAATTATTTTGTCACTCTAAGGTTCATAATTTAAAAAATATATCTGTGCGTGCGTGTGTGTGTGTGTGTGTGTGTGTGTGTGTGTGTGTGTGTGTGTGTGTGTGTGTGTGATTTACGTCCTCTAACGTTAAGTCATATCAGACGATGAATGGAATGGATGAAATGATGCTCAAATGAGCCCAGGGTTCATAGAGCTTAAGAGTGACTTATCCAGGTAACTCACCCTGACCGAGATTATAACTCAGGACCTCTTGAACATGAGGCAGACATGCTACCATCTACACTACACAGACAGCAGCAGATGCTAGTTGGAGAGAGGTTGAAAATGGAGGCAATGACCTTTGAAACCAGTCCCTCAATAATATAAAAAAGTAAGTGACGAGTGTCAATAAACCGACTACAAATAGTTTTACGTTTAATTTTGACATCACTGTTACTAAATTCCTCCAAACACACATAAAAGGTGCAATATTTCCTAAAAAGTGTATAGTAGGCATTAAAACCCCCCAAAAAATGCAAACAGAGGCAAAAAAGTAGTCAGTATTGGTTCATTTTTAAGAGAAATGAATTTATATTGCATTCTGCACTGTCTGTGATGACACAGAAAAAAGATGATGTTTCATCAAGTTCCGAGCGCTAGTCATAACTGAAGTTATCTGATTATGTGAACACATCATCTTTTATAAATTTGCATATTGTGCAGTTTATTAATTTACAACAGTAAGTTGCTAATGACTGCAGTGTGAGTGAAAGTACACTGTTGCATTTTCCTTGTTACGTTACCCTCCCAGATTTCTGTAATACCATAAACTGTCGATAAAGGTTTGTATTATTGCATCACAAAGAATCTGCAACTGTAAGCAATTCTAATGCTGAGAATATGAGCTGGAAGTCAAGCTATCTATTTATAGACCAGGTGATTTTGAAATACTGGCCAAATAGAAAGGTAAAAAAAATATATTGCTGACATTCTGTATGCTGAAGTAATACATTACACATCTTTTTTCTTTCTATTATTATTATTATTATTATTATTATTATTATTATTATTATTATTATTATTATTATTATTATTATTATTATTATTATTATTATTTAAAATAAAAATAGTTGGCCATAAATGGGTTAAATATGGAGAGTCTTCTCTACTCATCTCCCTCCATGTGAGTATTTCTTTACCCTTCCACTTTCCCTTTTTACCTCTATCTTTCCCCTTCTCTTTCTCTTCACTTTTATGGAATATCATAAGAGTAAAAAGAAGATGGTGACAAGATGACAACATACAAGACAGATGAGTGGAAGGTGCCCTATGAAAATTGAAAAGTGCAACAGAAATAAACGGTTACCTAAGGAAAGACTTGAACCGGTGAGTACATTAAAAGTTTATTTTAGTATAATGAAGAAAGGCCAAACAATGGAAACAATGAGAACAGTGATCTAACAACTGAAAAGAAAGAGGTTGTAAGAAGCCAAGCAAAGGTGAAGTTAAAAGGAGACAGCAATACTAAGAGACAGATGGCACTGTCCAATAATAGCACCAAGTGCAACCCTGCAGGTCCTGACACACAATGGCAAGACCAGTAACCAACCACAACAATGACCAAAAGCCAGAATCCACCTCACTATGGGGAAAGTCAGTGTCACCCCAAAAATGAATCATTTGATTGATGCTCTCACAAGCAAATGAGGAATCTGGTAATGGAGGAAATTGAGAGCATTCGAGAACCACCGAAAGCAAAAGAAGAGTCCAAATTAGAGAATTAAAGGTAGCCAATTAAATAAAAATTGAAAAACAGCCACCACCAGCACATGAGATGTTGCAGGAGCAAGTTCAAGAACCTGAGAAGGATATTTATAAAGGGCAATGGAACGCAGTAACCAGCAGATCATTCAGATGACAGCAAAGCTCAGTGATCAGCACTAGACCAAGAGATGAATTACAGGCAGCAAATAGCAAAGCTTGGCTGCTCATGGGACAATAAATCCACAGACAACCGAAGCCTTAAAGAAATCCTAACCTGCGTCCAAGTAGATTCTCTTGTCCTTACATGTTAGTACCACAATTCATTGCTGATATCTGTTCAACTTGCTGTTAACAATAATATTAATATTTCCTTTTCCTGAAAATAAATGAATCCTTCATATAGCATTGCAAAGACAATTAGATACTGACTTGCTATGTTTGTTTAGCGGAGCTTGCGACAAAGATTGGGGCAGCCTTCCATCTTGAATGTGAAGGACAGGCTGACTCTGATTACACCTGCTCGTGGTGGAAGAGGACGTTCCAGGGGACGTGGCCGAGGGCGTGGAAGCACCAGTGGAGGTGGAGGTGGTGGTGGTGGTGGTGGTGGAGGTGGTGGTGGTGGTGCTGCTGGTGCCAGTGGGGGAAGAGGAGGAAGAGTTAAAATCAGTATGTACCAACTATCTTTCATATCTCATAAAAATAACTTATTTTTACTTTAGGAATCAGTCCCTGGATAGTAAGCTGTTTTCAATGTCATCTGAAAGTTTGTTCTTGGAATTCAATCTTTAGTAAGACAGTATAGATATCAGTTGCATTCCTTCATGCAAGTATTGAAAATATACTTCTATTCACAATTACACTGACAAAAATGAACTTTTTTTCTTTCACAAGAATTAAAATAACTTTTTCTAGAAGTATTTTTCATGCTGAATTTAAATATAATTTTAGTTTTTCCCCGTTGGGCAGGAGTTTTGTGTGATATTTATTTGAATTTTTATAATATTCTAAAAAAATCCATAACTAGCTAACTCAAAATTATAACTGCTCATTCTGACTTACCTAGAAAGTGGTAGATAGTCATTTTTGGGCATATTTTGCATCTAGAACGTTTCTCTTCTTGGTCCAACAGTAGGCAGCCAGCATATTGGAACTCCACTTGCCTTGGTACCTCTTTTCCATAGTATCAGTCACTGTCACAATAGTTTTCTGCTTTATGGTTTCCAAGAAAATTGAAACATTAACTTTTGAAAGACTGACAGGCTGCTTTCTCCAGTGGATTTAACAGTCCTTCGAAATGCTCATCACACATTATGACCGGATTTGTGGTCCTATAAAAATTCCTTCTTTAAGTTTAGCATCACTGACTTTGGGGAATTTCGATTTCAGGTTGCAAGAATCCATCAGACAGTTTATCCATAGCTTTGACGAAATTTTTCGTTACTCCTAACTTAATATGCAATAGAGGTAATATTTTTCAGGATTCACTAAAGGGACATATGACACATTTTTCTGGCCAAGAATAAGATGTTCACGTTTAGGCCATAATGTTTTAACATAGTGAGACTTCCTATCTGTGCTGTTCCAGAGGCACAAAAAACAGCAAAATTTGGTGAACCCAAGCTACAAACCAAGCAATAAAGCAATGACCTTTAAATCACCACAGATATTCCATTGATATTTTCCATATTGTATTTTCTCTAAAATTAGTTTCATATTTTGATATGTCTCTTTCATATCAGCGGCATGCACTGCAGGTATTGATGGAAGTTCACTGCCAATATGTAGCAGCACAGCCTTCAAACTAACTTTAGATGAATCTATGAATAGTCGCCACTCATGGCCTGTGTTGAAGTCCAAGAGTTTCCATAACTGAACAAATATCACTACAAAACACAATACCATTTTCTTCAGAGAAGCAGTTTTTTAAATCACTATGGCGGCCACGAAAACCACATATTCTTACTTCTTTTTTTAATAGATTCCACCCTTTGAGTCTGGAAGTTAAACCTTCAGCTTGCTGTTTAGACAGATTGAAATCCCGAATCAGGTCATTAAGGTCTTTCTGATTGGGAAAGTATGGTTCTGATGAACAGGTATTGGCTTCAAATGTAGGATCATTTTTATTTTCATCTGAAGCTTTTTCAGTTTCAGTTAGGTCAAAATCAGTTTTCACTAATGTTGTATCTGCATATACTGATACAGGGACTGTTCATTGTGTAAGACAGGTCTTATTGCAGATTGAAAATTCAGATATTTAACTGTATGTTTTGTTTCAGATGTGATTCCTTTTATATTTGTCAAACAGAAATAACAATCACTTAAATGATCCTTCAGTTCCCTCCAAATCATAGGAATTGCAAACGGCATACGATGTGTACCATTTTTCCACCCAGTCAGCAATCTAACACACAAAACACAGCATATATTTGGTGTCCAGCTCTTATCAAAATCACCAGCCTGACAGTCAAAGCAAAGTTGATAACACTTTACAAATGGGGTCAAATTTCGCCTCTGAGACTTGGTCAGCTCACCACAAATATAGCAGAAACTGTCTACATGATTTATACACTTTTCTTGGCATGATGAAAAAACAAAGCACTAAAACACTACATACACAATACACTTCTGAAAGGAAAGGAAGGAAATATTTCACTGCTGAACAAACTCACAGCTCAATGCTGACACATCACAATGCCAGATGAACCGGTCTGTACATGTCCAAACATGAATGAACCTGCACAGCATTGTTTTATGGTTCTTCAGCATAATATTACAAATCATTTCCTTATAAACAGCTTGGATAAAATCGCAACATATGATGTAAAGAGGTTACTGTAACAGGTCAAAGAAAACGCTAAAATCCGATTTTAAAAAGTAGCTGTCACAAAAAAACTGAGCCTGATGGGGAAAATTCTGACTACATATCTGAATTCAGTATGAAAAAATACACAAGATTCACTAATCAGATTTCTTGTGAAGAAAACCTTGACTAGTGTTATCTTTATTTGTAGCAGCAAAAACATTACTCGTTTAATAAAAAAATTTAAAAAAAATGTGATCAATCTATAAAACACTGTGTTCCAGTTATCTGGATTGTTGGCAGAAAATGTTTTAAGGAGCTCCTTAAGCTTATTGCTAGATTGGCTCTTGTCTGGTGTGTGCTTTCCTCTATTCCTTTTTTCTTCTTCTTCTTCTTCTTCTTCTTCTTCTTCTTCTTCTTCTTCTTCTTCTTCTTCTTCTTCTTCTTCTTCTTCTTCTTCTTCTTCTTCTTCTTCTTCTTCTTCTTCTTCTTCTTCTTCTTCTTCTTCTTCTTCTTCTTCTTCTTCTTCTTCTTCTTCTTCTTCTTCTTCTTCTTCTTCTTCTTCTTCTTCTTCTTCTTCTTCTTCTTCTTCTTCTTCTTCTTCTTCTTCTTCTTCTTCTTCTTCTTCTTCTTCTTCTTCTTCTTCTTCTTCTTCTTCTTCTTCTTCTTCTTCTTCTTCTTCTTCTTCTTCTTCTTCTTCTTCTTCTTCTTCTTCTTCTTCTTTTCTTTTTTACCTGTTGTTCTATTGGTGACTCACGTGGTTTCATCTAATACTGATATTCTAGAATGTATGAGTGTTTAAATTTTTGTTAATGTATATATTCTCCTGGTTAATTTCTAAATGATTCTTGGCTGGTTTTAAAATTTTTATTTCTCTGCTGAGTGTTGTGATTATGTAACCAAAAATGAATATGTGAAATAATATTTCAACTCAACAGCTTCAGAATTAAAGAGAGTTGAAATCTTTGTGCCAAACCTTATATTTTACCTTAGAGCTGTCAGTTTTAAGTGTAGTAGAGCTTGTCCCAGAAGTATCCAACCTAGTAAAACAGCAATTTGGGGGGGGGGGGGGGAATTCTCTACATAGCCTCCTTTCAGCTGAATATGCTTTTTCAGTGAGTTCAATAGCTTTGATAATCTGTTTATCTAGCTTAGCAAAATAGCTATCAACTGCAGATTCCACCATTTCATTGCTGGCAAATGTTTTACCACCAAGCCATTTCTTCAAGTTTGCAAACAGATAATAATCAGAGGGCTACTAAATCTAGCAATTAAGGTACATGAGAAAGCAATTCAAACTTAAACTTATTGATTTTGACAATGGTGATAATGGATGTATGCATTATCTTGATAAAGCAAAAGTTTCGTTTTTGCTAAATGCAGTTATTTATGCTTGATTTCATCACTGGAATGGTGCAATATGTTTCCATAATACTTGCCATTGATTGCTTTTCCTTTTTGGAGATAATGAAAATTATCCCTTGTACGTTCAAAAAAACTAAGACCTTTCCTGTAAATGGAACTATCTTCACCTTCTTTGGAGCCAATTCTCTCTTTTCAGCCCACTATTTTGACTGTTCCTTCATCGCAGGTGTGAAGTGATGAACCATGTTTCATCCATAATCATGAATTAATGCAAAATTTGACTTAACTGTGGTGAAACATTGCCAAACACTTGAATGAAACATCTATATAACACTGTTTTTGTTCCATTATTAGTAAATGTGGCACCCAGCTTTTACATGTCCAAATCTTCAGTCAGTCCAGTAGCTTTTGCACTTTCAGTCGATGGTCATCTAATAAAATTTTGTGTGGTGCTTTCTTCGCAATTTCTTGCATGGTTACCTCATTTGGTCGACCACTGTAATGTTTGTCTTGGTATTGTGTATGGCCTCACTTAAAATCTGCCACCCAATATTTTACCATCATAAAGAAAGGAGCCGACTCCCCCAGAGTAGAATATAGTTCAGAAGTTAGACTAGTTAATGTGACTTTGTGGGTTCGCGAAATTAAAAGTCCAATTGCACAAACTCAAAATGATCTTTATTTCCACCGAATTACAGTTGAAACACTTGCCGATTACATAGAATTACTTAGCGCACACAATTACAATTCACCAGTTCGTCTGTCACAGGTCCATTGCACGCTCACAGTTACGTACAACTCCTCTAATACACGTACATCGTCTTCCAGTCCGTCCATTCACTCGGCGCTTCTTATGACTGCTCGCCAAGAACTGAACTGACTCGCCAACTGCAGCCCCTTTTTATAGGAATATCGCTGTTTCTGGAAGTCTCGCATTTCAGTGAATCACCCTGAATGTTCTAGATGGCAGGGGGAGGGGAAAGAGATGGCCAGTGATGTTTTTCCAACCATCCCTTTGTTAGCGCTATAAGACAAATGGGTAGGCGTGGTCGAATGTCTCCCGGCCCTCACCCAGCTGCCAGTTGGTTGCGCCTTCCGATAATTGGGTGACAGTATTGTATCACACAGGGTTCTTCATTTAAAATCTAACAGATCACATAAAATTTCACTTCTCCCGTGACCTTACTGGATTCCCCCACTACTGACTGCCGTTGTGTGCAGCACTAGTGGTGTACATTTCACTCAGGAGTATTGTACCAGCCACCAACATGAACAGGCTCATGACTCTAGAGCAATGCATTGTGTATGTAAAAGTTATTATGAATGGGAACCACCAAGCCGTGTTCGAACAGAGTATATTTAAAAGTTCCTTGGTGAAGTGCCTCCTTCCAGATTTACGGTTCATGAGAAATTAAAAGCAGTTGGTTCTGTGGTAAACAAAAAATGAAAGCATAAACATACAGTTTTAACAAAGGAAAAGTTACACAACATAGGAGCATGTTTTGAATGTTCAACTAAATGTATCCCAAAATTAGCACAACAGGTGGGAATTTCAGAGTCTTATACTCATGGAGCAACTAAGTTATTAAAACTAAAACCGTATAAGTGTACAAATGTCCATGCTTTAAAACAAAGTGATCCAATATCATGAATGTATTATTGTGAATGTTTTGTTTCATCAATGAATAGTGGTTTAATTGATCCACAGCTTCTGTTCTTTTGCGATGAGGTATAGTACCACCTTAGTGGTCGTATCAATAGCCATAACAGTTGATAGTGGACCTCTGAAAATCCACATCACGTTCAAGAAATCCTTCATTATGATCGTAATGTTGCAGTTTGGTGTGTTGTTCGCACTAGATGCATAATCAGTCCAATATTCTACGAGCAGACTTTAAATGTAGAGGTACCAAAATGACATTTTGATCCCATTTTATCATGAACTGACAGAAGAAGAGAAATCATATGGTTGGTGACAAAAAGATTCTGCTACTGCACATGTAGCAGAGGAGTCCATGAATAAAATTAGGGAAGTGTTTTAAGGTAAGAGTGATTAGTGCTGGTGTATGGACCTCTCGCTCCCCAGATCTCACAGTGTGTGATTTTTACTTGTGGGGTAACCTGAAAGAAAGTTTGCGACAAATCCTCATACAAAATATTCTAAATTTGAAAACATTACAGTGGCCCAACTTAATTGTGTGAATCAGAATCTTCTTCTATGTTAAACATGCAGAGCTTATGTAGAAACAAAGCAAGCTATGGCACACCCAATCGTGTACAAGTGAAATGACATGTGCCCATGTGGCTTTAAATGAAGAACCCTATAGAAAGGATGTGTATTGAATGCTTACTCAGTAAATGTATATAAGGTCGTTTTGGTAAGGGAAGATAGTGAGATATTATTTTAATTAGGTTGTATGTTTACACTAATATTGGTTCATTTTTCTAAATCCATCTCTGTAGCACAGGTGGTATCATGTCTACCTCACATTCAAAAGGTCCCCAGTTCGAAACTCTAAATTATCTATGAGTGTTTGTTTCATAAAAAAATCATGTTGTAATTTTAACTAACCATATTTTCCTTCACTGCCAACTCAACCACAGAAACTGAAACCTGCTAGAATGGCTGTTTTATACTGCTTTTCTGTTTCTCTCAGGTATTGTATTTGTATAGTGCTTGATTAAGTGTATATAAGTTGAGGTTTCTGATTTAGAAAGGTTAGGTTAGGTTTAGTTTTACACGCACGCACGCACGCACGCACACACACACACACACACACACACACACACACACACACACACACACACACACACACACACACACACACACACACACACACACACACACACACACACACACGACAAACAGAGAGAGAGAGCCTTATGGGCTAGGGCAGAATCCTGCTGGAAAGTTCATACTTGGTTTTGAAGCAATGTGTCACTCATGTTCTTGACAATAGGCTCCAAAGCAGTGCATCTGGCACTGGTTTTAACACCCTTTTTGCAGAAAAGCAGCTGGGCGATGCTAGAATAAGACACCTCACCATACCGTCACCGAGGAGGAATGATGGGCCCTCTGAACTTTAAGAACTTTATTACTGGCATTCCAAGATGATGCATAAACCCTGTCATTTTGCACATTGAAAGACCGAATAGTAAATACGTAAAATATGAAGCTATTAACAGTGAAGCAAACAAATATACACAAATATAACAATTTGTAACTTAAAACTTCACTTATAAGAAATGATGATATTTTTCTTATAAATTGTCCGGTATCGCGATTTCATGTAAAACTTTTACACATCCTCAGCCGGAGATAAGTGAAGTTTTAAGTTACAAATTGTTATATTTGTATATACTGAATAGTAAAAACTTTTTCATCAGTGAAGAAGATGTTCCGATGAGCATTTTGTGCATAATGCTGCAGGAGACATTGATATTTAAACACTCTCAGCTTCTTTAAGCATAGGTCAAGGTATTGTCCTTTACATCGCCGATAAAACCTTAGTCCAAGGTCCTCTGACAGGAACCTGGACATTAATCTTTTTGAAATGTTCATTTCATGGGACAAGATAGCTGCTTTTGCACTGGTTTTCTCTATACAAGAACCCCCACTGCTTCTTTTATGTGTATGTTTGTGCATGCTGGAGTCCTGACATTGTGTGAGCGACCCTACCTCAGAAGATCCTTCACAGTCCCAGTTGCAGTGAATCGCTCAATGGTCCAGTACACAAAACATACAACTGGTGGTTTCAACTTTTATAGCATCTTGAAAATGTATTGTGAATTTTCCAACTTTATGCTATTATGGCAACACGATTTTAATAATCACCCCTTCCATGTTGAAACCAGGAGCAAAATGCTTCCTCTTTTATAGACAATATAACAATAGTTCAAGGTTAACATGTGCATACTGGCAGTTGTTTACGTGCTAAACTTGTTGTACAGTGTGTGTCAAAAGTGGTTTCTTTTAACATTATTTATGGCTAGATTAGGTGTGTGTGTGTGCTTGCATGCGTGCCTAGGTTTATTTTATGAACTCAAATCCCAGATCATGGAGGATGTTGTTCAAGGAGCTTATTTATTCCTCAACTAGCTCCGCTTCTTTTAGAGAAGAAAGCAGCTTATCGGATGCTCCTTTTGGGGTAATAGCCATACATGTTCCTTATAGTATCTAATTGAAAACTGTTCAGTTATGTGACTGGAGATGCTCTTCGTTTCTTTTACAGGAGTTAAAATTCTCAATGGTCCTGATTGTAACTACTTCTCTTTAAAAATTCTAGTAACCTCACTTATTTTAAGAATACATGTAGTCCTTTTCCTTGCTTAATTGAAAAGAATAATAGGTTCTTTGTGAAGGAGCATATTCCCCTCTTCCTCTGTGAAGAGTTCCCTAAAATAGACAAATATTTAGCTAGGCTGTGCCATTTAAAATCCTGGCCAGAAATAGTTTGTCTTGGGCTGTGAATCCTTTGTGTACCTCTCTCCACACTGGTCGCACCGTGACCAAGTGGTTAGACCACTCTACTCTCACCAAAGCAGCCAGGGTTCGATCCCAGGCAACTGCATGTGGGATTTGTGGTGGACAAAGCTGCATAGGGGTGGGTTTTCTCTGGGAGCTCGGTTCCCCCGCCATCTCATTTCACTGTTGCTCCTTCATTTCATGTATCATTAATGCTACTGCCTGTGGTGCCACATGTAGTAAAAGTGGGCATTAAGCACTACACTACATTACACTACACTATATTTCTCCACCAAGTCTTGTTTTCATAACTGCATTTTGATATGAGTTTTGACAAAGCAGGCTAACAACACAATGTATCTGAACACCCAAGCAAGTTGAGTTTCAGGTACACAATTAGCAATAATAACTGGAGGGTACCTATTCATTAATGAGGCAACCTTTTTTTGTTTCCATAGCAACAGCTTTTCCCTCTTCCTTTCACTGCTCCTTGCTTGACATCTGTCATGTATCTTATTTTAAAAACCAGATTAGATGAGCACTAGGGAACATACAGTGTTACAGCTGAAAATTTAGTAGATTCTTAGAAAGGGGAGAGTAGGGGAAAGATACCCAGTATCAGACACTTTAGCTTTTTCCCCTATAATGACTTTGGGAATGGGTATGGTCAGTATTAAAAATTATTTTTGAACACATGGTTTTTTTTTGTGTTTAATTGTAGCTAATATGTTATCCACAGTAAATATTGAGATGGGAAGATTTGAAACATATATAAATCTCAGTTTCCCCAATTTGAAGACAAGGAACACTGTATCAGACAGTTTGAATATTACTACGACCACTTCGTTATTTCAGTGCATCTCTGTATTACTTTTTAAGACATCTTAAATAAACGTAACCTCCTTCAAGACTGGCAGTCTTGATGCCAATCCTTGCATATGCGGCACTGGATCCAGTCGTCACTAAAATTTTTGCCACAAATGATGCAGTCAGTTTTTTCATATTCAGAACTCAGTGCCTTTCTCACTTTTTTGAGTGTGTTGCTTTGTGCGTGAAATTCCTCCTTTGGCATTTTGCTGCAGTTTTGTATTTTGTTTCCTTGCCTCAAGCCTTTGTTTGAAAGGGGTAAAAGTTAAAATTTCACTGTGGTCCCCACGCCTTTTTCTCAAGTTCAAATTATCAATAGCTTCATTTGGAAAAGGGCAAAGTTTCTTAATTAAGCTTACACTTGGAGAAGGATTTTACTTAGACCTATCTGAATGTTTAGACTTAGTGGTTGAGGAAGGAGAGGCTGTCCATGGTGAAGAAGCTGAAGAACTGAATGTTTAAGTAGATGCCTGTGGCTCAGATGATGCCTGCATCGGATGATGGATATTTGAGGAATCTTCACTAGGGTTTGTGGCAATTCTTTTGAGACAAAAAAAAACAAAAAAAAAAAAAAAAACATCCAAATTGCTAAAAATGTTGTGGTTCAAGGGGTAGATGCTACAACAAGAAAATACTGACTTAAAAGCTCCATTCTGTACAGCTTGGTCATAATTTCTGAAATTCCTTTTTGTAAGTGGCATATGATGATTATCTAACATTTTTATTTGGTTATTCAATACATCATCTTCCTCTTCCGAAAAAAGTGCTTTTTTATGTATCCATGGCAGGTTTCATTTCCTGCAGAAATTAATTTCAGTTTGTCTTCTAAAGTGCTTTTAGATGCATAGAACTACTCACTTGCTTCCCTAATGCTTAGTTCCCCACTCTTACTTCATCAGTCGCTAATTTCATGTTTTATGCCATCCAGTTCCCTCTTTTCTTCCCCATATTTGTCTGAAACAAATGAAATAAAAGAATTGATAAGAAAGCTACAAATATGTTTGTCCGATACCATGTTTCAAATTCTTGTCCAATATTGGGAGCATTACACATAAAATGTGAACAAGTCACCACACATAACACATTTAAACAAAAGCAATGCCTTCATCCCTATTTTTAGATTATCATATGGTAAATAATTTGTAATACTTAAAAGTATATTTGACTCATCGGTATTGTAGTATCAGGTTCACACAATTATCTTCGTGCAGCAGGAAGTAGGTGATAAATAAGAAACCTCTCTTTCATGTAATCAGTTGTTTGTTCACAGTCACACAGTGGTGCCCTGCCGGCTTGCCTCCAGAAGTTCTAATACTACCTGAGCTAAATTTGCTGACACATCCTACTGAAAAGCAGAAAATGGTACTGTCCAATATAGTTCCATCTGATACCAGGCAACTTCCCCTCAAATGGATGTAATGAAATACCCAGATCTTTTTCCTCTCAAACCCCTAAGCAGTATATATTGATTTTATTCTGAAATACATCAAATGACTTTATTAACTTTTACAGATCCAAATAATAATTACAACTGTAGTTGTAATTTTGGAGAATTTAAAAACATGCACAAATGTTGTTGGCTTTATTTTCTAGATATCTCAGCCATCATCAAGGAATGACCCTTCTGGTAAGATTATAGCTATTTCGGCTGATCAGTTAGCTGTTGTTAATCAGATAAATTTTTGTTTTTCGTATTTCTATACTTTGTTGTATGTGTCTTCTGGAGTTATGATAGAAGTAGGTGAAAATATACTCTCTACCACTAGATAAATGGGTTTACTCAAACCATTGAACTTAAAGGGAGTGAGCTGGGTTACAGTTTCATTTAAGATTGCAGTTGAAACATTGCATTGCATGTAATTTTAATGCCTCTTCACCCATGATGAATACAAAATGCAACTTATAATGTTTTTCTCCAGTAATGACATACAGTGTACCATTATGTCTCTCTATGACAACTCCAGTAATGCAATTGCACTTTGTGGTGTTAATAATCTGAACATTTATGTGTTTCTTGCTTTCAGGTATGCAGAAGAGTTTTTACTTGTTGCACATGAAAAGTGTTCAGTTTTAATTTTACTGCAAATTAATAGGTGTAGAATGAAATTAAAGGTTCGTTTATTTCTGTTTGTAGGTCGCAGCCAAATTGTGCAGTCATTAAATAGGAACAGTGTTGCCAGTAGTGATAGTTTCCGTTTCAGAAGAGGACAGGGACGTGGTGGAAGTTTTCGTGGAGTACCACCTCGCAGAGTATTTAAAAGAGGAGGAAGTAAGTGACATAGAAATCCAAAATATTCTTGTGCTTCACCTGCTGTGCAGAAAGTAGAAAGATGGGGGGGGAATGAAGGGTATTCAGAGACCTTAAGAGATGGAGGAGCACAAAGAACAAACTAGATCGACAAATTCTAATGGAGAGTAAAAGATAGATATTATAAATGTTTGTTAGAGGGGGAGGGGGGGGGACAATCACAAGTATAAAAAGAGATGAGTTTATTTGTACTAAGTTTCTTACAAATAAAAAATACAAGGAATATGCTTATGTTTCAGCCCAGGCTGTTAACTTACAATGTTTATTATACACTTCTACTGGCTACACATTAATTTCCCTTATAATACTCCTTGTTCACTTCTCTTTTTAATTATCAATTTCATTACTTTTTAACTTTATTTAAAAACTTCAGCTTTCATTTTTTATTATTTAAATCTTATTTTGAGCCATTTCTCATGCATTCTTTTCTCTATCACTGTCATTTAACACTCAAATATTATTTGCTCTATATCTTCTTTCTCCCTGCATATTGGGCATTGTTTTTGTGGAAACCTTTTCTCGTCCCTTTCAGTCTTCATACACCTGCTCTTGCCCACGCTATACCTTCTGTGTGTTCTCCCACACTTCTCCCACTTCTGTTCTTTATTTAGTTTGTCAATATATACTTCTTTCCCATATACTTTTTATTGTAATGTACAATTCTAATGACCTTTTTCAGCTATATCAGCAAACAGTGTATTTTCTCATCTTCAAATCTTCTAACTCCTTTCCAGGGGTATAGAAGTGTTGGAAAATAAGTATGGGAAAGTTGAATTAATTTTAGGTGATTTAAATGCAAGAATAGGTGAACACCAGGTTAACTGGATTAATCCAAGTGATGAAGACAAAGAGGAACTTGAACTAGACAACAGGCATAGTAAAGACAAGGTTACCAATAATGAAGGGAGGAGACTTAAACTTCTGTGAGGAGAAAAATCTTATGATCTGTAATGGCCTGAAAGCAGGTGACAAAGAAGGGGAATTCACATTTGCTAATAAAAATGGCCAAAGTGTGGTAGATATTTTAATGTATTCTGTAGGAATTGATAAATGGATCCTAGATTTTCAGGTTATGAATGTTTTAACATCAAGCTGTCACTTTTCACTAAGATTAGAGTTAGGCCAAAGCAGCAGGTGTATGTATGAAGAAGCTTGATTAAGGATATCTCAGTGTGGTGGAAGTGTATAAGTGGAAAGAAGAGATGCATAAAAAATATGTTAATGAACTGAATTCAGAGAGTACTAAAATTTTACAAGTGAGGGTACAAAGCTTAACTGAGAATAATATAAAGCAAGTCTTAGAAGCACTGGAATATATTGTTAAAAGGGCAGGTGCCAATATGAAAATGGGGGTTCTAAAAGCATCAGTAGGCAGTGGTTTGACAAGGATTGCCAGGTGGTGAAGGTAAGAGTAGCACAGGAATTAAAAGAACTGGTGGCAGTCAGGGGAAAAAGAGGAAAGGGAAAATTTCCTGGCCCTGAGATGGGTATACAGGTGCCTAATGGAACAAAAAAAGAGGAATGGGGTGAGAAAATAGGCAGAATGCTAAATGAAGCAGCAAGAATACATGATACTAAGAAAATTTGGTCAATAGTAAGAGCGATGTATAAAAATGTGGGAAGAGACGAGGATATAGGCGCAGATCAATGGTGTGCATACTTCAAATCACTGTTAGGACAAGATAATTATATAAGAGTGGAAAGAAGTTTGCTATGGGGTCCACAATTAATGAATTAGATATGTCTCGGACATTGAATTTTGTGAACAAATAAGGAGGTTAAAAGCTAACAAAGCATTGATGGTATACCAGGAGAATTTTGGAAGGCTTGGGCGCTTGACAAAACTAGGAGAAAAATAGTGATAAAATTATTTAATAAAATAATGGAAGGAAAGGAAATTCCTAGGAAATGGAAGACAAGTATCGTATTGCCAATTTACAAGGGAAAGGGAGATAAAAATAACCCAGCTAACTTTAGAGGGATTTTTAGTTTTTCTTCATTATCAAAGGATTATAAGAACATTGGAGACAAAACTGACATACAAAAATTACCAAGAAAAACTGCAGTGGCCCTATTTAGAATGGAAACTGACCATTTTTTTGTAATTTACGTCCTCCAACATTTAGTCATATCGGACGATGAATGAAATGGGTGAAATGATGCTCAATGCGTCCGGGGTCCATGGAGCTTAGAGTTACCCAACATTCGTCTTTCAGGATAAGGGAGAACCCCGGAAAAACCTTATCCAGGTAACTCACCCTGACCGAGATTCAAACTGGGGACCTCTTGAACATGAGGCAGACATGCTACCATCTACGCTACCAAGGTGGGCCGAAACTGGCCATGATTGTCTTGCAGAACACCTTTATAAAATATACTGCATACCTACACCCAAGTGCACTATCTGTAAAGAGGATGTCATCATGAACAAACACCATTTGGACAAATGTAATGGTCTCAAAAGTGAGAATCTACAGGCTTTATATTGGGAAGCCGGGGGGAAAATGATGCAAATCAACTAATCCCCAGTGCCATTAGTCAACAACAATAACAACTTTAGGGAGATTAGTTTACTGTCCATTCTAGGTAAGATCTTTACTGGAATTCTAGCAAATAGGTTGCAAAATTGGGTTGAGAAGGAGAATAAACTATCGTAGTTCCAAATAGGTTTTGGACCAAGCAGGAGAATATTGGACATCTTTATTATTAGAACAATTGTAGATAAATATCTGAGCAATAAAAGGGGAAAGGGTATATATGATATTTATTGATCTAGAGAATGCATTTGATTCTGTTAACAGAGAAGCATTGTGGATAAAATTAAGCAGTAAGGGAATAAGTCATGCATTTATAGAAGTAATTAAGAAGATATACAAGGAGAACGAATTGTGTATAAAATCACATGAAATAAAGTAACTAATCTATATCAAGTAAGATAGGAGTAAAGCAGGGATGTAAACTTATTCCAGTATTATTTAACCTATATATTGATGGTATTTTAGAGGAGATATCAAGTTGTAGGGTACATTCACTAGTTATAAACAATAAAAAAAATCCCGGGGTTACTGTTTGCAGATGACCTAGTAGTTGGGTCCATATCATATGAAGGGCTGAGAAGAGTAATCGAGGCAGCCAATTCTTATTCAATAAATGGGGTTTGAAAGTAAATGAAAACAAAACCAAGATTATGGTCTTCAAAAAAGATGCAGGTTGCGTAATGAGAAATGGGAGGTGAATAGAGGAGAAATCGAGGTGGTAAGGATATTTGATTATTTGGGGACAAGGTTGAGTTCAGATGGTGGCTGGAAAGAACAAAACAAGATGTCTGTCGAAAGGTAAAATGGCCATGAGGGTGATAAGATCATGCTACAGTAAACTGCCAGATATAAATGTCAAATGGTTGGAGAGGATTTATACGGCAGTAGAAGAAAATAAAATGTTACATGGATTAGAGGTTTGGGGAGTAGATGAGGCTTGGAGAGAGACTGATAGAGTGCATAGATCCTTTTGTAAATATATATTGGGATTACCGATAGCATCACCTAATGGGGCAGCACAATTGGAACTAGGCAGGCATTCTACTAAAATTAAAATGTTGTTAAGGGCAATGAAATATTTATACAGAATCGCTAACTTGGAAGATGGCAATATAATTAAAGAATGTTTTCATATTCAAAGGAGAAATAACTGAGAGGGTCTTGGGCACATAAAATGGTGTGTTGAAGCATATAGGTATGGGTCATTCTTGGATAAATATAGAGTATGGGTACAGGGGCTTCTGGAAAGAAGTTAAGATTAGAGGATATTGACAGACAAGACATTTTTGCCAGTACAAGTGACAAAAGTTCACTGAGGTTTTATAGAGAAATAAAAAAAAAAAATGTTGGTGAGGGAAGGATATAATAAGTTTGGGCGAGAACAGGAGTGAGAAATTTGAAAGAGGGAGCTAGATAAATGTCCATTGTGTGGAGAAGAGAATGCAGACTTCCATTGTATATTATATTGTAGTCAAACAAAGAAATGGAGAGAGCAGGCCTGGCTACGTAAATTGGACAATTTGGAGGCAAAGTAGTAATTAGAAAAATTTATCGGTAAAAGGGGAAAAGAACAGGAGAAATATAGGGAATTATTTAGGTAAAGTTAAAGAGAAATGGCTAAGAACAATTAAGAGAAAAATTCATTCATTCATTTTATTGCATCCGTTTGATTATGAATACATAATATGGAATTGTCAAGGATATATATGCATTTTACATATGATATTATAGTAGTACTTAACCTACTTATAAATAAACTAGATTTACATTAATAATATACATATTTCAATTTATTCCTTATTTACTTTGTTAAAATACAAAAATTCATTGACTGTATAAAAACAATTATTCAGTAGGAATTTATGAAGTTGCTTTTTTAAACTTGCTATCGTCTTTATATTTTTTATTTGTGATGGTAAACTATTGTAGAATTTAATGTCTGGGTGGTAGTAGCTGTTCTCAAATAATTTGCAATGATGTGGGGTTAGATGTGATTTACCTTTAGCTCTTTAGCTGATATAGACATGTACAGACATCCTGTACATACGTGCATCTAATGCTTATTTAACACCAATTATTTTAATATTTCTCTTTTACAATAAATTTAAATAAATTCTATATGAGCTAAAAGGTTACCTTTAACGGTTTCTTTTTAATGGTACACCTCAAAATATGGATAAACACACAAACACATCTTTACATTCACGGCAAATTATACTTTCCTTGAGAACTCCTTTTTTGCAGCACTCAAGGCCTTTTTGAAACAATCAAAACAAGTGCTTTTTATTGTGTGGGTGGGTGGTACCCTATAAGGAACTTATTTTCCTTAACTATAAGGTGTGCTGCGGTGGTGGATTTCTTATCCCTATTATGAAGAGGCCTCTGAATGTTAAAGTGCTCAATTAGGCTGTGAGCTATTTAATATGCACAAGTCCAGGTAGGTCATTGTCTTGCATGAGTTCAGAGCCCTCCAAATTACTAAGCAATTGGATATGGCTATATACAGCTGGTGTAGAAATAACTTTTTTGTATCATTTAACTGTTTTTCATAAAGAGGGATGTGCATGTAGTACTTGATCTAGTATACCCATGCCACCCATATTTGACCCTTCTTTCCCAAAAACTGTAGTAGCTAGCATGCTGTCTGTAGACTGTTATGGGTCCATTATAATTTGATGATTGACAGTTGGAGAGGGGAGATGGCGTTGCCCTTGTACTGCTCCTCTCCACGTGCTAGACAACGAAGATGAGCAGTGGGAAGGAGGAACTTCGGTTGCGTTACTACATATGCAAATATTTCTATAAATTTGCAGTTCTGCAGTATTTAATCGTAAGACTGCCTACACTTTTAAGTATGCAGTTACCTAATTACAGCTTACGAAATCCTTGGAATGAGCAACAAATATGGTTAGCTACAGTTCAGATTTAAAGAAACAAAAGAGGCATACCTCCACTAAATGATGCATTCTATTCCAACGGGAATATGTCACTTATCTCAGAGTTGCTGCGTCATTGCTACTGCTTTTCTCATGCTCATCGTCTTCGTCGTCAGAGCTGCTGCAACCTCCCCCAGAAATTAGGAGTACTTCCACTCTTTCTTCCAAAATGCCTTTGTTTTTCCATGCTGCCACTATAACTTTTTTGTAGGACAAACAGCATCTTCCCAATTTTTAACACTTAGTTTTTCTATTGCTGCTTCTGTTAGTTTTATAAACAGATGTTATAGTGAAATCTTTATTGTTGCGCACTTCATATCCCTTTATTTGGGCTCAAATCAACTCTATTGCATTAAAATGGCAATGGTACGGAGGAAGTCTGATAATTTTATGGCCTTTTTCTGCACCAGTTTTATCAATTACATATTTTGGGAACTGCGGTTTGTTTGTTTTTACCAGTTCAAGCCATTCATACTTCTTAAAATGGTCTTTAATACGTACATTGTTGCAAACAAGCCATTCCAAAATAATACTCTTAGTGGCTGCCATTGTTGGAGCCTTGTCTAAAATAAGTGTTATTTTGCATTATCCATGACAATTGTATAATGCCTCTCCAAATTGACCAACTGCTCTTTGAACCATTTAAGAAATTTGGAATGGTTCATTTCTTCATATTAGTCTCCTGTTTTCTTAGATTTGAAGTGGAGGCAACAGTTCAGAATAAATCCAAAAGAGTTTCCCGTGTGAAGAAGGATTATTCTTTAACCTTTACGTAATGGCACCCGCATTGGTGCTCTCAAGGTATCTTCAGTCCAGTCCCTGTTTATGCAATGATTGGCATTCACCCAGGTTTCATCAATCCATACAACATTCTCAAAATCACAAATAATTTCTCTTAGAAACCTACAGCGCCAGGAACATATGTCCGGTTTTTCCAGCAAGATCTTACTGCCATTCAGCTTTTTATAGCAAAATCCTAAAGTTTTGACTATTTTTTGAAGTGAGTTCTTGCCACCTGTAAAAAGATCATCCATTTGTAGAGATGAATGTAGTTTAGAAAGTGTTGGATATTGCTTCCTGGTATAATATGCATATACAGGATGTTAATGAACTACATCAAAATTTTTCAGAGCAGTTGAGATATCTTAAACAAGTAATTTGAGATAGAAGACTTATGGCCTGTTGCTTCAAATGTGGAAGTTACGACTATAAGTTTCTGAAGTACCAGTATGCCACTGCTAATGATGATAGCATTTGAATGCACAACACACAAAAATGAAGAGACGTGTTGAAGCACTCTTTCTGGCACAATGGTTATGATGTTAGCTTTCAAGTGAAAAGTAATCGAGTTCAAGTCTCCTTCATTTTATGTCCCTTTTTTTTTTTTTTTTTTTTTTTTTTTTTTTAGTTTTTAGTTTTTGTTTGGTTGTTTTTTAAATATTTTGTCTAAAATTTTAATTCTTGTATAAATGTATACATTTTACTGAGTAATTTCACCTTGTCAGTGCAATTAATTACAATTCTTTCTAAAAAAATTTGAATACTGCTTAATACTTTCCCATGCTGTATGTCTAAATGGGAGGTGGTTTAAAGGGTGAACAAAGTTACATAAAAATTAAATGCAACTCTTTATGTCAGGTTTATAGGAACTGCTCGAAATGGTGACCTGCATTTTCAATGCAAGCGGCAAAGGAAGTACTGTTGTACTCTGTCCAAAATTCATTGTGTGTGTCGAATAACTGGCCAAGCTACAGTTGGACTCCCGCCTTCCATCGGACAGCATAAACATAGTTTAAATCACTGTAGTGTTATTGTTCTGGTCAATCAGCTACATGTTCTTAGTTATGAATCACACAATTTCTTCCTATTAGGATTTACCTATTAAAAACATAGCAAAAAAAAAAAAGTAACTACACAAGAGAAACCAAACCAATTATGCTTAGAGCAGCCATATTTTGCATTATGCATTGGGTCACCAGAGCACTTAAAAAACCCCACTTAAGTAGGCTACATGGTGCAAGAAGACGCTAATCACTGTTCAGTGTTGCATTAGCAGGTGATTAATTCAAGAGATTTGAGAGATCTTTGAGACATTGAATCTTCAGAACCTCAGTAATGAGCTACTATGAATCAGTATTTTTATTCCAATGTGTAAGGACTATGATACAATGAAGCACAAAATCATATCAATATTTTTATACTCGGGAAGCAGTTCTAAAGACATTCTACTCCAATAATTTCACCCACCTTGTTTAAATACCAACTTATCAGCATCTGATTGCAATTAGGTATAATACAATTAACTGCAATCGTAAAAACTATTTGTAGTCGGTTTATTGACACTCGTCACTTACTTTTTTAATATTATTGAGGGACTAGTTTCAAAGGCCGTTGCCTCCATTTTCAACCTCTCTCCAACTAGCACCTGTGTCTACTCTCATCTCTCTGGTGGTGGAACTATGAACTTCTTTGTCAAATTATCTACTGGTGGGATTTCAAAGTTCAATAATATAAAAAAAGTGACGAGTGTCAATAAACTGACTACAAATAGTTTTTACGATTAATTTTGACATCACTGTTACTAAATTCCTCCAAACACACATAACAATTAACTGCGTTATCTTTAGCCACAGACTGTGCATTGCCTATCTCAACTTGCTTATATTAGTCACATCTACAATCACAAATTATTTTGGTGTAGTTCATTAACACCCTGCATATGGTGACGAATGGCATCTTGTTGAAGTGGGTACAGGTTTGTGACTGGGTTATGTCGCTTTTCCTTCTCTGGAGTTTGTAACCATGATGTACATGCCTGATTGTTTTCAATAGCATATTTGTCTTTCCCTATGCTAACTATGGTATTCTTACACCAACAGCAGCTGAGGTTCTGTCCAGTACTTTTCAGAAGGGAATTATTGGACCCCATTGTCTCTTTCTTCCTCAAAATATTTTTTATGGGACATATAATTTCCCTTTAATTGGGATTCCGTGCCCAAAAACATTTTTTGTGGTCTTCGCAGATAGTTTCTTTCTGTCTGGTTCTGTAGCATAAGTGTTCGTGGCAGCCATGAGTAGCAATAATTAGTTAAATATTTTAAGTTACACTGAAACACTGAAGTTGATCACTGAAACACACGAATTAGGTTGTGATAATGTAAAGCTGTTTGCACCTTGTGGAACATTCACCACTTGAAGCAGTACACTTCTAGTTTGGCACTGCTGGTACGTAAGTACCATAAGGGTTACTCATGTTAAAACTGGACTGGACAAAGACAGGTAAGAAGAGTTGATCATTAACCTCAAAAGGGAAGGTTATTTACTGTTAACTGGAAAAGCAGGAGACAAGTCAATGTTGCATGAGAGGCATTCATGGTCAGGAAATCGACGGAGCCGGGTGTTTAGGAAGACAATATGGTATGCATTTGATGAGATGCATTTAATTTAAAACTAAGCAACATTCATTGGGAAATATGTGCGCGCACATGCGTGTGTGCAGGCAACAAGGAATAAAGGAAAAGAGAAACAAAGCAGTCTGTTTTATACTACTATTGAGATCAAAGATCCATGTAACCATGTGCTAGGAACGAATCCAGAATACCTCGTAAGAAATTCCTTGAATATAAATCTACACCTGTTCCCTTCTAACAATGCATACCATCTCATACTAAAGATAAATGAACGACAGTATTCTGATACTGCTGATTCATAAACGAAGCAACAATAATGGCATTGTCTGTTTACTGCAAACCTCAACATGCTGATGGAAGAGCATCATGCATAAAGCACGTGGTGTAATGTTATAGAGCCTGCAACACAGCATAAGTGTACCAGGTTGCTGTGGCAACAGCTTGCTTTTGATTGGTAGATTAGCTGGTTGCTAGGCGACTGCAATGACATTTTTATCCCCTTTGTTATTCCTTATTAATGGTGACTTACAATTCCTAAGTACTTAAGTTCCAAGCTTTAAGGATTTGATTGTAGATTCCATTTATAAGAGTAGTCAATGAGAACTGATTGTTGTAAACACACACAGTGTGTAGGCACCTTCGAAAGGTAGAATCAAAACTGAAAAATTCAATGGCATAGCCAGGATTTGAACCACGAATATTTTGCTGTATTAGACTGCTCTACCACTGAGCTACCATGGCAACATGCTGGTATGGCACTGAATTCCCCAACTGTCTCAGATTTTCCCAGTAGACTGTGAGAAATTCTCATTTCAAGATTATAGCCCAATGGTGACTTAAAAATCATTAGTACATTCAACATTGAAATTTTCAGTTCTGATTCTACCTTTCAAAGTTGCCTACTCATCGTTTTTATGTGTTAGAACAATCAGTTATCATTGGTTCTTCTTATGGCGCTACAGTCCAGGATGTACCTTGGCATTATCATTGATTGCCCATATAAATTAAAATATAAAGTCATTCTTGTAAGAAGTAGTTTCAATTCGATTTTTAATTTTAGGAGTGAACCGTGTTGGTGGTCGAGGAATACGGGGATCTAGAGGATCTGGTGGTGCTGCTGGAGGTAACAGATTCAACAACCAAAGAAATTTGCGAGGCAGGAGTTCAGTTAGGTAAGTTCTTCATGGCAGAAAATCATGTCCTGTGTTAGCCAAGCATTAAATTTCCCGGAACATGTTTCAGAGGCTTGCTTTCCTCCATTTATCAAATGGACATCAACCGTACTCTGTGGTGTAGCTGGCAATTTTTTGTCTGAGGTCTCCTCTGGGGGCGGTTCGAGGAACTTGCTTAACATATTGTCGCGAACCCATTGTTGCAACGATGCGTGGCTAGCGCGCACAAAGAGACAGTGTAGCATGGAGATAAAAGCTTGCCGAAACAGATAAAGATTGATAACTTGAAGGTTCGTCTTTCTAGTGCCGTCTTGATTGATATAGAACATTCCACAAACGTCTGGAACCATGAATAGACATATAAATGGGAAGCCGCGGTTAGTTGAGTAGTCAGTTGTAATCGGAACTGAATTGTGTGCATACAGCTGCGTTTTGAAAGTGAACTCTTTTGTTTGTGGGCGACAACCTTGCTGATTGTAATTGTGTATGTTATGTAATTCTGCTACTGTAAGGGTTGATCAAAGTGTGTTTCTATGGAAATAAAGAGCATTTTGAATTTCTGCAACTTGGACTTTTAATTTCACGAACCCACAGTCACAATTGGTGTCAGGAAGTGGAACATACAACATATGCGCCTCAAACCGCCAAAGTACTATGGCACGTCAACGTTTGAAGTCTTCTGCCGTCAATTCCACACAGTGGCCAAATACAAGTGGTCACCAGAGGAAGAGGCTGCACAGCTAATAGCCAGCCTCCAGGGACGGGTCATAGAGGTACTGAACGCGGTCCAGACAGCGGTGGCGCCCAAGGACATCTGGGAAGCCTTGGAAAACCGCTTTGGAAACCATCGCTTAGCCGCAGCCTACCGCAGCCAATTGAAGTCAAGGTTGCAGCAGCCAGGGGAGACACTGCAGGAGTTCGTATTCCGAGAGGCTGCCTACACATTCATTGACGGGGTACGAGACAGAGATTCGTCAGCGCCTAATGCTCAGCGACTACAAAACTATCCACGAGGCGCTAACGGCAGCATTGAGGATGGAGGCGGCCAAGGTGACGGCTAACTCGACGTCGAGAACGAGGAGTATCTGCTACACTGGTAACCGAAGACCAGCCGAAGGACGCTGGCGAAGACCTAGTGGCGTGTGTTGGGGGTGTGCCCAGCCGGGACACCTGGAGAGAGACCGCCCACACCAGGTAGAGCAGCCGGAGGAACGAGTAAGGGCCGGCGTGACGAGGGGCACGTCGACGCCATCACCACCATCCCCACTGCGTGCCATCAGCCAACGAATGAATGACAGCCTCATCGCGGACGGTTGGGTGAAGGGGAGACCGTGCCGCGTGCTGGTGGACACCGGAGCAGCCGTGGCCATCATCAGACCTGACGTGGCCAAGGGTTTGCCGTCGAGAAAACCGAGCCGACCATACCAGCTAGTGGCGGCATCAGGTGACACCTTGCCTGTGGAGGAGGCCCTGCTGAAGTTGACCTTGGAATGGAGTGCCGTGCGTCAGTGGGTGTTCGTCGCCAAGGTGGCTGTGGAGGTGATACTGGGATTGGATACTCTCAGGAGCCACGAGGCGACGGTCGACGTCGGCAGGAAGGTCTTTCAGCTCAATGGAGAAAAGGTGATGGCAACCTGAAGAGCATATTGGAATCTGCAGGGTCATCCTGAAGGAAGGCGTGGTTTTCCCCACGAGAAGCGAGGTAGTGGTGACGGCGCGACTGGAAGGCCAGCGGACGAAGAACATAATGCTGGATCAGAAGATGCCTGTGCACGGACTCTGTGTAGCTAGGACATTGTTGCCGTGCCGAGAAGAGGTGCCAGTGAGGCTGCTCAACCCAACGGACACCGATAACGACGTCCACGCCAGGACTAGCGAGCCTGTAGTCAGCGTGACAGCAATCGACAAGGCACAGGAGCTGGTGCCGACGCAACACCTGGGGCCCCGGCTGGAAGGCTTACTGGAGAGGGCAGCCGTCCACCTGACCGCAGAACAGCTCGGGAAGGTTTGACAACTGCTGACTCGATACCACCGCGTTTTCAGCCAAGGTAACAGCAACTATGGCCGCTCGGACCGGGTGCTCCACTGCAACAACACCAGAGACGGCCGGCCTATTCGACAACCACCTAGACGCATTCTGCTGGCAAAACAAGAGGCGGTACGAGACATGCTGGAGGACATGAGATCCAGGGGAGTGATTGAAGAGTCTGACAGCCCTTGGTGTTCCCCTGTAGTTGTGATGAACGGCGAGCTACACTTCTGCATGGACTACAGGAAGCTGAACGCTGTCACCAGAAAGGATTGCTTCCCATTACCCCGGATTGACGACACCCTGGACATGCTTGCTGGTGCGCAGTGGTTCTCGACCCTGGACCTGAAGTCAGGTCACTGCCATTTAGCTCTAAACCCGAGAGCCAAGGAGAAGACCGCATTCTCGACGGGCCAAGGGCTTTGGCAGTTCACAGTTATGCCCTTTGGTCTTTGCAGCGCACCAGCTACCTTCCAATGCCTCATGGAGTCAGTGATGAGAGGACTGACTTAAGATGCCTGCTGCTATACCTGGGCGACATCATCGTCGGCAAAACATTCCAGGACCATCTCGACAACCTGAGCAAGGTGTTGCAGAGATTGCAGGCAACCAACCCGAAGTTGAACACGAAGAAGTGCCAGCTTTTCCGCAAGGAAGTCAACTACTTGGGCCACATAGTCTCACCAACCAGAGTGGCCACAGACCCGGAGAAGACACAGGCCGTGAGAGATTGGCCTCGCCCAAAGGTTAAGAGAGAATTATGCAGCTTCCTAGGGCTGTGCAATTATTACCGCCGTTTCATAAAGGGGTTCTCCAACATCGCCAAACCCCTCTCCCGCCTGGCAGAGGAACACCGGCCTTATGTTTTGATGAAGGACGCCGAAGGCACTTTTCAGCAGCTGAAGAAAATTCTTTGCAGTGCTCCTATTTTGGGATTCCCGCAACCAGGCAGCGCCTTCATTGTGGACACCGATGCCAGCAACCATTGCATTGGAGGCATCCTATCCCAAGTCCAGGGCGGCCACGAGCGGGTGATATCCTACTTCAGCAAGATGCTGTCCAAGGCAGAGAAGAACTACTGGCGGTAGTAAAGACCTTGGAGCACTTCCACAAATACCTTTATGGTCAGCCATTCCACTTGAGGACTGACCACTCCGCCCTCACCTGGCTATTGAGCTTTAGGAACCTGTAAGGCCAGACAGCATGTTGGGTCCAGAGACTGCAGAAGTACGACTTCACCTCTGAACATAGGAGAGGGAAGAGTCACGGCAACGCAGACGCTATGTCCCGAAGACCCTGCCCAGAAGAGTGCGGTCAATGCACAAGAGTGGAAGAGAAGAAGCATGCCGCAGCTGTCAGAGTGTTCATGGCAGTGCCTGCAGATGGCTGGGACAGCGCAGGCCTGAGGAGGGAGCAGCTGGCGCACACAGACGTGGGCCAATCTTGAGAGAAGTGGAGGCAGGGACAAGACCGACTTGGGAGGATATCGCACCAAGAAGTGCCACATACAAGTCGTACTGGGCACAATGGTACTCATTGAAGATCAGAGAGGGCAACGCTGTTCTGGGTATGGGATTCACCCGAATGAAAGATGCAGAGAGAACAGTTGGTACTTCCCCGGAGTAACGTCCCGGAGGTCTTAGAAGAAGTCCACGCCAGTGCTTCAGGAGGACACCTGTGAGCAAACCGAACGAACGACAAACTCTGACAGCGCTTCTACTGGCTGAGGCTCTGAGCAGACGCTGAGAGGTGGTGCCGTCAATGCCACTTGTGCGCAGCAAGTCGCGGCCCTCAAACTGGGAGCCGGGGTCGCATGCAGCAGTACAACGTCAGAGCGCCAGTCAAACGGAACGCTGTCGACATAGCAGGACCATTCCCAGTGTCCGACCAAGTCAGCAGGTACCTGATGGTGGTCGTGGACTACTTCAGCAAGTGGCCGGAGGTGTATGCTATCCCGAACCAGGAGGCGAAGACAATCACAGACTGCCTCGTGGAACAACTGTTCTGCCGTTTTGCGGTGCCTTTAGAGCTCTACAGTGATCAGGTCATCAATTTAGAGTCTAGTCTGATGAAAGAGGCACTGGAAAGGCTTGGGGTTAACAAGACCTGCACAACACCTCTGCATCCACAGTCGGACAGCATGGTCAAGAGGTACATCAAGACCTTAGAAGAACACCTGAGGGAGATCGTGGCCAGCCATCAGCGACTGGGATGTCAAGGTGCCACTGTTCCTGTTGGCCAACCACTCGTCAACACACGACACCACTGCGATGACTCCAGCCAGCTTAATGTTCGGCCGAGAGTTACACCTCCCTTGTGACCTGGCTTTTGGGAGGCCTCCGGACGCAAAACAGCCAGTAACCAAGTATTGGGAGAGCCTCATGGATCATCTCTAGGACATGTATGAGATGGCTGGTCAGAACATCCAGAAGGCAAGCGACCGCATGAAGATCCGATACGACAGGCAAGCGAACAGCCGAGGGTCCCAGCAAGGTGACCTAGTCTGGTTGTATCGCCCTACCCGGACCAAGGGACGCTGCCCGAAATTTCAGCAACCATGGCAATGACCATACCAGGTGGTAAAGAGGATTAATGACATGGTCTACCGCATCCAGAAGGTGCCTTGAGGGAAGATGTTGGTTGTACAAATGGATCGTCTGGCCAGCTACGATGGTGCTGTTCGGGACGACCAGCCTTGAGAAGGGAGCAGTGTTGCAAACCCATTGTTGTGACGATGAGTGGCCAGCGCACACAGAGAGGCAGATAGTGTAGCATGAAGATAAAAGCTTGCCGAAACAGATAAAGATTGATAACTTGAAGGTTCGTCTTTCTAGTGCCATCTTGATTGATAGAGAACATTCCACAAACGTCTAAAACCATGAATAGACGTATAAAAAGGAAGCCGCGGTTAGTTGAGTAGTCGTAATTGGAACTGAATCGTGTGCATACAGCTGTGTTTTGCAAGTGAACTCTTTTGTTTGTGGGTGACGACCTTGCAGATTGTAATTGTGTATGTTATGTAGTTCTGCTACTGCAAGGGTTGACCAAAGTGTGTTTCGACGGAAATAAAGAGCATTTTGAATATCTGCAACTTGGACTTTTAAGTTTTTTAAGTTCACGAACCCACAAAGTCACAATATCTTTCTGGGGGATATCGAAACTAAGAACTTTGTTTCTAATTTTCGAAATGAGAATTTGTTCCCAGTTTTTCCTGTTCTTGTTTTCCTGTTGTGTGTTGAAGTTTCGGTTCTGGATTTATGCTGAGTTTTTGCCCATAAATGAGCAAAAGTTCACTGTGGAAATGGAAAAAGATGAGCAATTTCCATTTTTGGTTTTAAAAATAATCAGTGAAAACAGAATAAACTTTGGCATTTACAGAAAACCAATACAGAGAGACAACTACATAAAATCTAATGGCTACAACTCAAGATCTCACAAACAGGCAATCTTCAATAGTTTAACACATAAACTGGTGAACATCCATCTTACAGCAGAAGAATACAAAGCAGAATATAACAGAATAATTGAAATAGCACAAAGAAATGGCTTTCCTAAATCATTAGTGGATAATAAAGTGAAACTAGCAAAAAAGAAGTTACTAAAAGAAACTACAACCCTCTCAGCTCAGAAACAAAAATGACTTTCAAAAAATTTGTGTACCTCACATGGGCTTTTGATAAATTCAAAGCACATTCAACTAGCACCAGTCAACCAATACTCTTTAAAAAATCTACTATGCTCAAACATCAAAGACACCTTTCCACCTAATAAAAAGTCTGGTATATACCAAATTGAGTGCAGTGACTGGTAATCAAGTTTATATAGGAAAACCAAAAGAAATTTGGAAACAAGATCTAAGGAACACTTCAGAAACATAAAATACAAATAATTAGAAAAATCAGCAGTTGCCACCTATTTTTGGGTAAAAAATCACATTATAAATCCAGAACCAAAAATTCTGAAACACACAACAGGAAAACAAGAACTGTCTACATGGTAACAAATTTTCATTTCAAAAAATAGAAACAGAGTATTTAATTTCAACATCCCCCAGAAAGATATGTTCAGGACAATTAACTAAACTAATATGTTCAGAAAGTTTCTCAAACTGCCACCAGAGGAGACCTTAGACAAAAAATTGCCAACTACACCGTAGAGAACCAGTCGACGTCCAATTGATAATGCAGGAATGTAAGCCTCCAAAACATGTTACGGAAAATTTAAAGTGTTGTTTAGTGTTATTAATCAACTCAACTTTAAATTTAGTTTATTAATTTTGTGTTGGTATTAATTAAATTTTATGATAATATTTTATGACTGTTGCTGATAGAAATTATTATATTAAACACAGTTGGTCAATTGAAAATAAATCAGTGTTTGGGTATAATGAAACTTGGAGATTTAATTGAAAAAATTGCAAGTCCATTCATGCAGCATTCAGGATGACTGTTTCAGGTGAAACAGGAAAATCAACTCTTGAAAATTATGCAACTAATAAGGTTTGTCGCTTAAAACTTCAATATAACTGGAACAGAAATATGTGCATGGCAATAGTTACATTAGACTACATATAGAAATTCCAAATAAAAAGCCAATAAAAAGCAATAACTAATTATAAGTTTTAGCATTTGCATACTAATAAGAAAAACTGCAAAAGCTAAAAGCAAGGTCAAAGTGAACAGCCCAAGGAACTAAATCTTGAACCTCCAGAAAATCAATCTCACACTATACAATGGAACAGTCTCATTCGTTTAACATAGTGGTAAGTGATTCTGCTTTTTCTACAATGGATTAAGGTTTCTCATGTATTCATAAACTCTATTTTGTCCCAGTTAAAGATTTATATATTGAAGCATTGGTATAAATTTATTTCCTCCCACTAGAAAGTAAATTTAAGGGCATATTTTCTACAATATGGCTGGCCATCAGTTTGTGATTATTATTTTTGTTTGTTAAAAGACACCTTTAACATACTGGAAAAGCTGGAAAATGAATGAATATTTTTTTTCCCCATTGAATCCAAAATTAAATCTAATTTATTGTAAAAAATCAAATATATGATTCATCTAATAAATACCTAAAATATGAAGCTATTAACAAAGAAGCATACAAATATATACAAATATAATAATGTATAACTTAAAACTTCACTTATCTTATAAGAAATGAAGCTTTTCTTATAAATTGAACAGGATCATGATTTCGTGAAACTTTTTTCACATCCTCAGCAAGAGTCATAAACAACATTTTCGTCAATGCTACAATCAGTAGATGTCACTATAGTTTTGTTAGTACTACAAAAATCTGAGAAAGAAACAAATTTATAAACAGAATTGACTGCCGGTATTTAAAAATTCATTACACGATGTCTATTTTTTAAAATATCTTTTCCCAAACCATTAAATCTATCAGACTATTTAATTGTTTTAATAATTTAACTTCAGGATTTATTTCATGGTTAAGTGATCAAAAATGATATGCTACTGCTGATTTATCAGTCTGTTTGTACCTAATGTTATGAAAATGTTCTTTCATTCTGATTTCCTAATTACATTTTTGGTCATTTGACAATGAAATAAATCCTGAAGTTAAATGATTAAAACAATTAAATAGTCTGATAGATTTAATGGTTTGGAAAAAGATATTTATTTTAAAAATAAACATCGCGTAATGAATTTTGAAATACCGGCAGTCGATTCTGTTTTTAAATTTGTTTCTTTTTCAGATTTTGGTAGTACTAACAAAAACAAAGTGACATCTTGCGATTTTAGCATTAACGACAATGTTGTTTGTGACTTTCTGAGGATGTGAAAAAAGTTTCACGAAATCGCGATCCTGTTCAATTTATAAGAAAAGTTTAATCATTTCTTATAAGATAAGTGAAATTTTAAGTTACAAATTATTATATTTGTATATATGATTTATCTGTTTCACATAACTTAAAATCTGATGTGTATCTACCACACCAGCAAAAGACACCATACTTTGCCACATAAATAGTAACAGAAGTCTTTTGTTTTTTGGGCTGATTCATCAAAAATAGACTGTAAAAACATCAATGTTAAAAGAACCTGTGTGTGCGCGCGCACACACACACACACACACACACACACACACACACACACACACACACACACACACACACACGCACACGCACGCACACGCACGCACCCTACCTCTACAAAAGAGCAATCTTACCACTAATCTCCTAAGGAGTGGTGCTACTTTGGATAGATGCCTTAAAAATGCAATACAATGCCCAAAAAAATAAAGTACAAAATCTAGTAAATACCAAAATGATAAAAGCATTCAGAAGTACATTATATGAAGCTCTGTATACTCTGGCAGGAAAACTCTGATCATAATCATCACACTAACAGAAATAGCTATCACAATATTATAAAGGGAAGAACAGAACAAACAAACACAACAGCTGACTTTGACATCCCAATAACTGCAAAAGATGGCCCCATCTTGCAGGTAACATAATTATTGAAGAAAAGAATGTAACAGACACATATGCAATAGAAATGTACACCAGTGGAAGCAAACCTCACAC
This sequence comes from Mantis religiosa, assembly GCA_030765055.1. Lineage (NCBI taxonomy): Eukaryota > Metazoa > Arthropoda > Insecta > Mantodea > Mantidae > Mantis > Mantis religiosa. The sequence goes on from CM060950.1 coordinate 331,645,517, forward strand.
CAATTATACTCCTGCCATCCTAAGAAGCACACTTTCCTGTTAGCAATTCCGCGAACAAAAACCGTCAAAACAAAACCTACTGGTAAGCTACTCTTGTACATACAACTTGTATGAATGTAATGGTGTAACGTATGGGCGAAAGTGTCACTGTTGTCTGTCACGCTTGTGCATGGGGGCGCGAAGTAATACAAAAAGTGTTTAAGACGGATGCAGTATAGGGTTTGGCATTATCATTTACCAAGACCAGTCAATACAGAATTGTTGGTATAAATTATACAATAAATTCTCAAAACAACTAAACCGAACAAGTTGTGATATTGAAGGCCCTTAAAATACTAAATTCCACAGAAATTACTGATAAATCTCCAGCAGTGCACACTGATACCCAGATAACATTAGATTTTCTATGGAACAACAGAAATTTTCTCTCCCCTGATAGGGGGGGGGGGGGGAAAAACAACCTAAGAAACTTAAAAGTACAAAGCATGGAAGATGCATTTGGAAATCATCTTGTGATGTATAAGCTAAAGAAGCCAAACAATCCTGCAACAGCAATAGTAAATGATCTAATGCCCATTAGCACAATAAAAAGTAAACTGGGAGAAGAAAGCCTGGGATGGTGGGAAAATGAGTGGAAAACCAGGAAGAACAATGCAGTTACAAAGACTTGTTTTCCTAGTGCTTAGAAAAGACTCGCAATGAAATTAGCTCTTTACACATAATTTTACAATTGTAACTACCAGCCATGGAAGGTTTGGTGAACTTCCATAGATTCAAGTTAACAAATGAACCAACACGGTGTGTAGAAAGAACACTCAAATATGGACCATATCCAATGGGAGTGTGAGATATTAAGAAGTGAAAGAAATTATTTCTAAAAAGCAGTTACACAGAAAGGTGTGAACTGTCCTACTGACAAACAGTGGGTTGATGTGTACAATTAAATGATGTAAACTGTGCATATGAGGAATTTTTAAAAACTATTACCCACTACTTTAATGTAGCTATTCCCCTTAAAAAAGTAAACATAAGTAGAAGAGCAAGTAAAGACTGGATTACTCAAGGAATACTAAATTCAAGTAAAAGACTTAGATTGTTAAATAAGTATGCCACAACTCATGATTTTAGGGTGTTCCTGCAAAATTATAAGAACATATATAATGAAACCATTAAGCAGACAAAAAGGTTATCACTAAACAAGCGAATATGTGAAGCAACCAATAAATGCAAGTCTATTTGGCACATTATTAAAAGAGAGACAGGCAAACATAATTGCACCATATCAATTCAATTAAATGGTGAACTAATTTCTGAAGCTAATAAAGTTGTGAATTCTTTTAACGCCTATTTTAAAGAAATAAATAATTATTCTAAGCTTAGCCAAAAGAATAAAATAGAGGAATTTAAAAATTGCCATATTTTCCCTTTTCCTTATTTCTTTTGCCAACAGATATTAATGAAATTAACTCAGTCATAAAGAGCCTTAAAAATAAAAAATCTTGTAGGGTTGAGCAGCTTTCCAGTCTTATACTAAAGAAATGTGGTGTGCATATTAGCAAACCTTTAACTTATTTAATAAATCTTTCATTTAATACAGGTAAATTTCCAGACTGCTTAAAAATTTCAAAAATAAAACCACTATTTAGAAAAGGACCACGAAAAGAAATAGAAAATTACAGACCAATTTCTCTACTATGAACTTTTTCTAAAATTATCAAAAAAATAATGTTCAGAAGGTTAATGTCTTTCTTTAATAAACACAATTTATGGATAGACCAGCAACATGGTTTTCGGAAAGGTAGATTGACTGACACTGCTATTATGCAATTTCTAGAAGTTTACTACAATATGGATAGTAAAAGTAGACTTTGTATTGGGCTATGTTTAGATTTGTCTAAAGCTTTTGACCTGGTTAATCATGATATATTATTATCCAAATTAAATTCATATGGCATCAGAGGGACCGTAAACAACTGGTTTGCCTCATATTTAAAAGACAGGAAACGGATAGTGGAATTACAAATTTTAAATGCAAAGATTAATACACTTTATGATGAACATTGTGAAATGAAAATTATAAAATGTTGTGTCCCTCAGGGCTCTATCTTGGGCCCCCTTCTATTTCTAGTTTATATTAATATAACCCATAATGTAGATAAGGAAAATATTAAACTTACTATTTTTGCAGATGATACAAACGTACTCATCACTGGTAATGATAAAGGTCATTTACTTCAAAATTTAAATGAAATTAATGAAACAATTGATCAAAACAGACTAATTTTAAACAAAGATAAAACAGTAGCAGTAGGTTTTCAGCATAAACTAAATAGAAGTATTATCTTCCCTGACCTTAATTTGGATCAAAATTTCATATGTAAAAGTTACAAAAATTTTAGGTTTGTGGTTTAATCAAAACTTGGATTGGACTGTACATATAGAAGATTTGATTAAAAAGTTAAGTAAGCAGTGCTATTAAATTTAAATGGAGTCAATTAATGACACTAAACAACAGTGCTATGCTTTAAAAACATTAAAAATGATAGCAGACGTAAAGACAGTCCGAATGGCATATTTTGCATATAAAAGCTAATTTAAATTGCTTTAAAACATGCAATGACACACCAGCATGATACAAGAAACAGTTCAAACCTACTAGCAATTAGTCATAATACCACGTGCAATAAGTTACCTCTTTATTTAAAACAGATTGACAACCAAAAGATTTTTAAATTCAAACTACATACATTTTTAAGTGAAGCATGTGTTTGTTCTATTCAAGAGTATTTGGAAAGTTAGTTATATTATTATATTTTGGCATTTACTCTTATACATGTTTTTTGTAATTTGTGTATTTAAATTTTGTACTTAAATTTTGTAAATATTTTTGTTTTGACGTGTCCACAATCTTGTATGGAGATTTAAAAGATTAATAAATTGAATTGAAAACAAGAACTAGTGGAAAAAAAGACTTTGAACTTCTGAAATTAACTGTCAGCACATAATTTTATGAAACCAATAACCATTGTACGGTAATGTTAGATAACTACAATTATGTAGAACATATGCATGTAGTATTACGTTTTCTATAATGGAACATGCTGAAATTCCAAATTATATGATAGAAGACAATCCCTGTTTAAAGACATTACTAAACCTGTGATACAAATTAACAAAGCTATTTGTAGTCTGTTTGTTGACACTTCGTCACTTACATTTTTATATTATTGAGGGACTTTCATTTTATATTATTCGGAAGCCTTCACCTCCATTTTCAACCTCTTTCCAAGTTGGAAAGGTATCGGTGTCAATGCTCTATTTTCTTATATGCTTGTGGATGGTAAACATTTGAATGGTATTTATCGATACCTAATCATCGGGTGAGCTTGTTAAATAGCTCTGCCTCAAATTGGCATCCCTGGTCTGTGGTTAGTCTTGCTGGTGTACCGTATTGACTTATCCAGTGGTGAATGAATTTGTTGGCTATGGTGGCAGCATCAATTTGTTTGAGAGGAAACGCATTCTTGCCATTTAGTTGCCCTATGACCATAGTTAAACAGAATGTGTGTCCTTTCGAAGGTGGTAGAGGACCAATGATAACCAAATGTACGTGTTTGAATTTCGCTGCTGGGGGAAAATCTTGTAACAGTATTCTTGTGTGGAAGTATATTTTTGTTATTTGACACTGGTGGCAGGCTTTAGCCCATTTTTTTATATCTGCTTTCATGGATGGCAAAAAATATCTGGTGGTGATAAGTTCATGTGTGGCTCAAATCCTCGGATGGCTCATTCCATGCAGTTTCCGAAAGATTGCCATTCTGTATTGTCTGAGGACTAAAGGTCGATTGCTGCCTGTGCTTGTATTGTAGGTGATGACAATGCTGGTATCTGGTATATGAACCTGTTGGATATTGTCATTTCTTGGGATGCTGCAGTATTTTGGATGCCACTGGGGTGTCATCTAGGTAGCAAAGGTTGAATGGTAGGACCTAAAGGAGATGATCTATGAACCTCTGGTACGTTTGGGCAGCATTGCATAGAGCAAAGACCGTGCAGGTATACTTGAATAGGCCAAAGTGATTATGGCTGTTTTGGGTATGTCTTCCTGTGCTATAGGTATGTGGTGGAAGGCTCTGGATATCTAAAGTGGAGAAAATAGAGGTCCCATGGAGAAGAGTGTTGAAGTCCCGTATGTTTGGAACTGTGTACTGATCAGGCACAGTTTTTTTATTATTATTATTATTATTATTATTATTATTATTATTATTATTATTATTATTAAGTTGACAGTAGTCCCCACGGGGTCATATGGGTTCATCTGGGATTTTTTTTAATATATGTAGGGGTGATGCCTACGATTTTGAAGGCCAGATGATACCTTCTTTTATTAGTCTAGCAAATTCTTTTGCTGCAAGGTAAAACTGCCAGGTACTAACTTTTGCTGTTCCTGATACTCCTGTAGTTTCAATGTAGTGGTAAACTCCATCTTTGCATAGTTTTTCCAAGGTTGGTTTGGTGATTTTACTTTATTCTTTTAGCAGGTGTCAGAGGGGGGGGGGGGGGCATGTGGTGGAATGTAGGATATCTGGTAGGATATAGTTTCCACCTGCCCCAGGATTCTATGGCCCATGTTGTCCCTTAGGCACTTGGCATGGTCTTCTGATAAGCCCAAGTGCATAAGGAAATCGGTCCCTATGATAGCTTTTGGGATGTCAGCGATCAGGAACTTCCAGGTGTAAATTTTTGTACCTAGGTGCATTGTTGCCTTTTGAGTGCCATATGTGCAAATTGGTGATCTGTTCTACTGCTTGCATATCGGCAGGGAGCTGTACAATTCTGTCCGCTTGAGCCCCAGCACCTGTGGTACCAACAAGTGTTGCTGGGTTATATGCAGATGTTTTGCTGATGTGCCTGTGGTTATGTGGGTTTTCTTCTTTCAAGAGTCTTAACTCTGTTAGTTAAAGCTTCGATCTGAGTTTGTCACTTGGATTGTGATTCTTGTTGTGCTTCTGTGATAATTCCTGTGTAGTGTACCATGGCTCTGTCTAGGGATTCGTCTTCCCATGCTGCCATTAAGGATTGCATCTGTTTCGGGAGTTTGCACAACCCTAAGTTCCTCGAACCACCACCAGAGACCTCCGACAAAATATCGCCAGCTACACCACTGAGAACCAGTCAATGTCTGGTTGACAGTGGAGGAAATTAGCCTCTGAAACATGTTCCCTGAAATTTAAAAGTGTTGTTTAGTGTCATTAATTGGCTCACCTTTAAATTTAATAACTTTTGTCTTTTTCTTTTTTTGTGGTGTGTAAATATATTATAAGATGATGGTTTTCTGACATGTGAACGCGACATATAACTGTCCATGAGAGAAACAGGGAAATCCAAGTGAAGCAGATGTGTAATAAATATGACTCATCTAAAAATTAATAAACTCCAAGTGGTTTCCGCAAACTTCCAATGACTGCTCTTGTGATTTATTTATGGTCATTGCAAAGGCCAAATGCACATGAAATTGTAGACACTTAAAATCAAAAAAGTAAATCTGTTGGAATCATCGGAATATGCGGGATCAAGATATTCTCTCCTTTGTAGTTTCCCTTGAAGATTGTAGCCTCGACAACATTATTCATTAGCTTTTTCACAGTCTTGCTCCATTGAACAATCTGGTTGGTTAATGTTGTGCAGCATGATCACAGCTGATCCTACTTTTAATTTTAAAATTGTGAGGTGGAAGTCCAGGCAATTCTAATGAATTTAAAAACTCTGTGGGATAGTTGAGTCTTTCATCCTGTGTTATTAATGTATCAACTGATTTGTATGAAAACAGCAAGATGTTATACAAGGATTCACCAGTATTTCACAATTGTCTGTGGTCTGACTGGAAAAGGTTTTACACTACATTGCAAAAGTTAATTTTAGGATAACCAACTACAAATAGTTTCTGAGATTAATTTTAGGATCTAGAGTTTATTTTTTTTTTTTTTTTTTTTTTTTTTTTTGTGTTACTGTTTTTATATATAATCTATCGCTGGCTTTTTCCATTGTTGTTTGTTATATTTATATATCTTTGTTTTATATTTATATTTAATATTGTAGTTTTCCCATAGTTGTTTAATGTTGCTTCTTTACTGTCTTTATGTTGATCTGTTTCTATTATTTATCTCCTTTTCATTTTCTGGTTTTATATTAGGCAAATCAGTTCAGCGGTTCTCGAGTTTTTGTGAGACTAACAAACGTTAATATATATACACATTAGTGTATAAGTACCTTAAAGAAAAAGGGGGAAAATGATGCATTGCTTTTATAAATCTAAGAGTGTAACGAAAAATGAATGTTAATTTGGAGAATAATCCTTTATTGGATTTAAAGTTCCCTGTTGAGATGAGAATTGGTCTGGATTCGTGATGTTATTTTACTTTTCTCAGGTCATGGTCTCGAATCAAGATGGAGAAACTTGGCATGGTTTGGCAAATAGTTGTGATTTCAGTTCTTCTTTCCATATGCTTTACACTTACCAAGTAAATATAAAATACAATATTAACACTTCTGACAGATACTCTGACAGATACTCTTTTTAAGGTGAATTAATAACTGAAAACTTTTACTATACCACTCACAAAAGTTAAAGGCATGTGAATGCTGGCCAATGCTCAAGCGGAGTGGAGCGCTGTTGCCAAGTGTAGTGCATATACCAGTAAAGGTTCTGTACATAAGAGCATGTTTTACATATCAGCAAAGGTTCTGCCTATTTTTCCCATAATTAAACACATTAAATATTCCTAAAACATTAAAATCTTACTTTGACACACAGCAGTGAAACAGCAAACACGGTTTCCAATCCAGTAACTTATCTTCCAACTTTGTGGCCCTTTCCCAGAGGTTGAACAGGCATGCTTCCTTCTTCTAAGGATGAAGCTGCTTCACTACAAATTCGTGACACTGTGTATACACTACCTACACCACAATCTTCCACAGTTAATTGCTGGCTTTTTGAAAAATCTAGTTGCTCTTATATTCTGGATTGGAGAGCTTTTGTAAAAACTTGTCCACATTAAATATAATTTTTCTGCCTTGAGAATGAATCACTTCAAGTTTGTTGATCAAAAACTCGCTTGTCCCAGCTTTGAGGGACATGTTCACGCACTCGTATCACAAACACTGGAGAAAAGATGTGTATAATAATAATAAATGTAATATTAATAATATTTCAGCTCAAGTTCAACACATGACTTAAGTTGCCGTTCACTTAAACAAAATAACACATCACTACTCTGAAAACGAACTGAACATTAACTCAGTCTGTTTAAAACTGCATGACTTCTACTTCCATAGTACAGTATGCCAACAAGAAGGCTAGAGGGGTATGAAGGGCAGAGGAGCTTGAACTGTTTATCTGCTCTGGTAACGGATCTGTTTACTAGGAAATGAGTGTGTGAGAGTGCATATAAGTCACCCATGCTGCCAGATCTATAATGTTTGTTGCAGTAAATGCAGTGATAGGTATTATGTATGGGTGAGTTATGTGACAACACATGTGTATTTTAAACGAATCTTCCATCCTTGTCATACTCAGAAGGGGAGCATATACACTGTGCGGACAGTAAAAGAGATTACAACACACATTCCTCTAGCTTGCCTTGTCCTGGGCAATCATTAGGTGCACTGTTTATTTATGCTCGAGATAAGTGTTTAAGGAAGAAATGGGGTTGTTTTTCAAGCTTATCTGTGTTGAATGGATGGATATTGAGTAACCATAAACAGGAGAAGATAAAACATGCATCGCTTGCATTCTAAGCATTGTAGAGACAGAATTTTTGTACGGTCATAATCAGAAAATAAGATTTTTTATTACAAGATTGGAATCTGTCATTTTCAAATATTTATCTGAGCATAATTAACCCACCATTAGTCCTGCGGGGCTTGGGAGCCCCTAGTTTTATTTAAATGTTATATTTTACGAACAAACGCATTTGCGTAATTGTCTGACTAGGATATCTAACATTACACCTTACTTGAGTGTTTACTGTGGCGACAACTTTTTCTGTTTACTATTGTAGCTGCAAGAATGATGAATTGTTAGGTGTCGTACAGGTCTAGCAGGCCCCTTGCACCTACTCTCATTACATGTTGATGACATGTTTTTCTTCAATAGTAAGTTGTGGAATATTGCTTTGCCAGTGGAAGGAGCTATTAGTTTTTTAATTTACGTCCTCCAACGTTAAGTCATATCGAACAGTGAATGAATTGGGTGAAATGATGCTCAAATGAGTCCAGGGGCCATGGAGCTTAGAGTTACCTGACATTCGTCTTAAATGACAAGGGAAAACCCCGGAAAAATCCTTATCCAGGTAACTCGCCCTGACCAAGATTCGAACTCGGGACCTCTTGAACGTGAGGTAGACATGCTACCATCTAGGCTACCGAGGCGGCGAGCTATTAGTACTTCGTCATGAGTACCAAATGGTATTCATTGGTATTGGATAAATTGGCTGATGTTAGATAAATGTTTACAGTGTTTGTGAATAACTGTCAGAAGCATTATTCTCTTTGGACAAAATGTCACTGTTGATGAGCAATTACGTGCATTTTGTGGTCAGTGTCGTTTTGGACAGTATATACCATCTAAACCAAATAAATTGGCATAAAAATATTATGTTTGAATGATGCAAAATGTTTACACCACTGATATGGAAATTTATTATGGACAGCAGCCAGATGGACCACATTTGCAAAATAATTCTGTAGAGGCTGTAGTACTAAGATTAATTGAACCAATCTATGGCACTGTCTGAGAAGTTATAACAAATGATTGATTCGCTAGTGTCTCACTGGTGTGCAAAAGAGAACTTTCTTTCGTCGGTACAGTACACAAGAACAAGAGAGTTGCCCAGTAATATTACTTCTCCAAAAGCTAGCAGCCAACACAAAAGTGCATTGGGCTTCACAAAAAACAAAACACTTGCTTCATATGTTCCAAAAAGGGTAAAACAGTAGTTTTGATCTCAAGTCTACATGCTTCGTCGGACCAACTGTCAGAAGGTGCCGAGAAAAAAGATGTAATAGATAAATTGTGTGCTACATACAATGTAGCCAGAACATTAAGGTGGCCGGCCAATGGTATTTTTTAACCATGTGTTGAATATTGCAGGTATTAATTCTAGGATTATCTTTCTTGGAAACTGAAATAAATATTACACAAGACAGGAATATTTGTAAGTATTGTCCTTAGCTTTAGTGTTGCAACAGTTACAGAGAAGAGCAACAGCATCAAACCTACCCAATGATCTGAAAGAGCTTCTAAACAAATACAAACCTGAACGACCAACAGCAGATGAGTTGCCGAATGCACCAGATCATTGGAAAGGAAATGATGTGAAACTGCCACTAAAGACAAAAGGAACAGCAAAACTAAATATGCAAGTGGGAAATGCAATGTTCCTCTCTGTTTGAGAAAACAAGCCAAAATTATTTGCAATTAACTACTTAGTCGGGGAAAACAAGAAATGGCTGATAACTCTGATTAACTGAACTTTTCCAATGACAAGATGTATTTTAAAAGAATGTCTCTTTACGTATACTTGATATAAATTATAATGTGCATTCTATTCGTATTATATTTTAGCTTATGTATTCAATATGACTATACAAATAAAATGCATGAATATTTAACCTAAGTAAAGCCAAAAATTGGGGAAAAAGGGAAAAATGAAAACAAAGAAATACAGACATATAATCACATAAATAATCAATGGTGTTCTGTCAAGACACACGCCTAATGGAAGGTTAATGAAGATAATGTTTTCAGTTCAGGTGTGTGAGATGCATGTACCACATTTGGCAGTGCTGGTAGGAGGGTCAAACATAGGATTCGCTGGAGTTTGCGGTATGGCCCGCCTCCATATGCCTTTAACTTTTGCAAAGATTATGGCGTGTGTAAAAACACTTCTTAACATCCTGCGTCCACACTCACTTTTCCTTTTGCAAAATAAAAATTATTGATTTTGATATCACTATGACAATTAAGCATGTACTACGTCTCACTTTAGATAAAGAATAACGCTTGTAGCATATAACTCAAACCAGAAATGAATACTTTGAAATGAAATCTTTAATTTAGATACATTATCAAGCATAAACAGTTGTATGAAACTTGACTGTAATGGTAATTAAAACACTCTGTTAATAATAACTCACATTTTAATTAATACCATTATAGTCTCGTTGCATAATATACTATTGCGGTATAGGAATATGGGGATTGAATAGGGGTAGAAACCCATTGACACAGTCCATAGGTTGCTTTGCACGTGAGTATTGGGTCTTCCAAGTGTGTTGGCAGGAGAAGTAATACAGATGGAGATGGGAAGGGTGTCAAAGAAGGATATGATTATAGAAAGAACTCTGAAATATTGTGGTTTAGGATCCCGAAGTTAGATAAAAGTAATATTTTAAGGCAGTGTGTAGTGTAAAGTGTTAGGAGAAGTCTTAGGGAATCTGGATGGACATGTAGTATCTGAAAGACCTGGAAGTGAATGGGTTGGGGGAATATTCATAATAAGTTTTGGAAAATAATGAGAAAGATTTGAAGGCAGAAATCCAAAAATTTTTTGGTGAGATTAGAATAAATAATAGTTTATTAGCCATGGTTGGCTCTTAGATATCCACAAATGATAAAAGGTGTAATTATGTTATGTTGGGTGGGTATGGCGGACTAAGAGTCTTGGTTAAATATGTGTCATACTCAAGAATGTATTAGCTCATCAAGAGGACGCAACATTACTGGTGATATATCAGCCACAAATCTGCAGAAACTTGCTATAGAAGCATTCTCTTTCGTAACCGCAACGGATTGCAAGGTCTAAGAGCTGCAAATTAAAAATTGGAGAAACAATGGTGCAATAGAAAATGCAATTGATGAAATTATCATCAATAAATCAGAGGATACCAGCGATGAAAGTAATTCACTGGAATTTGAAATTGAAGAATCACAAAGAGAAGGAGTGAGTATTTATAGCTGTCATAATATTTTTTTCTGCTTTTATGTATAGTAAGTATGACCACGTATCTCATGTGTATCTTTGCTTATCTTACACGTAATTTTGCTGAATTGTGAACTAGGTCGACTACACCGCAAAAACAATAGCGTGTTAGCTCTCTCTTCTTCCCTCCTGCCCATGCTATACCATAAAACCAGCGCTCAAGAAAACGTGCGCATATAGTACACAAATTGAAGTTATAAATATTGTATGCATTCTATGAATAGTTAGTAAAATTATTGATGAAATCATTTATAAATATGTATATTTTTTGTGAAAAAATTCTATTCTAGTCACAAGCAGCCTTTTTCCAAATTGCTTTTCAGCATACCTCTAAACAAGTTCAGAATCAGACACTTTAATGAATCCAAGTTGTTTTTACTTTCTTGACCCCAAAAGTTCTCAAATCAGGCTGCCATGTTTCAAATGATTTTGTTGAATGTAGGCTTAAAATCCTTGCCAAAAATGGTGATTGGTATTAAATTATTTTGTGTCAGTTTGTTTCCTGATAAATTTTGTGAGTTGCAGAAAATGATTGTGATACCGCAGTATCTCATTATTTTAACTCATATTATTTTATTTTTTTAACACATTACATTGTCCTTTAGCATAATGAGAAATAGTTTTGGCTTGATTTCTGCATAAAATTGCGCACTTTGAGAAATAAAAGCAGGGATATTCAAAGTAACAATGAAAATATTCTGTTTTAGGTTCATTTCCACATATGGTGAAAGGCTCGCCTTCATTCTCATCCTCAGTTGTATCAGAACCTGAAGTATCAGGTTCATAGGAACTTTTGTTCAGTATATCCTTCTCTAACTCATTTTATAATTTCAGTTCTAGCTCACATTGCATTTTTTAATTTTTAGCTCTTTCATTCATTCACTTATCTGCTTAAAAGAATACAAAACATATTCAAAGCATCGTCAAGTTAAATATGTGCAACCAGAAAATCGCATAGTTTAATATCTAAATAAACGAGTTCTAAAATAACCTAATTACAGTAATAAATCATAAACTATACACTATTACCCTTATATTATACAGAAACTATTTAGTCAATATTATCTAAGATCATCAGAACTAGAGAACATATAAGAAACATTAAAAATGGTGAAACAGAAATAGCAGTGGCTTTTCATTTTTTGAATATTAGACATGACATCAACTTGGAAACATCACTAATAAAATATGTTAATCACCCCACAGACCTTTCCGTATGGAAAAAAATCTTCATTAACAAAAATCATCATAGAGTCTAGAATTTTGAAACTCCACCACCGGACATCTTTGACAAGTACATTACGCCATCTATTGACAATACGGAGAAAGAGGAAACCACTACAACTTGCACTAATCGAGTACCAGCTGATGATAGGAGCAAGAGCTCTTGAAACATGTCCTGTGAATAAACAGTGTGAGTGAAGCAATGTGTCAATATCTTCTCGATTCACTTTTGTGCCGATTATCTAAGAATAATAGCAACCTTCCATACAATATTTCTTTAATTTCTTCATCACCTATTGTGAATTTTGTTCCACTGCAATTACCATTCCCTCCTTCATACTCAGTCCTATTGCAATTAACCCTATTACAACATAGTTTAGTAACTATTCTTTTCTGAATTCTAGCCATCATCTCATTCATTTATAGATTTACATTGTCAAATGAAGATTTCTAGCTAATACAAATTTGTTAGCTTTGAATGCCATGACATAAACTAGTTAAAATTGTAGCAGTCTGCTGCGTGTGGTTATTTTGCAGTCCATTAAAAACTGTTTGTATTCCTAATCTCATCTTATTTTTGTGATAGACGAAATCGAGGACGTGGTAGAGGGTCACGAGGCCGTCAGAATGCAACAGTACCATCAAAGGAAGAGCTAGATAAGCAGCTGGACCAGTACATGGCTGGAACAAAAGCTCATCTTGATAAGGAATTGGAATACTACATGAATCAGGCAAATGAAGATAATTGGAATATAAAATAGGGTATTCAGTGTAATAATAGTGACATTCAGTGGTGAGTGAACATGAGAAAATGCCACAAACTTGAACATGCAGTGCCCTTCCATTTTATTTTTGTATGAATAATATTTTTCTGATCTATGAAACTAAGAACTTTATAGCTCTTTTCAAACTAAAATGCTCTTGCCTTACATTTTAGTACTTTTGAGTGTTATTAATTTATATTTACTTCAGTATACTTATAAAAGTTCACAGATGCGATTGTTATTGTGAAACATGATCACTTGTTTTTCAGAATATTGTTTTTCTCTTAATGTATACAATTATAAAAGTTTACAGATTCCATTGATGTTATGAATTAAGACACACTGGTTTTTAAAATATTGTTTTTTTTTTTCCTTTTCTTTTTTTTCTTAATGTACACAATTGTATTGTGACTATCAAAATATTACAATCTTACTAGGTTAATACTTTATTTTAACCAATTACAACTTTAGATTCCTACAGTAAAAGAATTTTAAATAAAAATGTTTCCAAACCCTATTAAAGTTTAAAGAAGTAGCAGTTTCAGTTTTCATTTATTTTAACCATTATATGTCTTTGTGTAAGGCTATATAAAAAGAATACAAGAAATCAAAGGAATACAAGGAATCCTTCAACTGAGTATTGCAACATAGTGTAACTAAGGACATTGAAATGGAGAAAGTTCCCTTTATGCTGAAACTGAACTACCATATTGCAACATCGTTGTCACTAAAGCTGTAATTTATTCACATCTTCCATATAAATGATATGCACCTTTATTCATTTCTTCATGTTTGCCGTTTTGCCTAATGAATATTTGTGCTCTGTGTAATAATTGAACAATTGACTATAAAGACTTAGTCATAGTTATGAATACCACACAAATAAAATGAAGCATTATTTACTATTCTGTTTGAAAATGTAACAGATGTGTAACACATGCTTGTTTTACTGTGCTATGAGTAAGCAAACGGTATCATGTTGCCTACTCTGAGTAAGCTAAATGTAAACCATATCAAGGCTTGGCAGCTAGGTTGGTAGTGAGTGTCACAATACCATAAGTTTTGCGCTTCTTGTACAGTATAGCTAACATTTTGGTTTGAAGCTATAGTCCCTATTCACTCTCTGCAATTTATTGTTTTATAAAATTTACATGAATTTGTATTTATTGATCAAGTCAGCATAAATGTTTATATTGCGTATAGTCATTTGTAAAGTTGTGCTCTGTTGAAGTGTACTTATAAAGGGTATTAATGAACTACACCAAAATATTTTCAGAACATGTGTAGCTATCTTAAATAACTAATTTGAGATAGGGGACTTCTGGCCTGTTGGTTCAAATGTGGAAGTTGGCTATAAGTATCTAAAGGGCCAATATGCCACTGCTAATGATCATACCACTTGAGTGCACAAGACACAAAAATGAAAAGCTGTATCGGAGCGCTACCTCTGGCGCAATAGTTATGACATTAGCTTTCAAGTGAAAGGTAAAAGAGTTCCAGTCTCCTTTGCTTTTTTTTTATATTGGTCTGTTCGTTTGGTTGCTTTTTTAATTTTTTGTCTAAGCTTTTAATTCTTGTGTAAATGTATGCATTTTACATTTTAATTTCTCATTGTAGTGTAATTACAGTTCTTTCTAACAAGGGTTGAATCCTGCTTAATACTAACACATGCTGAACATCTAAATGAGAGGTGGTTTAAAGGGTGAATGATAAATGCAACATTTTATGTTGGTTCATAGGAACTGCTCAAAATGGTGACCTGTGTTTTCAATGCAAAGTTCACAGCGGTGATGGAAGACTGTCGTACTTTGTCCAAAATTCCTTTTTTGTGTGGAATAACTTCACATGCGGCTCTTATTCAAGCAGTTAGTTATGAATCACACAATTTCTTCCTGCCAAAATTTACGTATTAAAAAGACAAAGAAAAAAAATTGACTATAAGACAGGAATCGAACCAATAACCTTTTGAGCAGCAGCTTACGTGCTATGGAATGCACCACCAAGACAGTTATAGAAGCACTGCTAGAGTAAGCTTCATGATACAAGAAGTCAGTTAATCGTGTTCATTGTCGCACTGACAGGTGATTAGTTCGAGATTTGAGTGACCTTTGAGGCATTAAATCTTGATCGCCAATAACATGCTACTGAGAATCAGTATTTCTATACTCAGGAAGCAGTTTTAAAGACATTCTAATCCAATAATTTCACCCACCTTGTTTAAATACCAATATCAGCATCTGATTTGCCCACCTCGGTAGCTTAGATGGTAGCATGTCTGCCTCACGTTCAAGAGGTCCCAAGTTTGAATCTTGGTCTGGGTGAATTACCTGGATAAGGTTTTTTCCAGAGTTTTCCCCTATCCTGAAAGACAAATGTTGGCTAACTCTAAGCTCTATGGACCCTGGGCTCATTTGAGCATCATTTCACCCATTCCATTCATTGTCCATTGAGGACAATGTCCATTCATTGTCCATTGGAGGACATAAATTTAAAAAAAAAAAAAAAAAAAAAAAAAGCATCTGATGCCAGTTAGGTTTAACACATTTAACTGCATTACGTTCAGCCATACACCATGCACATTGCCTATCTCAACTTGCTTATATTAGTCACGTCTACAATCGTTGAAATTATTTTGGTGTAGTTCATTAACACCCTATATGTACACAAGCATATTTAAATAAGACTTAGGAGAAATAGGAAACGTTTAAGAGTAATGGAAGTTATTTGTTTCCAGTTTTGTATGCTCAAATTTTGGTTAAAAATTGAGGAGGATACTAATTGTTTATACTGAGAGTAAAAGAAAAGAAATAAAAATTTTAAGTTGTTTTGAGAGGGCTTTAAAACAATGTTTCTAAGTCAGTTTTCTAGATTGCATATCTTTTTTTCTAGACACAAATCGCCTATACCACATTGTCATTCTCTGTGGTCTAGGGGTAAATGCTGGACTCTGGTTTCTGAGATTGCAGGTTCGAACCTGGCAGAGGGCAATTGATATTTTTGGTGCACAAATCCTTAGCATGGCTTCCTTCATAAAGGAAGTAAAGTTGGTAGTTCTGTGTCATAGATTTACAGCACGTGAAAGAACGTCAAGCCTGATAAACAGCAAAATTAAGCAGTCTTTCACACCCAATATGGAATGGGATGCTGAGAACCACAGCAGTTAAAAGAGCATCCATAAATAAAAGCTCAATTTCAATTTATATGTCATATTGGATAAAAATAAGAACCTTATGGCAAAAAAACACTAGCTCCAAAAACTGCTATAAACAAACTAAAGATGCCACAGAACTTGTAATAAACTAATGTTGCACATCATCAAGATATTTCACAAATATATATTGATGTATCACTTTATCGTAATAGATTCTTCAATGTAGATTAAATTGATAAACTACAAGCTTAGTGGGAACAGTATTATCACATTTGAAATGCAACAACAGCATGGAGTGTAATGTAACAATATTATTGCGGCCACATTTTCTCCTTTTCATTGTAATATTATGTTGCCTTCACAGTCAGTATTAACAGAAATGACACTAAAAATAAGTTCATAAAGCAGAATACCAAAAGTATACAATAGTTTCTCGATCTTTTCTTATATCTTTAGGTACTGGTTGCTGTTCAAAGTGCCCTCAATTCATAGGAGGCGAGATCGGTTGTTGTAGCTAATGGCGCCCCAAACCATCATACCTGGTGTTTGTCTGCTATGCTGCTCAACAATGCAGCCCTCCAGGTTGCACTCACCACTGTACCACCGGACACATGTGGCCATCACTGTAGGGCATGTTGAAACAAGACTCGTCCGAAAAGACTACTTGCAGTTGGAGGAGCTTGTGATTTCTGGACAATGGAAGCCAACATAATGGTATTTATGCAACCAGTCCAACCTGCAGCAGTTGGCAACAAACCATTCATACAGACAAGTTCACTCCTGTTGCAATGCTGCAGCTTCGAGCCAGCATTGTGGATGAAGCTGTACGGTCCATTATGGTCCTTACCCACTCTTTGCTATGTGCAACCTTCATCTATCCACTGCTTCCACACATGCATCACTGTCGTAGAAGCATGACCTGTATGAGCCAAAATGTCAGTTTGACAAACTACCTTCTCAGAGACCAATCATTCTGCCCTGTTCAAACCCTTTTACGTGCCGATGTGGCTCCCTTTGACATCAACAAGGCTACTGGCACTCACTTTACTGTTTCCACCTTGTTTGACACCTCTGCACTGACTACATTTGGTGCAACACTGACCTTGTTGGACTAGCATGACGGCTCTGCTAGGTCTAATGTAGCCCCATCTCTCTGAACACTTATTGCTTGCACACTATTTAACACTTCCACCGAGTTTGGAGTTATTCGAGAAATTCTTTCTTGGTGTTGCAAGTTTTAAAAATGCAAGGTATTTTCGTAGCTAATTTAAAGCCAAACAGTGCCATTTTTTGCTCACTGCTGTAAATTATTGCAATCCATACTTGCCAAGTTCCTAGTTTTCTATGAAATGTATATGGTCTTTTATCAACTTAAAAGCAAAGAAAGCATTTCGGTGGCTTTCTTTCACAGACTCGAAGTGTTACAAATTTTTACCATGGACATGGCAAAACATTAAATTCTCTTGCATTATATTGTAACTTAAGATTGCAGACTGAATGTACCGTGCTTCTTGGTACATAGTGCTATGATAGCCAGAGCTTATCAGTGTCTGTCGTTCCCAGTGTCGCCCTTCTCTGGGCTGAATGAAATGTAATAACGTACAGATTTAAAATTTTATTCCACCACCTCTAGTAAGCAAAAGTAAATCAGTGTAAACATTAGGTAATAGTTGACCTGAATTCTTAAGTAGTTCCTTCACATAAATTATCTTAATTCACATTCTATGATTGCAGTATAAAGTTTCACATCTGTATGACATGTTTTGTTCATAATTTATTATATGAACTAGAAATCTGTGTATAGCCTAGTGTTTTAATGTGTTTATTCTTGCACCAGGAAGAATTTTAACATGTGTGACAAAGCAGTGCTACCGAGCCTTCAAGTAGTTTTATAAAATGTAACTTCTCTTTATTTTACATGTAATTTTTGTACATTTGCAGCACTGAACATTTCACACTTTCTAAATTGCAAGTCATTGCAAAATTGTGGTTTGCTGGATGAAGGAAAGTTTTAAGGATTTCAATTTCAGGAAGTTAACAAGTATAGAAATCCATGGATTACTAAACAGCAAGGTCAGAAATTTAATTTAACACTTTATGGAGTCTGCAGAATGAATGTGGTATGGTACTGGATGCTGAAGTGTAGTCCAAAAATTACATTGACATTGCAACCAAGGTGTTTACAGCAGTAAAGCAGAACCAATTCTGAGCACATGATTTACTCCAAGTAGGAAAGATATTTTGATGTCTCTGATTCGCTCAGTTAGGTATAAATCAATTCCTACAGATTGGAAGAGGGATAACAATGAACTCTACTTCAGCCACTGAAGGATATTATGATAGGAGGGATGGTGAAACATGTGAGCATAGCAGAGTTCTTAGTTGCAATGAAAGTATAATTTTAAAATGGACATACGGACATAACAGGCTTAAACCCAGTTAAAATGTTCATTACAAAAGAGTTACATACAGGAATTTGCACACAACTAATACACAAGAAACAAACAAAAAGTATAAATGAACTTAAAAAATATGAAATAGAAACCACAATAAAAAAAAATGAAGGTACATTGTAAGTAACATGCAATTTCAGTAATTATATTACTCTATGAAAAAAATAGAAACTATGGCATTTTTTAACTGAGTTTCAGACATGCTGAAAATATCCACATCAAAATTATGAAGTTCGTTATATAAATAATTCTGTGTAATGGTGAAATTTTATGAATTTCTGTTTGCCCTGGATGTGAAAAAAAAAAAAGGCCTGTTGAGTCTGCTTATTTTATTTGGTATGTAAAATAATATACCTATAATATTATCATCATCAGTAATAATCAAATGTAATACATAATACAGAAATATTAAACTCCCATTTCTCTTCAGAAAATTAAAGCTTTAAATTTAGTCATTTCTGAGATATATCAATGTTGAAAGTTGAAGACAGTGTTGTTGGAATCGTGTTACAATAGAAAGAGAATTAATAACACTGAGCTACACTCACTTTTTAAATCTCCTGGAAATATTTCAGAGGGTAGTTTCCTCCATTATCAACCTGACATTGAACTTATTTGCAGATGTTGGTCCTTCCTTAGACTGCTTTGGCAGTGATTCTAAGAACTTGTACCCCGCCTTTAACTCCAATGGTGATATTGGCGGCTGTTCTCCTTTGGAACATATTGAAGGTGTTAACTCGTATTCGTTGGGTTTTTAATCATTAGATCATGCACACATTTGCACTCTCATTCACATTTCCACACTCTGGAGAAGCTGAATTATCTTGGTCTGAGAAAAATTCCCACCCCCACAGCCGGAAATCAAACCTGGGGACCCCTAGCACGGCAGGAAGGTGCTCTCCCGACTGAGGTATGGGGTCAGTCCAATTCTTGGTTTTCTGATATGTGTTTTAATAGTTTTGGTTCCGAATTAATGTTATGATTTTCCGTCTGAAAATGGGTGGCAACTGCTAATTTCTCTTAAGTATATGCATTTGAAATGTTTTTTTCCTTTTAGTTTCCTTGTGTAAATCTGGTTGCAGTTATTGCATTCTATTTGATAGAGTGCAGATTTTAGATTTTCTATTTGATGGCATGCTATCCTTAATGTTTGAGCCAAGTAAGATTTTTTTTTTATGTTTATCTTTTGATTGTAATTAAATCTTATGTTCTGTGAAAATGTTTCTTTTAATTTGTCGAATATCTGTGGATGATATGAGAATATTTTGAATGACTGCTTCTATTTTGATTTGCTGAGCATGGTTGTTTCTTTAAAAAGTTTCCTTTTTGCTATGTTCACTTTTTTATATTATTTTGAAAGTGATGTGTTGTCATCCTACCTGTGAAGTAAACTTTTGAAAGTTACCTGTTTGTGCAATCTTGGGTTTTAGCTGTTGAATTTGATATCATTATCCCTCTGTTGGTTTTCTGTGGATCCTGAAGTTTATTCTGTTGGCATTTTTTATGACTTTTTAAATCTAAAAATAGAAGTTCTCCATCTATTTCTAAGGTGATTTTTATGGTTTTTTGTTGTAGATTTAACCCTTAATTGGTATCACACTTTTTAATTCTGTAACTGGTATCTTAGTGTCTGGGAGACTCTGGGTATTTAGTAATAAAAATGAACACTTGTTTAATTCATTTTAAAATATTTACTGAACCGGCATTATTAAACACATGTATTCAACTATCTACATTCAGTTTTCTAAGGAATATAGCACAAACATAAAATAAAATACACAATCTCCTAATTCGAAATTTCCTCTTTTCCTTTAAGCCTCAAATAAAAATATCCTAATGAATATCTAAATATCTAATATGTCTGTCACTCACAAAACACCATAAATTAGTAAGGAAAATGTAAATTATAACTGGATTGACACAGAAACTGAACTTGGATGCTAAAAATCTAAATTGTTGTGCTCATAGTTTTTCAACTCATTCAGAGTACAAATATGTCTGAAAAGCACTTCACAAATCTAAAACTATGTACCTGTCAGATGCCAAACTATAATTGTCGCATCGTAAGTTGGTGATTGGTGTTTTGCCTCCACGTGTTATTCACCTGCGAAAACAAGGAGAGGGGATAAACAAGTCACTGACACGTCATTGCGGTCACCTAGCAATCAACAATCCACCAATCAAAAGTAAACTGTTGCCATAACAACCCGGCATGCTTATCCTACGTTGCGAACTCTATCGCACTACACCACGTGCTTTATGCATGACGCTAGTCTATCGGCATGTTGAGGTTTGCAATAAGCAGACACTGCTACTATTGTTGCTTCGCTTATGAATCAGCGGTATCACAATACCGTCGTCATTCGTTGCCCTTTAGTGTGAGATGGTATGCGTTGTTGGAAGGGAACATGTGTGGATTTAGTTTCAAGGAATATCTTATGAGGTTTTCTGGGTGAATGACCAACCCTTCTTACCTGCCTTTGTCCGGTCCAGTTCTAACATGAATAACCGTTACGGTACTTAGGGTATTTCTCCCTGTCATCACTGCCAAACTAAGAGTGTACTGCTTCAGGTAGTGAATGTTTCACAGGGTGTAAACAGCTTTACATTTTCGCAATATAATTTGTGTGTTTCAGTGATCAACTTTAGTGTTTCAGTGATCAACTTGTGTTTCAGTGTAACTTTAATATTTAGCTAATTATCGTTACTAATGGCTGTCACAAACACTTGTGCTACAGAAACAGACAAAAAGAAATTATCTGTGAAAACCACAAGAAATGTTTTTGGGTACGGAATCCCAATTAAAGGACAAGTAAGGCAAATTATATGTGCGTGTTCAAGACCATTTAAAAAAAGTATGAATTGCTTGAACCGGTAAAAGCAAACCGCAGTTCCCAAAATATATAGTTAATGAAATTGCTGCAGAAAAATGCCACAAAATTATTAGACTTCCTCCCTACCATTGCCATTTTAATGCAGTAGAGTTGATTTGGGCCCAAATAAAGGGATATGTAGCGCGCAACAATACAGATTTCACTATAACATCTGTTATAAAACTAACAGAAGAAGCAATAGCAAAAATAAGTGCAAAAAATTGGGAAGATGCTGTTTGTCACACAAAAAAGTTATAGTAGCAGCATGGGAAAATGAAGGCGTTTTGGAAGAAAGTGGAAGAACTCATAATTTCCGTGGGAGATTGCAGTAGCTCTGACAACGACGGGGACGGCGGCGGCAACGGCGACGACAATCAGAAAAGCAGTTACAATGACAGCAGGGACTCTGAGATAAGCGGCATATTCTCGTTGGAATAGAATGCATAATTCTGTGCAGGTATGGCACTTTTGTTTCTCTAAATCTTAACTGTAGCTAACCAATTATTTTTTGTTCATTCCGAAGATTTCGTATGCTGTAATTAGGTAACTGCTCACTTAAACGTGTAGACAGTCTTACGGCAGTCTTATGATTAATACTGCAGTACACAAATTTCTAGGAATATATGCGTGTGCATTACCGCAGCCGAACTTCCTCCTCCCCTCTACCCGCCATCTTCGTTGCCTAGCATGTGGAGAGGAACGGTAAAGTGGCAACGGTGCTATCCCCTCTGCTTCCCCACTCCTTCAACTGTCAATCACCAACTTATAATGCACCCATAATAATAGTATAAAACCAGTACATATTGTTCATCTTCATCACTATCATCAAACACTTTACAAGCATATCGAGATTTAACTGTATTGGAACACAAGCGACTCATCTAAAATTTAATACTTTACAAGCATTTGTTCTAACTTTGTTTAATAGTCCAGATCAGTTGTTTTCTAATTCAGAGTGCTGTCGCTTTTTAGATGGGCCAGGTTGTGTTTCCATTGTTTAACTCATATTTTGTATCCAATGTGATGATACTCTGTGATACGTGTGATGAGTCGCTGATCAGCTGAGGATGACACTGGAACAGTCTCGAAAAAGTTCCTGATTTTTAAACAGACGTGAGTGAAGTTACAAGTTTTAAAAGGTATGACTCAATTTTAGTATTTATACATGAAATTAGCTTCACTGTTAACAATGCTTTTATTTATGGTTATTCAAATCCTTAAGATATACCTCAGAATTTTACAAACACAGCTTATTAAATATATTATTCAGTTAACACAGCATCATATAGATATATGCTAACACCGAAGACCAGAATATATAAAAATACAAGGGGCATCCAGAAGGTAAGTTCTGTTTCAATTTATCTCTGCTGCAGCGCTGCGATTGCAGTTCCGCACATGTGTGGTAAACACTCTGTATCAAGGACAAGTAACATGCGCCATTGTGAGATCGCTGTCAGCCACATACGCTTTGTTGTGTTTGTTTGCAATGTCGGTGTTGATTGAGAGTCCCACCACTTGTGAAATCAGATCTGTGATTCATTTTCTTAATGCTAGGAAAGTGAAACCAATTGAAATTTATCGGCAAATTTGCGATGTTTACGGACAAAATGCGATGAGTGATACAATGGTGAGAAGATGGGTCCGACAGTCCAATGAAGGACGTAGTGAAGTGCATGATGAAGAATGAAGTGAGCGTCCATCTTTGATTACAGAAGAACTGGTTAACGCGATTGATGACAAGATCCAGGAAAACCGCAAGTTTACAATTAGTGCTCTCGCTATGGAATTTCCCCAAATCTCACGATCACTAGTTCATGAAATTGTTACTGAAAAACTGAAATTTCGTAAACTTTGCTCACATTGGGTGCCAAAGATTTTTACTGAGCAGCTCAAAACAAAACGGATGGGTAGTGCACTTCAGTTTTTGACCCGTTATGATGAAGGCGGTGAAGAATTTGACACAGATAGCCACAGGAGATGAAACTTGGGTTTCTTACAATACCCCTGAAAGTAAGCATCAATCAATGGAATGGAGGCACACCTTATCCCCAGCACAGGTTAAGCCGAAACAAATCTTGACACCTTGAAAAATGATGTGCACAGTGTTCTGGGACAGGAAAGGCACCTTACTGATTGATTTCTTACCGCGTGCTCAAACAATGAAAGCAGTTGTTTATTGTGAGACACTTAGGAAATTGTGTCAAGCAATACAAAATAAGCTCTGAGGAATGCTGTCAAAAGTGTGTTTCTTCACAACAACGTACGACCACACACTGCAAATGTGACGAACATCCTACAGGGATTTGGTTGGGACGTGTTTGACCACCCCCCGTACAGCCCTGACCTCGCTCCTTCAGACTTTCAACTGTTTTTGCATCTCAAATCTTTCCTTGGCGGTCAACACTTCAACAATGATGAAGAGCTGAAAGAAAATGTTTCCAACTGGTTGAAGACACAGGCGGTAAACTTCTATGAAGAAGGTATACAAAAACTTGTGCCTCGCTATGACAAATGCTTGCAAAATTTCGGCAGTTATTTAGAAAAGTAGTTTAAGAGTTGTAGAATTTTGTGCAATATCTGTACACAATTTAATTTTATTACCAAACAGAACTTACTTTCTTGACGTACTTCGTAGTTACGAACCTGGTATCATACGTCTGGGTGATGACAAGGAAGGTTTATTCAGCTGTAAACAAACGTCAGATAAAGCAAGTGCCTTGATTTCTTCACTGCCCTAAGGTAACTGTCCAGCTAAAAGCTACGAGGGGGTGTCATAAAGTTTTAATTATCACCCTTTAAAAATTTTGATAGAGAGTTTGTGTTGATATGTGCTTGTTAGCTCTTTTCTACGTAGTCCCCATCCAGATTCACAGATTTTTCCCAGCGTTTCTTGACCTTCTGAATACCTTGATTGTAGAAGTCTGCAGAATTTGCTTTGCTCCACTCTTCCACTTATTAATGATGTCATTTTTGTTGTCAAGTTGGCGACCATGCAACGGATTCTTCATTTCCGGGAACAATAAAAAGTCACTTGATACGAGATCGGGCGAATAAGGCAGATGCTGTAAGGTGACAGGTAGACAGTCACGGCCTTGCACCAGCCGGTCTGACATGTTCCAGCGAGTGGAGAATGTTGCTTTGGAGGATCACCGATTGAGCATTTTCAGATCTTCATGTAGGATGGGTGCACAGATTCCACGGAAATGCCAATTTTGGAGAGGATGTAAGTATCAAAAACGTCCTAACTCTCGTTGCTGCCACTAGAGTTCTATGCACTATACAGTGCTACTATTTGTCACAACTTCACAAAGAGTCCACGTGTATTTAAAAAAAAAAAAAAAAAAAAAAAACAAGTTCTTATCTGGTACCAGTCCTGAAAAAAAAAAAAGTGTTACAACTTGAACACACCTTGTACATCCTACACAAGCTAATTTATTTGCTATATTACTAGGATAGGCCATGGTTAACTCTGAAATTTAACAATTTCTAATGTGCTTTTCATTTAATTCTCAATAGCTATAAGAAATCACTCTGAACATGGAGTGTAAATAAGTAAAATACTGAGCGAAAACAGCTGCATAAGCTACCATAAACTTCAGTTGTGAAATATTGTAATAAGAGGAACATACAGATGCTGACAGAGAGGTTTGTTTCTTTCCAGCGTGTTTCCCACAACATATGCAATGATTATTGCTTGGTAGGATAAAATAAACCCTAAAACCTTGAACCAGAGAGGTCGCTTACGCAGCTATACATATACATTTGTTCGTATGCACACAAAACAAAATGACTCAAATATTAGATGCATTCGATGCAAAGAATGGCTTTTGCTACAGTGAAAGTAGTGAAATTTCAACGATTTATTAATATAGTCTCTACTTTATTGATATTGTAGATGTATAGTGTCTTTAATGGGTTTTAAATAACTTGATAAGTACGGAAGATACGAATATGTATTTATGAAGCATTTTTACAGCATCTAACAATTTAAATGTCCTGTTGTGTTTATTGGGTATCCGTTTCCGGTCCGTGTAGGGTTTTAATGAAGCAGTTAGATTCTGATTTCTTCAGTGGTTCATCCTTTTTACTTAGATTTTAAAAGACATGGGTTTTCAGTGGAGCACCTTTTCCAACATAAAATTGGAAAGTGCAGACATTTTGGCACATAGATGCAGGTTTTTAAAAAGTATAAGGGAGGTCGACTTAAGCCATTATTTGGCTTGATGAAATATGCATTTACATCAACATCAGCAACTCTTGCACAGAGGGGTGGATGGATGACACTGCTGCAGGGTCAGTGCTGAAAAAGCTAGGTAAAGCAGGCAGGCTTATCACTCATGCTGAAAGCTCAGGCTGGGTTGCTCCAAATGCACTACTGTTGTTCAGATCCAGGTAAACAGCGGATTACCATGAGGAAATGGATGGAAGTCGGCTTAGAAAATGGTTCAAGGAACAGCTGCTAGTCAGTTTAACCAGTCCTTCTGTAATTGTTATGGACAATGCACCTTATCATTCAGAAGCAATTGATAAGGCTCCCATGATGCAAATGTTGAAAGCCGCCATCTGCCACCACTCCACATACGGACAGCATCCTGACAGTTGCCCCACTGACGCAGCCTACACTTGGGGTTGCTTCAGGCAACCAGCCAAGTCAACAGCCATCGTACGCTGAAATTAGCCAATGAACCTCTCCCAGGCTGCCAACACAACTCCAGCCAGCACCATGTGCCCCCCCTGGGAGATAAGACTATTGTAATCTGCGGCGCTCTGAGGGACCTGCCGACACATTATACACTCGCAGCCGCACAACAGTGCTGGCCCTCCACATCAAGGGCCAACCAAATCACTATACAGGGAAGGCCAACGCAGTACAGCCGGCTAAAAGTCACTGACCTGGAGAACATCACGGCTGCCTTAGCAAAGGGCCTGCCCTTATTGGGGCAGCGCCTGTGCACTGAGCCCAGCTGCACGGTGCGCCAACACCCGTGCCACCGCTGCTGCCAATATGGCCATGAAGCTGGCTCAAGCACCGCACTGCGGCGATGCCACTACTGCGGTTCAACCAACTTCACCTCTGCATGTAGACAGCATAATCTCCGGAACCATCGCTGGTACTGCGCCACCTGCAATGGCTTCGGCCATTTTATGGGACAGGCGCCGTGCCCACTGTACCCACGAGAGACCCGAGATAGGCAAATGCTGCAACCACTCTCTGCCACAGCCCATGCGTCATCAGACACGACTGCAAGATTGCTTATGGTTGAGGTGCTACAGGACCTCCACTGTGAAATCAGCAGCATCACCACAAGACTGGCCACCATTGAGGAGGAGCTCTCAGCCAGCACCACCACCGCAGCAGCCTCTGGGCCCTCTGGTGAGGCAATCCAGGATTTCCACTCGGAGGTTCTCAACCTTTGCCCTCGCCTGACCAACCTGGAGGAGGCAGTTGCCAACAACACCAACACACTCAGCGTTGACCACACCAATACATTAGACATCATAGCCCAGCGTACACAGCAAATGGAGCACTTCATCGCAGACACCACATCTAGACTCAGCACACTTCAGACCACCATCTCCAAGATTGATGCAAACTCATCTGCACAACTCAGCCTGATCAAACAACATTACAACATCCAACTTACCACACTACAAAATCTGACCAAGACTCTTGACACTACAAAACAGAATTACATGGACTCCCTTCTTACACTTACTCAGCTGGAGTACAACACCATCAAGTACAAGGAGGCACAAACAAACTACGCCACTCAAATTATACACCACATCAGACTACTAAAATCGACAGAACAACAGTACAATGAGATCACTGCACTACTTGGACAACAAAACTTCCTAAGCCCAACTACCAACTACACAACCATGTACATGCTGCCACTAGGCCTACGCACCTAACTACCCCCCCCCCCCCCCCCCCCCCAAGTACAGCTAGTGCACAGTTAAAAAATTCACTAAAGAACGCTAAACCCACAATTCCTGCACCTTTCCTTATGCGCAGATATGAACCACCAATACTAACAGAGATGCATACTGCGGGACTCCAATATCTCTTTTACTTCCCTTCTTGTTATTCCTAATTTCTTCTTCTGTCATCTTTCCTTCCTTGTCCACTGCCGCCCCTCCCCAATAAAAAAAAAAAAAGGTTGAAAGCGCAGATGATTGACTGCGTAGAGAAGACATGTAGAAGTGCCTGAAGAAAGTAGCCAGAAGGAATTGGAGCAATTGAAGAAAATGGAACTAACAAAATTAGTTCATCTCCACTGATTCCAATTAAAGATTGGGTCACTAAAGGCAAGTGCAGAACACAAAATAATTAGGTTTTTCCAACATTCAAAAGTGGAATACACTAAAAGTGACCAAAAGCATCATACATTCTTTGACAAAAAAGATGAGCAGGCTCTGAAAGCACATATTTTTCTAAGTGCACATTGTTTCCATGGCTAGTTTAGAATGTTGTCACGAAACACGTCTCTTTAGTTTCATCTTACTGAATCCTCTCATAATTATAATAATGAGAATGTTCACACATTGTGCATTGTTTCTATGTTTCGGGCATATTCACATAGGTGATCCTTTTTTTTTGCACATTGTAATGTGTGCGAAAAATGGAGTCTCATAATTGAGTCTCAGCTACTAAATGTGCACTGATACACAAGTATGTAGAGCTAGACCTACAAAGGTTTGAATCCTGAACATCAATTTCATATTATTATTTTTTTTTTTTTATTGTAGAAATACGAAATGTGTATTACACACATTGTAATATAAGTTCCAGTTGCTAAGTTTACTTGATTCTATGACATTTATGCTCACACATAAAAACTGAATCACTTTACTCTTTTAAACTAAATGAAATAAATATTTTATTTCTATATGCAAAGTCAAATAAAA
The DNA here is from genome assembly GCA_030765055.1 of Mantis religiosa. Taxonomy (NCBI): domain Eukaryota; kingdom Metazoa; phylum Arthropoda; class Insecta; order Mantodea; family Mantidae; genus Mantis; species Mantis religiosa. The sequence continues at coordinate 331,673,939 of CM060950.1, forward strand.
ATGGAAATTAACTTTGTATCGGGTGTGTGAACCCTCTGCTTCTGTTACTGCCCTCATTCTGCGGGGCATGGATGAGACCAAATGCCTAATGAAATTTTTGCAAGAGGATACTTCACATTTATGCTAGCACCAGTCATAACAGCTGAATGAGCCCAAGTGTTTACACAACCAATTTTAAGGCAATTTTCTAATAACATTGTATTTATTTTGTCCTGCCCGTGGCATAGTGGGCTAAGGCAGCATGCCTTGGTCCCTGGCCATGGAAAGCGGCCCGGGTTCGATCCCACCCATGGGGTGCGAATTTCAAGTCCTGGGCATAGGACCAGTGCCCACTCAGCGTCGTGAGAAAAGTGAGGAGCTTACGGTAGGTAAGCGTCCCTGGTCACAAAGACCAACATTCTGGTTGGGGGATGCCGCGATGCTGACATCTCCCCGCATCGGTTGGATGATCATCCACCTCTGCCGTGCGTAAGTGGACATGAGGCCGGCAGTCGGGTTGGTAGGCCTTAGCCCGCTTAGGGTTGTCGCTCCAGGGTTTATTATTTATTATTATTGTGTTTATGTGGGATTTGTGGTGGACAGCATGGTGTTGGGGTAGGTTTCCATCATCATTCCAACAATTGCTCCAGCATTCATTCATTCATCCATCCATCCCAGGTGTTGGGCCGACCCCCCAACCCTGATCTCATCAGGTCAGTATGCTTCGGCTCCCTTGCTCTGAGGGTATCCAAGCAACTCCTAGCAACAGCATTGGTGAGAAAGGGAGACATAAAAAAAGTTATTGTATTTATTTTGAAAACAACAGGAACATGTAATTTGCGTCTTCATAACTGAATGTGTTTAAAATATTATTAATCTTTTGCAAGAAAAACCTAAGGCATTGCTATTAAAGTAACAATAATAAAAAGAAATGCGCACACGAAGGACTCGAACTCATGTTGGACCAATTACGAGATATGCATTTTACTGCTCGGCTACCATGCATACGGCCAAGCCACAAAGCATCTACCCCATAGCTTTGAAATGAAGCCAGGGTGGTGTGAAAGCCTGCATTGGAAAAATTAATTGTTCTTTCACACTAGCCGTGTGTTGACCAAAGTATGGAAAGGTAGAGTCAGACTGAAAACTTCAAATCCCGGCTATGGCAGTGAATGTTTAGTCTGGCTCTTACCTTTCCAAAGCATATATTGTGAATGCAGTGTCATCGCATGCTTCCAATGTTTTCCAAATAAAACTTTGTTTCTGCTAGCTGCTTCTTTTCTCCCTCCCTCTCTCTCTATCTTTCTAGGCAACACCGTGGCTCAGTGGTTAGACCGCCTGGCTTTCACCAAGGCGGCCCGGGTTTGATCCCAGGCGACCGCAAAGTGAGATTTGTGGTGGACAACACGGCACTGGGGCGGGTTTTCTCCAGTATCTCTGGTTTCCCCCGCCATCTCATTCCACCGGTGTTCCATCTTCATCTCATGTATCATCAGTGCCATCGCCTGCGGTGCCATATGTAGTAAAAGCGGGCGTTAAACACTACACATTTCATTTCTATCTCTCTCTCTCTCTCTCTCTCTCTCTCTCTCTCTATATATATATATATATATATATATATATATATATATATATATATATATATATATATAAGGCTGTATATAGGTGCTACAGTTCGTCAATTCTGTACAAACATCAATGAGGTAATTTTTAGTAATAATTTAAATGAATTGTCTCGTGCAGATTTTATATGTAGTAACTTATTGAATAAAAGTAAACCTCTAATTTATGGATGCTTATCTGTTGCAACTTTTATGGCAGATACTGTGTGATAATTATTGTTTCCTCTGATGTTATATGATCTTTATTCAGGGTGCCAGTTTTTCTTGTCCCTTTTTAAAGTGTATAGCAGCACTACCATTATAATGCGCTGCCCGCCTCGGTAGCGTAGATGATAGCGTGTCTGCCTCACGTTCAAGAAGTCCCGAGTTCGAATCTCGGTCAGGGTGAGTTACCTGGATAAGATTATTCCGGGGTTTTCTCTTATCCTAAGAGACAAATGTCAGGTAACTCACAGCTCTATGGACCCTGGGCTCATTTGAGCTTCATTTTGCCCATTCCATTCATCATCCGATATAACTGAACGTTGGAGGACGTAAAATTACAAAAAAAAAAAAAAAAAAAGTGCTGCTGTTTGAATACTTCTCTTATTGATGGAGCTTTATAGTAGTGACAACGCGACATGAGTTAAGGGTTTCCTTCCCGTTACATTAAGTTTGATGTTACATGTTATTTAGAACCAATCGGTGTGAAGCAACAGCATATAATAGAAATATCTAATCTCTGTTTCATATAACCTTGCCCCGCTGACATGTATCACTCCGCGTACAACTACCTTCCCCCTCACCCAAATTGGCTAATGCTTTCGCGCCATAGGTGGTGACTTCCCGTCACATTTAAACCTGCAGTAAACGTCATAATAACTGCCGGGAAGATAGATAAAATCATATAAATAAGGATATGAAGGCATGCAAAAATTTATAATGAAACAGCAAGTTGAAACTGAATGAATGAGCAATGAAACTGAAACAAGTTTATAATGAAAGGCCTTCGGCCTTTTCCACTGGAATTTGTTAAACCAGCACACATACCTTGCAAAAATGCTTGTCTTTCAGTCTTAAAAGTCGTGTTACGCCATACTTTACTTGTCCTGTGTCCTTCATTCACCCAAGTCCCGTCAAGGTAGTAATATTTTGCGATTTGCATCCCGGTACAGTCTAATTGTCCTTGAACGTCTTCGCCACACAGCAATATCGCCTCTGTCTCTTGGCACATTTTTCTTGCCCCTTTTTTTCATTCACAAGCCCCAGCTGTATAAGCAATCTACACAGACTAGATTTGCTGAAATTTGGTAAATCTGCAGCCTCATTTACAGCAGACAAAATTTTATTTGTTAGGGAGTTCGTTTCTAAAGAAAAAATTATGCACATGACGACGCACAGCACTTTTCACGAATTCATCGCATTCTCCAAGCACGCGCTTTTGTTTATTCCTGCTTTTGCCTGGAGTGATAAGGTTCGTGCTGCCTCAATCTCACGTCACGATGTTCCTGCGGATCTAACACTCACGCCTGTAAGTTCAGAGCACAGTTGTTTGACTTCTCTCACTGACAAAGACGGATTCTTCTCTGTGAGTGCATTAAACACATGCACCACAGTTCTTTTTTCGCTGGTTATTAAAGGTTTACCCTTACGATGCTTCAGCGAAAAACTGACACTCGACTCTGCCATTATACATATAATAAGTGCACGTGCAATAAACGATCAATAATCTAATTTAGCTCTCGTACTCGGCACAGCACACCTCCGAATGGCAATATATGACAAATCCAGTTCAAAACAAGGTTAGTGATAAAAGTCATATAAACAAATGTCACCACTACCGCTAAAGCATATGCTATCGTGCCATATGAAAGGTGGGCTTGAAAGTAAAGGAGCCTCCTCTTTACTTCGTTTATGAATCAACATGCATTTCAGATAAATCAGCTCTGTTTCATAATATATTTAATTCAAACAGTTACGAAAATATAAATTTAACAATTCTCTTCCAACATATAAAGATATATCACCATGTTAAATAACGAACTAATTTTTACCGCACAACAGTCTGTACCACAACAGCAGCCAATGAGACGGGATTAGATCACATGACCGTTAAGAGATATGGGGTAACCTTGTGTGAAACAAGGATTAGGTACCAATCAAGAGTCACTCCCTTTGCGCTATGTGCATTCTAATTAAAATTTCATTTTAGCAAAATAACTTAATATTACATCACGTCAAGTGAAGTTCATCGTAATCCTGGAATTAAATTTGCGTTTACTTTGGAAGAAGATCAATGGCATTATTTCAGATTCTTGGGACCTCAAAGCAAATAGTAACTAGGCTATTGAGTTCTATATCAAAATAGCAGTCAAGGCCATTAGGAAGAGAAACGTCTGCTAAAGTTTGTTATAAAACTAAGATCGTGACACTACCACAAAAGGAATTAAGGATTTCATAACGACTTGCAATAATAGAAGGCATTAATTGTTTTCGTATTTCGTTACAACAGCGGGATCGGTAGAAAAACCTATCGGGTGTTCTTTTTTTCTGAGGAATTGCAGAATGATTGCTTAAACAATGAGAATTATCTTATTGATTAAAAAAAAGAACCTCATCAAATGGTATGAGGTAAATCGTCCAACTTGGTCTATCTAGGGTTAACATGCTAGCCATCTTTAGTATGGCATCCTTCGGAAGGGGAGTAAAGGCAATGGGCCCATGCCATAGAATTATGGCACATAAGAAAATCCTCAGGCCTGATAAACAAGGCCTCTTGAGTCCAGTATAGAATGGGACTCTTGAGAACCATAGTAGTTAAAGAGCGTCCAAAAATAAAACTCAGTTTATTTCATACCTTGTCTACTTAAAAACAAAATTTTTCTCCACTAAGGTAATTTGCCAGCCAGAATTCATTTATGTAGCAAGGTGAATCTAATATAACATTTTGAACCAGAGGCTAACTTGTTACCTCTAGAATTAGGCCACAGAGATATGATGTGAAATGCAGTTTATAACTGACATAGATTTTGAGAGTCCCTTCATCACAGAATGAACACATCCAGGTATCTGTAACAGTAGTGGGAAAGAAAACTATCATATAGGTGGCGTGTTTGATTCCCGACTGGAGCGGGGAATTCTTCTTTAATCAGAATCTTTCCTTAAGTTCTGCAGAATTTACATTCAGTGCAGTTTATTAAGTCAATAATACGTTATACTCATTAAATTGTTGTAAGTTAAAAATCAAAGATTTTCTTAGAATGTTTGAAGGAAAAATAATAGATGTAAATAATTTATCTATCTGCAACAGGCACACCAGTCAATAAAAGTCCACCATTACTGCCTAGCTCTCCGAGGTACCGTTAAACTTTGACATATAAAATTTAAATCAATAAAAAGTTCTAGAAATTGAGGTCCTCTAGGTTAATCTGGGTTATAAATTTAATAATAATCTTATCAAATGTACCATGTAATAATGGAAAACTTAAAGCTTTCCCGAGTGTCAGATTAGTGCATGTTATTTGTATTCCACCTACTGAAATTCAATTTCCTTTTCTTCTGTCTTCCGTTGACCCATTCCAGTCTGTCTTCCATCTTAACATGTCTCCCTATTGACCTGGTTACAGTTTATAATCGAACATCTTTCTTGGTAATCTGCAATATTGTTTTAGATAAATTTTCTTATTTATTTGTTCGTGTGCGTTGCAAGTAAATGTTGGAAGTTCTCTTTGTAACTCCCCTGCTCTATGCATTGTAGTGGTTAGGGTAGTAGCGGTCAGATGCTTCAACATTTATTTAACTTTCATTCAGATCGGTGGCATTCTTTTGTAAAGCAAGAGGATGAAATAATAGTCTTAACGTTATTTATTTATTCTTATGAACATAACAGGCTTGTAGCCCTGTTACCATGTTCATCATACATAGGTGTTTACATATAATAATGTACATACTCAAATAAAACACAAGAAAAACATAAATGAACACAAAGTAATACAGAATGGGAAATATAAGTAATAGAAACAATGAAAAAAAAGAAAGTGAAGGTGGCATGGTAAGTAATTATTTTACTACTCCTAATTACAGTAACGATACTACTATTGCCAATTTTTGTAATTTACTGATCTGCGAATCAGTAGTTAGCTGCAATAGCATTTTTTAATTGAGTTTTGGACATGTTAAAAATATCTACATTGAAACAATGAAGTTTATTACATAAATACATAATTCTGTGTAATGGTGAATTTTTATGGATTTCTGTATTTGCTTTCGAGGTGAAAAAAAGCCTCCTGAATCTGCTTAATTTGTTGGAAATATCTACATCGAAACAATGAAGTTTATTACATAAATACATAATCTGTGTAATGGTGACTTTTTATGGATTTCTGTATTTGCTTTCAAGGTGAAAAAAAGCCTCCTGAATCTGCTTAATTTGTTGGGTACATAAAATAATATATTTGTTGTAATATTAATATTATCAATAATTGAATGTAATATTTTGTACAGAAATATTAAAATTCAAAGTTTTAAATTTAAATATTTCCTAAAGGGTTTCATAATTTGTGTAAGTGGGGTAACATCCAGTTCCTTTAAATAGTATGTACTTTAGAAATTTTGATTATACTTTTTCTATTGCGTTGACATGCATTATCATCTTAGGATTCCAAATAATAGACACATATTCGAGATTTTGTCTCACAAATGAGTTATAAAGGTGAATTAATGTTTTTTCTTTAAATGAATAAGAATTTCGGATAATAAAGCCAAGGCATTTTAGCGATTTTGATACGATTAAGTCAGTGTGTCTATTGAATCTAAGATTTGATGTAAAATGTACTCCTAGATCTTTATTTTCAACCACTTCAACAAGCGGTGTCATATTGATATTATAAACATATTTAATGGGATTTTTGCTTCTAGTGAAGGACAGTTTTACACACTTACTAATATTAAATGGAAGTTTGCTTGTTTCGCTCCATTCATATAAAGAATCAAGGTCTTGAAGTTCCATGCAGTCTTTAACATTATTGATACTTTTATATAATTTGACATCATCAGCAAACATTAACATTTTTTAATGTTTTACACTGCTAGGTAAATCATTTATATAACAAAAATAGCAAAGGTCCTAAATTAGAACCTTGAGGAATACCTGAATTAACATTAAATTGGTATGACATACAATGCTTATAATAAACTACCTGCAATCTATATTTTAAATATGATCGAAATAATTTCATTAATGGAAAGGCAAAACTTAATTTAGCTAACTTAGCAAGTAAACAGTCATGATCAACTTTATCAAAAGCCTTTTGAAAATCAGTATATACTACATCTACTTGTTTAAAATGGTCTAGTTCTAATGATACATACTCAGTAAAATTAAAAAGATTTGTAACAATTGATCTTTTTGGTATGAAACCATGTTGTAGTGGTGAAATTACTAACTTTATATGGTTAAATATATGTGTGTAGATAGATGATGCTTTCAATCATTTTTGCTGGTGTAGACAAAACAGCAATAGGCCTATAGTTGCTTATCAGCTTAGAGTTTCCAGATTTAGGAATCGGAATTACTTTAGTCAGTTCCCATACATCGGGAAAAATTCCTTGTTGCAGGATTTGGTTATAAATTAATGTCAAAGGGTATAGTAATAATTCTCCACAGCCTTTAAAAACATAAGTTGGTATTCCATCAAGCCCTGCAGATCTTTTACTCTTAAGTTGTTTGATTGCAATTGTCACTTCGTTTTCACTTACTGCATTTATATTAAGAGAGTCTAAAATGCTGACACTATTATCAGCTTTATAAGTATATTTTGAAGTATTACTTGAATAAACTGATTTAAAGTAATTGGCATATCCATTGGCAATTTCAATAGGAGTTTTTAATATTCTGCCATTATATTTCATCTCTGTGTGTGTCTGAAATTGTTTCCGTTTATTTTTAATGAATTGCCAAAAATCGTTGGTATTATGTATCATTTTATCTTCAACAAGCTTAACATAATTTCTAAAGGCTATCTTAATTTGACTTTTTATTATTTCTTTAGTGAACCAAACAGGATATTTGGAAATTATTATTTGGATTCAGGATATTTGTGTTTATATTGTTTTCTTTTTGGCACGCATCTATTAAGTATTGAGTAGATTTTGTCGTAGAAAATAGCCACTGAATAATTAACATCCTGAGATATTGATATGTGACCCCATTTACAGTCCCTCATAAGCTCGTGCATCTTGTTAAAATTAGCTGTGCAAAAATTGTAGGTACAGGTTGTCGCCATATTGTTTTTTTACAACCTTCTCAATTTTAGCCATTAAATTTAGTGGAGGATGGTACAAGTCTATAGGTACCAAAGAATTATCTTCTGTTATATTAAGTGTTATGTTAGTTAAAACTAGGTCTAGCATTTTACCACTTACATTTTTTACATTGTTCACGGACTGCATATTGGTAAAAGATAACATATTATTTAGTAATTTTGCTTTGTTACTACCTTTACTTAGATCGTAAGTGGAATCAGTTATTTCAGATATATTAAAGTCACCTGAAATAATTACATGTGAGCTAAAGATGTCAAGATTTTGTTCTGTCTGGTCAAAATATTCTTTGAATTAATTTATATTAGTTTTTGGAGGAAAATAAACTGTGTTTATAATAAATTTAGTACCATGGTAATAACATTTTATCCAGATTGATTCATTGTTGGTATCAAGGAAAGAAATTTTTTCTGGATTAAATGCTGATTTAATCGCTATTAACACTCCGCAGCCAGGTTTTTGTGAATTTCTGTCTTTTCGGAATATAGTATATCTGTTGTCAAATAGCTCAGAGTTATGAATACCATCTAGCAACCAAGATTCAGTTATGCATCATAATTTGAAGAAATTACACTAGTGTAAAATTCAACAGTTTTTGTTCTCAGTCCTCTGACATTTTGATAGTAAATATCCAATAGCTTTGTTTTACTTATTACAAATAATAAAAGTCACAATCTAATTAGGTTAACTAAATTTCTTAATATCTTCTTCCGTAGTTACGTTGATAACTGGCAAAGAGTCTTCTTTCCTCATGAATATTTTTCCATTTCTCGTCCACAGGTACTTTATGTTGGCAGACTTCCGGATTTGCCTACATTTAGCAAACGAACGTCTTCGAGTTGGGCAGAGACTCTCGTTGATGTAGACAGGATTGCTGAACGTAAACCCAAGGTCCAAGGTGGATAGATTCCTTTTGACATGTCGTCTTACTAGTATTTCTTCTTTGGTTGATCTACAGAACTTAACGATGATTGGACTAGGTAGTTGAGACGAAGGATTTAAGTTTAAGTGATGACAAACATCAATATCATGATCTATTTTTACTTCAAGAGCTTTGCTGATGGTTTTAATCACTTAAGTGGTGTTCTCCAGGGATTGAGAAGGCACACCGTGAATTTCCAGCATATTAATTCTTGAGTACTGTTCAAGGTCTTCCAGATGTTCCTTTAACTCCTTGTTTTCTTTATGTAATGCTAAATTTTTATTTTTGACCTCTTCCAAGATTTTTTACATTTCTTCTAGCTTTTTAGAGTATATTTCTTGATTTTTTAAACTAGTATCAAGGTTTTCATGGCAGCAATTGATTGATTTTCCCAGATCAACTTCTAGTGTTCTTTGGGACGCTTTTATTGCAGTTATGTCATTTTTTATCAGTTGTAGTATTTCCATAATTCCTGAAATTGATTCTTCTGTAAGTGTCGGGTAAGCCACCGGCTCTGCATCACTTATCCTTCAAGCACAGTTTACACAATTCATTGATGTACCACCTTGCTTGAGAAACTCTGAATCTTCTTTTCAAATATTCAAACATTTTAAATGGGCTGTTCGGCCACATTCAACACATTGTAGTTTGTCCGTCTTCTCACCTCTTCCAGAGAATTTTATATTACACACGTAACAATCCATTATTAAAGCGGGTATCCCAGGCGACCGCAAAGTGAGATTTGTGGTGGACAACACGGCACTGGGGTGGGTTTTCTCCGGGATCTCCAGTTTCCCCCGCCATCTCATTCCACCGGTGCTCCATCTTCATCTCATGTATCATCAGTGTCATCACCTGCGGTGCCGTATGTAGTAAAAGCGGGCGTTAAACACTACACATTTCATTTCATTATTACAGCGGGTGATTGAATGTCGCGCTCGTAGAACAGCTGATTGTGCGGAGTTGAGGATATCCTGTTCAAGGTTACGGTGTAGTACTATGATTTTGTTGGGTGGACAGTTCTGAAGTATATCGATGGTGTTTCGTTACTCGGTGAGTCAGCAGGGTCTGGTTAATAAAGCCAATTTCTATCACACTTTCTTGCTGCTGTTAACTCAAAAATACTTTCCTGCCTTAGAATATTGTTACTTAAGCTATTTGTACATACGTGATAGAAGTAATTGATGGATGTCCAAGAGCTCCTCAACACGTCTTTAGTGCACCAATGTCAACCTAAATTTTATTAAGCATGCTATTCTCATGTTCAAACTTAATATTGGGTGTGCATGGCGAACCGTTGGCGCTGAGATGAATATCCAGTTGATAGTAGGGACAGGGACCACAGCACACCCACAGAGTGCCCTCTTTTATCCTTTGCTCATAGGATCTGACATACAATAACCTGTCTGTCGTTCAGTGTGGAATTCCCTCTGATTCTTATCCGTTCTGATCTATTCATGTTAATTGAGATAAACATTTGCAGAAATTATCCAATTGCTCTAGGCTGAAGGCCTGAGGCTGGTGCGCTTGCATGAGACACCAGTTAGCTGGACACAGAGTATGAATGACGTCGGATTCACAGCACAACCATCAAATGTGCAAACGTTGAAAACAACTTAACGCAGTACTCTGCAAACTAGTGAAGCATTGACTGGCAAGAGTATACATACGCAGGATCAAGGCGTAATATATCGCTACTGTGCTGTTTCTTCTCGCAGTGAGAAAGTTGTCATGGCCAAGCTATACCTACCTGTACAGTTCGGCCTCTCTGTCTCCGGCTCTGACATTTCTTGAGAGGGGGAAGCAGGTTGTTGCCAGTTCTTTAGCGGGAATTTTAAGCAGAGGAACATGCGTATTTTAAATATTTCACGAACCAGTAGCCATATTATTATAATAGCGATAATAATAGGACACTAAAAATCGGAATTCACGCACGCAAAATATACCAAAGAAAGTTCACCAGCGCGAGCAGCTAAACCCAGGTGGATAAAAACATTTAACCTGGCAACACGGTGTTGGGTTCGGGAGCCATGCCTAGCAGCGACAATGCTGATTGGCGCTAGCAGACAGTTTTAACTTCCTGACCACAACACCGGATGTAGAGACTCCCAATACCACCAACAGATGCAGTTAGTGTGTGTGAAAGGTGTGAACGAAATATTCGAATAGAGTGGTGTTGTAATATCCTGCATGATAATGAAATTGTAAGCTGTATTTCAGCGTTTTATAGCTAATATAGTCCTATATTTTCATTCTAAAGATAATTTTGAGGATATGTTTTCAATTGCTCATTACTGTATGTTGGTACTATTAAGTTTCCCCCTCCACTTCTTGCAATCGCAAAACGTCATAGCCGGAGATACAACGGCCGGACTGTAGTTGTTATACATGCCCGAGCGAAAACAGTACAGCCCATGTGCAGTATATCTATGGAAGAACACACATGCCTCTGGCCCTTACTTTAGGCTGTAAGCGGTAGTAAATGTTTTAAAGCTGATCACTATGTGATGGCTTTGAAATTTCGTTCTCGTTGCATGTCCAAGAGTTAAACAAATTAATAGCGACTTCGTGTTTGAGAAAAGTGTAAATATCGAAACATTCAGGCAAATAATGTGGAATATCTTTTGAGTAACATAAATTTTGTTTTAACGAGATCTTTATCGTTATAAGATTTTGTCTGTCTCTTACGGTTTACGAGTTCTAAAACGTTTCTGAAGACATGCCCAGAAAAATCAGCATATACATTTTGTCATGAAAATACCTAAATTTTGATCAAAATCGTTACAACCATTTTAATAAAACTAAAATTTTTGGTAAATGTTCCATCTAAAGGGCAGTTTGAACTGAGATTTTCTTGAAAATCTTCCTTTGGACTTGCTGAGCTTAATTATCAAGATAAGATAAGATGCTTTATTGTCACAAACGCTTATATACAGAATGAGCAAGAGCTCTGTAAACAGGTGACTCGTCAGATTGTGAAAATTACATTGTAAAATCAAAAATTGTTACACATATTTACAATAAGATTATAAGCTAAGTTACAGTAATTTGGAAAATACAATACTAACAGTGAAAAGCCTACATGTATCTACATAACACTATTTACAAAATTGAGGTACTATAATTAAGGTTACATACTATCACACATATATTTGGATACTGAATAATAGGCCTTTTCTAATAGTAAGTTCTTCAATTTCTTATTAAATAAATCTTTGTTCTTTATGGTTTTCAGTTGGGTTGACAGTCTGTAATAGGCCTTTATTCCTGCGTGGAGTGGAGTTTTTTCGAATAATGTTAACCTATGCATGCGTGGTCTCAGACTACTTTTTGTTCTGGTTTCATGACAGTGCTGATATTGTGAGTCATACAACTTATAAATGAATAGATATATTTCAGTAACTCATAAAGATATTGTGCCGGTAATGTTAGTATTTTAAGTTTTTTAAATAGATTCCTACACGATTCTTTTGGTTCAACCTGTGATGTTATGCGTATGATTCCTTTCTGGCATTTAAAAATGGCAACCCACCCCAATGGGTTGACCCATAGTATGATTCCATAGGTCATTATAGAGTGAAAGTAACTAAAATATACAATTTTTCTACTTTCCAAATTGGTAATCTGAGCTATGCAGTGCATACTGAAACATGCACTGTTTAATTTCTTGTTTATGTAATATATATGATCTTCCCATTTTAGCTGCTTGTTTACATAGACTCCTAATATTTTTGCTTTATCTGTCTGGTTTACTGATAGATTGTTTTCATGTGGTTTTTCACGAGTACCGAGGTGCATAATGGTGCAAGTTTAGTTCGAGTTTTCCTTTATGAGTTATGCTGTTCATACGCGCGCGGACTTTGTCCTAATTATTATTATTATTATTATTATTATTATTATTATTATTATTATTATTATTATTATTATTATTATTATTATTATTATTACTGCTACTACTACGGGTACTGGTACTGGTGTAGCGGTATCCCCACACAATTCCGACATGCGATCACCATATTGCAGTTACAAGAAATCCCGCAAGAGCGGTAATCACGCGGTGATAGAAATGTCAGTGTAGAAGTAGTTGTAAGAAGCGCCGCAGTGGCGCTGAGATGAAATAAACGGTAGGTAGCGCCACGGGTATTAGACAAAGCCAGCGTGACGCGAACTCTGAACTACTTAGGTAATTTACCAACAGATGACAGCACAGACGTTAATTGAGTTTCTATTAAAAGAGAAACGTAAAGGCAAGTGTGGTAATACATATTCTCAAATTACACCTGTCGCGTAGCGACATTTGAGCTCTCAGGAGACATAGCGGAGAAATACAAAAGAGTGGGAAAAATGTACCGACTTTTGTCACTTTTTTAATTAAAAAAAAACGTATCCTAAAGGCCAATGGCCTGTTTCAAATAGGATGATGTCTGTCCTTCAGGGTTACTAGGTGAGCAACCAATCGGAGTCCTGCGGTGTTGTATTGCATTCCCCCTATGTGGTGTGTGACGAGCGCCAAACTAATCAATATCAAATAAATACTATTCGCGCTAAGACAAAAATTCAGATTTTGCCAAAACTGGTCCATGTAGAAGGAGAGAGTAATGTGTTTAACATAACCGTAGAATTCCATATTTTTAGCTCAAATAGTTTTCCTAATGCAAAAAAAATAAACCAGATACCCTTATATTGTGACTTTGTGGTTTCGTAGAATTAAAAGTCCAGTTTGCCGAAATTCTAAATGTTCTTTATTTGCGTAGATCACAACAGAATCTTCCAAGGTCGATGACAATAACAAACAGCGTTCAGATTACAACAACACACTCAGCTGTTCTCTGCTCACCTCTCGCGACTCACCCACCCCTGGCGAGTCGGCACTTCCTTAAATACTTCATTCCTAAATTCGAGATATTTCCGGAATAATCAAGATATTGCCAGAAATTTCCGTTTATCTCAGTTTGTTTTGGTAAGTCTTTTATCTCAAGCGCTATGTTTACCTGCTTATGCAAGCTCGTTATGTACGTGAAACCTATCCGTCTGGTGTCTTTATCTACAGTCTCTTTTTGTGTACTCAAAACGCGCTTCTCTCTCGGCACCGAAACTTCCGTGCTTTTTCGCCGCGACACTGCTCCCTCCTCAAGGCTGGTCGTCCCGAACAGCACCATCGTAGCGGACCAGACGATCCAAATATACCACCAGCATCTTCCCTTGGGGTACCTTCTGGATGCGGTAGATTACGTCGTTAATCCTCTTCACCATCCGGTGCGGTCCTTGCCACGGCTGTTGAAGCTTCGGGCAGGCGTCCCTTGGTCCGAGTAGGGCGATAAAACCAGACCAGGTTACTATGCTGGAACCCTTGGCTGTTGGCTTGCCTGTCGTATCGGGTCTTCATGCGGTCGCTCGCCTTCTGGGTGTTCTGACGAGCCATCTCATGCATGTCGTGGAGATGGTCCACCAGGTACTCCGCCTACTCGGTTGCTGGCTGTTTTGCGTCCGGGGGGGGGGGCTTCCAAAAGCCAGATCACAGGGGAGCGTAACTCTCGGCCGAACATTAAGCTGGCTGGCGTCATCCCAGTGGTGTGTGTAGACGAGCGGTACGCCAGCAAGAACAGTGGCAACTTGATGTCCCAGTCTCGCTGATGGGTGGCCACGACATTCCTCAGGTGCTCTTCAAAGGTCTTGATGTATCTCTCCACCATGCCGTCCGACTGTGGATGTAGGGGTGTGGTACGGGTCTTGTTCACCCCAAGTCTTTCTAGTGCCTCCTTCATCAGGTTGGACTCAAAATTGGGGCCCTGGTCGCTGTGGAGCTCTATCGGCACCCCAAATCGGCAGAACAGTTACTCCACAAGGCAGTCTGTTATTGTCTTTGCCTCCTGGTTCGGGATGGCATACACCGCCGGCCACTTGAAGTAGTCCACGACCACCATCAGGTACTTGTTGCTACGGTCGGATACTGGGAATGGTCCAGCTATGTCGACGGCGATCCTTTCGAATGGCGCTCCGACGTTGTACTGCTGCATGCGACCCCGGCTCCTAGTCTGGGGGCCGCGACTCGCCGCGCACGCGTGACATTGACACCACCATCTCTCAGCGTCTGCTCGGAGCCTCAGCCAGCAGCAGCGCTGTCGGAGTTTGTCGATTGTTCGATTTGCTCCCAGGTGTTCTGAAGTACCGGCGTGTACTTCCTCCAAGACCTCCGGGACCTTACTTCGGGGAAGTACCAATTGCTCCCTCTGCATCTTCCCATCAGGCGATTCCCTTACCCGGAACAGCACGCCCTCTCTTGTCTTCAGTGAGTCCCATTGGGCTCAGTACGACTTGTAGGTGGCGCTCCTCGGTGCGATGTCCTCCCAGGTTGGTCTTGTTCCTGCCTCCACTTCCCTCAAGAGTGGTCCCAAGTCTTCGTCCGTCAACTGCTCCCTCAGGCCTGCGCTATCCCAGCCATCCGCAAGCACGCTCCTTCTCTTCCACTCTTGTGCATTGGCCGCACTCCTCTGGGCAGGGTCTTCGGGACATGGCGTCTGCCTTATCGTGGCTCTTCCCTCTCCTATGTTCAGAGGTGAAGTCGTACTTCTGCAGCCTCTGGAACCAACATGCTATCTGGTCTTCCAGGTTAGGGCGGACCATACAGTTACTTGTGGAAGTGCTCCAATATCTTTACTACCGCCAGTAACTCTCGCTGGGTGACGTAGTAGTTCTGCTCTGCCTTGGATATCGTCTTCCTGTAGTAGGTTATCACCCGCTCTTGGCCGTCCTGGATTTGCGATAGCACGCCTCCAATGCAATGGTCGCTGGCGTCGGTGTCCACAATGAAAGCGCCACCTGGTTGTGGGAATCCCAAAATTGGAGCACTGCACAGGGTCTTCTTCAGGTGCTGGAAAGCGCCTTCGGCGTCATCCGTCCACGCATAAAGTCGGTGTTCCTCTGACAGGCGGGTGAAGGTTTTGGCGGTGTTGGAGAAGCCCTTTATGAAGCGGCGGTAATAACTGCACAGCGCCAGGAAACTGCGCAACTCTCGCTTATCCTTTGGGCGAGGCCAATCTCTCACAGCCTGGGTTTTCTCCGGGTCTGTGGTCACTCCAGTTGGAGAGACTATGTGGCCCAAGTAGTTAACTTCCTTGTGGAAGAACTGGCACTTCTTCGCGTTCAGCTTCAAGTTGGTTGCCTACAGTCTCTGTAATACCTTGCTTAGGTTGTCGACATGGTCTACGAACGTCTTGCCGACGATGATGTCCAAGTATAGCAGGTATGCGTCATATGTCAATCCTCTCTTTACTGATTCCATGAGGCGTTGAAATGTGGCTGGTGCATTGCAGAGGCCAAAGGGCATAACTGTGAACTGCCAAAGCCCTTGGCCTGTCGAGAATGCAGTCTTCTCATTGTCTCTCGGGTCTAGAGCCACCTGCCATAAAGCCGACTTCAGGTCCAGGGTCGAGAACCACTGCGCACCAGCAAGTGTGTCCCGAGTGTCGTCAATCCGGGGTAGGGGGAAGCATTCCTTTCGGGTGACAGCGTTCAGCTTCCTGTAGTCCGCGCAGAAGCGTAGCTCGCCGTTCTTTGTCACCAGAACTACAGGAGAACACCAAGGGCTGCCAGACTCTTCAATCACTCCCCTGGATTTCATGTCCTCTAGCATATCCTGTACCACCGCTTGTTTCGCCAGCGGAACGCGTCTAGGTGGTTACTGAATTGGCCGGGCGTCTCCGGTGTCGATGCGGTGAAGCACTTTATCCGTGCGGCTGTAGTCACTGTTGCCTTGGCTGAAGACGCGCTGGTATTGCCTCAGTAGTTGTCGAACTTTATCCAGCTGTTCTGCGGTCAAGTGGTTGGCCGCCCTCTCCAATAAGCCTTCTAGCCGGGGCCCCAGGCGTTGCGTCGGCACCGACTCCTGTGTCTTGTCGATTGCGGTTACGCTGACCACGGGCTCGCACGTCCCCAGCTCCGTTCCGGCCTGGACGTCGTGATCGGTGTCTGCCAGGTTGAGCAGCCTCACTGGTACCTCCTCTCGGCACGGCAATAATGTCCTGGCTACAGAGAGTCCGTGCACTGGAGTCATCTGGTCAAGCATCATGTTCTTCGTCCGCCTGCCTTCCAGTCGCGCCGTCACCACCACCTCGCTTCTCGCGGGGACCACCACGTCTTCCTTCAGGATGACCCTGCAGATTCCAAGGCGCTTGTCGGGCTGCCGGAGTATCACCTCTTCTCCATTGAGCCGCAGGACCTTCCTGCCGACGTCGACCGTCGCCTCGTGGCTCCTAAAGGGCATCCAATCTTAGTATCACCTTCTCAGCCACCTTCGCGACGAACACCCACAGACGTTCGGCACTCCTTTCCAAGATCAACTTCAGTAGGGCCGCCTCCTCCACAGGCAAGGTGTCACCCGATGCCGTCACAAGCTGGTATGGTCGGCTCGGCTTCCTTGTCGGCAAACCCCTCGGCCACGTTAGGTCTGATGATGGTCACGGCCGCCCCGGTGTCTTCCAGCACGCGGCACGGTTTCCCCTCCACCCAACCGTCCGCGATGAAGCTGTAATCCAAACGCCGGCTGACGGCGCGCAGTGATGGTGGTGATTTCGCCGACGTGCCGCTCTCCACGACGGCCCTTACTCGTTTTCCGGCTGCGATGAGGCTGTCATCCAAACGCCGGCTGACGGCGCGCAGTGTCACTCGAGGGAATGGTGGTGATGTCACCGACGTGCCCCTCTCCACGACGGCCCTTACTCATTTTCCGGCTGCTCTTCCTGGTGTGGGCAGGCTCTCTCCAGGTGTCCCGGCTGTCCACACCGCCAACACAGGCCACTAGGTCTTCGCTGGCGTCCCTCGGCTGGTCTTCTGTCTCCGGTGTAGCGGACACTCCTCGTTCTCGACGTCGGGATAGCTGTCACCTTAGCCGCCTCTATTCTTAATGCTGCCGTTAGCGTCTCGATGGTGGTTTTGTAATCACCGAGCATTAGGCGCTGACGAATCTCCGTGTCTTGTACCCCGTCGACAAAGGTGTAGGCAGCCTCTCGGGATACGAACTCTGGTGGGAGGTCAACTAAGGCTTTACTGGCCAGCTGCTCAGTTGCCAGGGCGAACTCCTGCAGCGTCTCCCCTGGCTGCTGTGACCTTGACTTTAGCTGGCTGCGGTACGCTGCGGCTAAGCGGTGGTTTCCAAATCGGTTCTTCAGGGCTTCCCAGGTGTCCTTGTGCGCCGCCGCTGTCTGGACTGCATTCAGGACTTCTGCGGCTTGTCCCTGGAGACTGGCTATTATCTGTGCGGCCTCTTCTTCTGGTGACCACTTGTGTTTGGCCACCGTGTCGAATTGACGGCGGAAGACTTGGAAAGTTTTCGCGCCGTCGTATTTAGTAGCTTTGACGCGCGCAGATGTTGTGTCGCGTCCCGGCGCGTCGACCTTTAAATCCTTTAACCTCCTGCCGACGACGTCCTCCACTATGGCGTTCAGGGACTTTGTTTTGCTGTCGGCTTTTCCCTCTAGGTCGTTAATGCGCTCGTCCACTTGACCCATCCGCTTGCCCAGCTCCGTGACGTCATCCCTCACGCCGGTCAATTGCTCTTCAAATTTTTCGGCGACGGTCTCGCTCGTAGCCTTCATTTGCGGCCTTCATTTATTCCATCTCGGTATGTCGTTAGCCGCCTTCATTTCTTTCAGTTCCGCTGCCAAGTTGTTATTTGTGGTATCCAGCTTCGCGGCCAGGCTGTTATTTGCTGCTTCTGTTTTCGCAGCGAGGTTGTCATTCGCCGTCTTCATTTCATCCATTTTCTGTAGAATCTTTTCTAATGCCGCCTCCATGGTGCTAACTTCTCACTTCTGACACCAGTTGTGACTTTGTGGATTCGTAGAATTAAAGGTCCAATTTGCCGAAATTCTAAATGTTCTTTATTTGCATAAAAATACATTCCGTAGCGGTAAAATTACATCACATATCACAACACAATCTTCCAAGATCGATGACAATAACAAACAGCGTTCAGTTTACAACAACACTCAGCTGTTCTCTGCTTACCTCTCGCGACTCACCCACCCTTGGCAAGTCGGCACATCCTTAAATACCTCATTCCTAAATTCGAGATATTTCCAGAACAATAAGGAAACCGAATAATCAAGATATTACCGGAAATGTCCATTTATCTCAGTTTGCTCCGGTAAGTCTTTTATCTCAAGCGCTATGTTTACCTGCTTATGCAAGCTCGTTATCTACGTGAAACCTATCCGCCTGGTGTCTTTATCTGCAGTCTCTTTCGTGTACACAAACCGCGCTTCTCTCTCGGCACCGAAACTTCCATGGTTTTTCGCCGCGACAATATTATAACAATGCATTGCGACGTAAGCACTGTAATGAACATCATTATTGGTTTGCATGTATGCGTGAACGCATTTTTGAAATTACTCAGCTGAAATGTAAACATTTGACATGACGCGATAAAAGAAATATGTATTTTGAATAAGCCAAGGTGTTAAATTCGATGAGAGGAAACAATACTGCTGGTCTGGCAGAACGTGTCTGGTCACATATCTTTGTTTATGAATGGTTCGGGACCTATATTTACTCTAGAGAGTTCAAAGCAGTACTATTCAGTTACTCTTCCATGAAAAAGTGTATCAGCTGGATCAATGAGATACGATCCACCCTCCCCCTTACTACTGCCAGATCAATCCAAATGAGTTAATGTGGGCTCAAATTATGTTGCAAATAGAAATAATATTTTTAAACTGACTGACGTTGAACGACTTATTCACGAAGAAATTGACAAGTAAAACAACAAGACCGGGAAAACTGCGTGAGACATCAGATAAACTACAAGAAGACGACTTTTGGAAAGAAATAGCACGTAATGAAATTTTGGAACCTATCATAAATTTGCAGTACTCAGATGATGAAGACAAATGACAGATTATCTCTTAACGTATGTGACATTCACAGGTATACGAATGCACCGCTGGTATTTTCATTGGATTAGAAAAATAAGTAATTCATAAACTATAATTAATAAACTATAATTAATTTTAAACTAAATATTTAAACCATTTGCGTAATATGCGAATATTCACGTTGCAATTGTGATTTCAACAACTGCATTATGATAAAACTTTGGAAAATTCCGTTTGCGTTAGCGCCAAGAACAATCGCAAGTGTGCGAGAGAGAGAGAGATGGAGGGAAATATTAAAAGAGTGGGGATAACTAGTTGGCAACGCTGACGGCTCTAACGTATCTGATTCGCTACAGGCGAGAACTCTTCCCATTTGAAACACATAATAGTCTTTCTCCAAGGCTGATTTGGTCATACGTTATTATTATTAGTAATTTATTATTTTTGTTTTATTTTATTGTTTATTATTATCAAGGGGGCCTCAAAATGCTTATATGTACTGAAATCTCGTCGTCGAATTTTTGAGTGGAATGTAATAACTCCTCTATTTACTATGCGCATACGTGGTAGAGAAAATAAAACATGCATAAATTGTCCAGCTCTGGGATATATTTCCGCTTATTTTCCGCCAAATTCAATATCTTATAAAATATTGTTTGGGGAAAACTTTTTTTTTTCAGATGTTCTAATGTATGAATTATTGGTAACAGGAATGTAGCCAAATATAATAGTGCTGGTAAATAATAATAATAATAATAATAATAATAATAATAATAATAATAATAATAATAATAATAATAATAATAATAATAATAATAATAATAATAATAATAATAATAATAATAATAATAATAATAATAATAATAATAATAATAATAATAATAATAATAATAATAATAATAATAATAATAATAATAATAATAATAATAATAATAATAATAATAATAATAATAATAATAATAATAATAATAATAATAATAATAATAATAATAATAATAATAATAATAATAATAATAATAATAATAATAATAATAATAATTAGTGCTGCATGATTTAATCGATTAACCGAAACGATTTATCGTTTAATTTTTTTATTCTAGATTAAAGATTAAAAAAATTTAATCGAATAA
The DNA here is from genome assembly GCA_030765055.1 of Mantis religiosa. Taxonomy (NCBI): domain Eukaryota; kingdom Metazoa; phylum Arthropoda; class Insecta; order Mantodea; family Mantidae; genus Mantis; species Mantis religiosa. Next base: position 331,694,763 of record CM060950.1, read on the forward strand.
TCGAGTTGATTAAAATCAATCGATTACAATAAATATTAATCAAAACTTCTTTTAGTTATATTTGGCCCTCTTTGTTTTTATGTATTGCTTCCAACCTAAACAGCCTTTCCAACGCATCAAGCTTTCACTAGACACGTAATGTTCTTTGAACTTTGAGATAATATAACCCCTGATAGCTAAAAGAAATCACTCTGAACCCCGAGAGAATGTAAATAATACTTCTGTTGTGAAACATTCTAAGAGGTACATAACTATATACAGATGCTGACAAGAGGTTTCTTTCCTTACAGCTTGTTTGTGACAACATACGTATACAACTGATTATTTGTCGCTTGCTAGCATAAAGTGGCATAAACTGAGCTGTACAACCTTGAACCAAACACCTCGCTTACGCAGCTATGGAAACAACAGCTGATCCCTCTTCTCAGAGCTGTTGGTGGTGTAACTTCGCTGTAAACTGCAGTAAGGCAGTAATGTTTCTGAGTTCGCTACAGTGAGTGAAAGTTTTGTGTTAAAAAGTTAAAATAAGGAAAAACGTTTTGTACTGAGCGGAATTAAAATTATGGCATACGAAAATTTGCGAGGGAAACTGGATGTACATTTTTTCTTTAAGCTAAATGAATCTGGTAAAGCGACTGACAGGAAAAAAAAAAGTATTTTTTAAAATTTGTGTGAAATCATTTAGTAATAGTGCCAGTAGTTTAAATTATCATTTGAAGCACACCCATCCCTTTCAAAGTGCTAACGAATCATCTCCCAACTGAAGCTGAATTAACACATAAAATCGTAAAATGGATAGTAAAGGATAGCCGACCTATCAATTTTGTTTCGGATGAAGGGCTAAAAGAAGATTTAAGAGAAGCTGTTGGATACAGTTCGTATAATCTTCCATCAAAAGATCTTGTAAGTAGACGAATTGACAAGTCATGCGGTATTGAAAGATCTAAGCTATTGGACACATTAAAGTATTCGGAATATGTTAGTTTAAAAGGGGGTTTCTGGACTTCAGTAGCGAATCAAAGTTACTTAGGAGTTATTTATTGCCCACTGGATTGATTCTAAGTGGGAGTACTGCAGTGTAACGTTGCTAGTGAAAAACGTAACTGATAAGCACAGCGCAATCACTTGTAATAATGAGTTCAAACAGGTTTTAAATGATTGTAACTTGCAAAATAAAGTCATTGCAATTTGTACAGACAATGCTAGGAATATTGATTGTTCTTGGTATTGAGAAATCAAAATATGACAATGTTAGGTGCTCTGCTCATACTTTACAATTAAGTCTCAATAGGGCGATTAAAAGTGCTTCTATAGATATCCTCCTTGGTAAATACAGAAAAGTAGTGGGCCACTTTAAACACAGTCCGTACCTAGAAAATGAACTGTCTAAAAAGTTGAATGATCTGAATATTCCACAGATAAATTTAGTAACCCGATGGAACAGTACTTGTGTTTCAAAGTCTCCTCAAAGCTAAGAGAGCATGTATTGATATATTGGATTCCCAACCTTCGACTGTTATTTCCATTAACTGAAATTGAATGGGAAATGACACAAAGAATGTTTGAATGTCTAAAACCTTGCCTGGATATTTGTGATTTTCTTGGGGGAAGTAAATACGACACAGCAAGTGTTGTGCTACCTGCAATAACTTATCTAAGCTTAACTCTCGAAGTCGCTGATTCAGATGCTCGGTATGTGATCAGGTTCAAAACTACTCTTGTCGAAGATTTAACAGAAACAATTAATAAATGGCCTAAATTAGAAATGTACGAAGAAGTTACAGCTATCGAACCGAGATTCCAATCCTTAAGATGTCTTCCAAGAGGCACAAGAGAATTAGTATGGTAAAGACTTTAAGAAAAATCTGTAGTAAGTGCGAAAACTACGACAGAAGTGAATTTGAAGAAGAGAAAACTGAGTTTTAATGACTGACGATGTCGAGGAAACCGCCCCATTAACACCACTTGCTAGAGAAATTGAAGTCTACAAGTCGTTGTGTGAACTGGATGACGACTTCGCAAATTCTCTTCAGTAGTGGAAGACACATTCTATTCAGTTGCCAATTCTTTCATCCATAGCTAGCTACATCGGTTCCCTGTGAACTTGTGTTTTGTGATGCAGGAAAATAATATTGTCACCAAACGAAGAGCAGCACTTAATTCAAAACATGTGAATGCACTTACATGTTTAAAATCCTGGATGAAACAACAATGACTAGGTGAGTGATTTTTTTTTTTTTTTTTTTTAATTTACGTCGTCATATAGGACGATGAATGAAATGGGTGAAATGATGCTCCAATGATCCCAGGGTCCATTGAGCTTAGTTACACGACATTCGTCATTCAGGATAAGGGAAAACCCCGGGGAAAGTCTTATCCAGGTAGCTCACCCTAACCGAGATTCGAACTCGGGACCTCTTGAATGTGAGCAGACACGCTGCCATCTACGCTACCGAGGCGGGCAACTAGGTGAGTCTTCATGTAAACTATTATTTGCATGTCAGTCTCACAAATCTTAGTAGATATTGATAAAATATGTTACTAAATAATCACTTACAAAAATATTGTATATAGATCTAATTCAGTACACATATAAAGCATGTGCACTTGATGCAAACACAAATTTTGAATCCAAATATTTAAAAGTTGCATAATTAAATATACAGAGTATTAAAGTAATGAATATGCGAGTAATTTTGATAAATATTTCAAATATTTAAAAACAAAAACAAAAAGTTTTATTGGATTGTTCTTTATATATATTTTTATATATAAATGCTCAGGTCTTATAAAAATAAGGTACATGGTGACGAAACACAAACTTAAGGTAAATCAGAAATAAGCAAGAGTAAAAAAATATGGAGCTCGTCACGATTTTGCGTGTCATCCTTGCACTGGGCCCATGCTAATCTACTTTGTATTATTCCAATTTTGGTACGTATTGCCATAGCGAGTAATACTCGCACACTTTATCTTGAGCTTGCAGATGTCCTTGTGAGGCAGAATTGGATTCCAGAGGTCAAGATAAAGTGTGCGCAGATTGTCCACCAGACCATATGTGTATAAGCACTTAATTGTTCGTCTTCAATCAATCTCCAAATAATTAACCTTTATAATATAATTATGTGCGATTTATCATACTTTCCTTGTCAAGTTTTGTACTAAATAAGGCAAATGCTGTTTGTTTCATTGAAGTTGCAATGGCTTCTACGAGAAAAAAATTTAATTTATGAATAAACCTTTAAGACACATTTTATTACTGGTCCATACTGTGACTTTGTGGGTTCGTGAAATAAAAAGTCCAGTTACACCACTCAACAATGTTCTTTATTTCCACCGACTTACGGTTAAACTCTTGCCAATTACACAAAATTACGTAATGCACACAATTACAATTCACCAGTTCGTCCGTTACAATTTCACTTGGCCTCGCGGTTACGTAAGCTCCGGTACACATTCACAGTTACGTACAGTCTTCCGTTGCACAATCTTCTCGTACATTAACACGTCACTGACTAACTCTTACACCAAGAACTGCGACTGTCTCCTCACTCACTAACTGACCAACTCTACTCCGTCCGTCTGTAACCCTCTTTATATAGGAATATCGCCGGTTTCTAGTGACCAGGGGAATGTTCCAGATTCCGTAATTTCGAGAAACAGGTGTAGAGAAACAGACGACACAGTCATGTTTTTCCCCTGACCACAGCCTGTCACCACTATAGGACAAACGAGGCGAGGGCGTGGCTAACCGAACCTTCCCTGTCTCCCGCTCTCAGCTGCTTCACAGGGTGTTCCAGCGCTCGCGTTACAATACGGTGTATGTAATGCTTAGTGGTGCTGTGTGGTGACAATTACATAAATGAAGTTAGGGATTGGTATCAATGGCGCAACAATCAATAGAAATTATATGTACAAAAATTGATGAAAGTATATTATTTAAACGTGCTTATTGTCTGTTGGGTACAAATTTTGCAATGACTTTAAAGTAACTGCCCAATGAGCTAGATACGTGATACTGTAAACGTAGCTCAGAACTGCGAGACAATGGAATATTAACTCGATTTCAGGAAAATAGCCCCAAATTATCCTTCACAAATAAAAATCTACGAGCATTTCTAAAAAAAAAATAACCATTTTGATAAAAATGAAATATGTTCAAGATATTTTCATGACTCTTTAAATTTTTATCTTGAATTTTCTGGGAATAGCCTCTTGAAAACCTTTGAAACTTTAAAGATACCTCAAAATTGGATGAAGAACAGACAATTTTTTTTTTTTTTTTTTTTTTTTTAGTTTTAATTATAAAATAATTTCTCCTCGCGTCATACAGAATTATAACCCTATACAGATCCCTAAATCCTAACTCAGATTGCCGTGGACATTTTCGATTGTGAATTTTAATAGCTATGAAAATACTTGAAAGGTTTAAAAAGCAAAACGTAAGCCGCATGCAATGGATACTATACTCCTGCCGTCCTAAGAAGCACACTGTTCCTGTGAGCAATTCCGCGAACAAAACCTACTGGTAAGCTACTCTTGTGCATACAACTTGTTTGAATGTAATATGGGCGAAAGTGTCACTGTCTGTCACGCTTGTGTACATGGGCGCAGAGTAATGCAAAAAGTGTGTTTCTTACGAAGGATGCAGTATAGTTGAGAAAACTCAACAACGGTTCACATCATTTGCTGTTCAATAAAGTTATTAGTGACTCAAGTGAACTATTCGTACATTCATTATCTCTATATTTTAATTAGCTTACCGTTATTCAAAATCATTCTTCATTTCTAAGACTAGTACTTATTCAACCGCCCTCGATGTACAAGGTGTTAGGGGTAATAGTGATTAAACTGCAACGGCAACTTCCTGGCGTTAAGCCACAGATTAATCGTTAAGCTAAAACAAAGTTCCTCTGCCATTTTGATCTATAGTGCATGGTTGCATAAATAAAGAAACTAAAATTGGCCAAAGGTTTGTTCACGAATATGCTTCTATGCCTTTATCGTTTATTTCTGCAATTAGAATAGCGAGGTAGAGCTACAAAATGTGAGTTATTTGTGTCTTTACCATATATTGCTTAAATGATTCGTTTTGGCACAAAATGATATAAAAGGACTAGATTCCTTCGTATCTATTGGAATAAAATATGGGCATCCGTTTGGCAGCACCGCAACAATTGGCGCGCATATTGCGTATGGTCAGGATTAACAGTAAAACCACGTGCCGCTACTCGTACAACAGGTTGTCAGTGCTTCAGATGCGTATTCAGAACTATGGTAGTCTTTACAGATCAAGAGTATTTAGGTATGGTTTTGCTTATGGCAAAGCCAACTGGAACACATTTGAAGTGGGTGTTTCCCAGTAGGAGATATGCAAACCCAAGATCGTTTGCTGCAGTAGCAAAGCGAGTGTAAGAATCGGGAAGTATAATTCGCGAATCTGAAAACCGAGGACCACACGCTCGATTCCTGCGCAAGTAGACGAGGTATGGCACGTACTGCTGGTGCGTCTAAATGACAGTTCATAGAACATTAAGAGAACAGTAATTCTCCATCAGAACGGGGAATGCTACACAGCAACAGTGGCATTCGGATTCAGAACCCAAACCAAGATAAGGTTTTTCCGGAGTTTTCCCTTATCCTGAAAGATGAATGTCGGGGAGCTCTAAGTCCTATGGATTCTGGGCTCACTTGAGCATCATTTTACACATTTCATTCATTGTCCGGCCGCGCCATGGCTGAGGGGTTAGGCCGCTTTGCTCTCACCAAGGTTGTCCCGGGTTCGATTCCAGGCGACCGTAAAGTGAGATTTGTGATGGACAACATTGGCGTTGGGGCGAGTTTTCTCCGAGTCCTCTGGTTTCCCCCGCCAGCATTCGACCGATTTTCCCATCATCTTTCCTATCACCTTATCTCTCGTACTTTCACTTCCGGCGTTCGGCTGATCACTTATCCCGGTATCTTTCTGGTCATGAAACCTTTGAACCTCAACCCTTTGCCTACGGACCTCGAGGTTGCGCGGTTCAGAAGGCCCGATGTTCCACTTAAGGAAATACAGGAATTCATTCATTCATTCATTCATTCATTCATTCATTCATTCATCGTCCGTTATGAGTTAACGTTGAAGGACGTAAATTTAAAAAAAAAATCTGCACCCTTGGGCCTTTGAAAACTGTCACACAATGTGACTAACTCGTCACCAGCAGCAATTTTCACTGAACATCTGGGCTGGAATAATCGGATATAAGTTGATAGGCCCTTTTGTATTACCCACAAGATTGCCCGGAACAACTTATCAGCAGTTCCTGAAAAACAACCTGCCTTCTCTTGTGGAGGATGTTGCTCTTCACACAAGGCAAAACATGCAGTTCATGCATTAGGGAGTGCCTCCTCTCATCAGTATGACATCTCATGACATTTAAATCGCACATTTTCTGATCGGTGGAGAGGCCGATTCGGCCCAGTATCTTGACCTGCAAGATCTACAGCTATCAATCCTTTAGATTATTATTTTTGGAGACACCTGAAAAGTAAGGTGTGTCACAATGAGGTTGCTACCTCTGATGATCTTCGCACACGTGTGTTTGAAGCAGCACTAGAGATCAAGTTCAATGACTCGATTGTTTTACTTTTTGATTAGAAAACGTTTGAAGAGATAAAAGCAAAATTGGATGCTGTTTATGGAGACCTTTTCGTATATATGACAACAGTTAGATATTAGTTCAATTACTTTAAATGTAAACGTTCTGCAGATATGGTTATCGGGGAAATCATTGAAAAATTCCACGATAATCTCGCTGGTCGTCGAACGAAGGTTTGAGAGGTGGCAGAGGCTATAGGCGTGTTACAAAAAACGGAAATTCATATTTTCCATGAGTTGGAGATTTTTTAAATTTATATCCTCTAACGTTAAGTCATTTTTGACGATGAATGAAATGGTGAAATGATGCTCCAAAGAGTTCCGTGTCCTTAGAGCTTAGCATTACCCAACATTCATCTTTAAAGATGAGGAAAAACCCGGAAACCCCATATCCAGGTAACTCAGTCTCACCGAGATTCGAACTCAGGACCTCTTGAACGTGAGGTAGACACACTAACACCTACACTACAGAGGTGGGCATACGTTGGAGATGAATGTGTTGCTGGCCCGATGGGTGTTGTGTTTACTCACATTGGACAACGCTTCAACTATGATCCAAAGCGGCCCGGTTTCGATCCCAGGCGACCGCAAAGTGAGATTTGTAGTGGACAACACGGCGTTGGGGCGGGTTTTCTCCGGGACCTCCGGTTTCCCCCGCCATCTCATTCCACCGGTGCACCATCTTCATCTCATGCATCATCAGTGTTACCGCCTGCGGTGCCGTATGTAGTAAAAGCGGGCGTTAAACACTACACTACACTACACATTCAACTATGATGCGGCTTTCAACTTTGATGTTTTGTTTGAAGCTATTTAAGCGAAATTTGAGGAACCTTTGGCGTCGAATTGTCACCGTCGAAATGAATTCAACAGTATACCTCGGAAACCAAGCAATGGGTTGCTTCGAGTGAATCTGCTCCAAAGAAGAAAAGACAGTTTCAACGACCGGAAAAGCAATGCAATTGTCGTTTTTTTAATATAATTTACGTCCTCCAACGTTAAATCATATCGGACAATGAATGTAATGGGTGAAATGATGCTCAATGAGTCCGGCGTCCTTGGAGCTTAGAGTTACCCGACATTCGTCTATCAGGATAAGGGAAAACCCCGGAAAAAACCTTATCCAGGTAACACACCCTAACCGAGATTCCAACTCGGGACCGCTTGAACGTGAGGCAGACACGCTACCATCTACGCTATCGAGGCGGGCGATTTTTGTCATGTGAAGGATGTTGTTCTGAATGACTTCTTGGAAAAAGGAAAAATTATGAGTTGGAACAGGTATTATTGGCCCGATTCAAAAAGTTGGAGGAGATACTGCCCTAATTAGTGAAGAAGAAAGTGCGGATTCACTACGACAATTCATCCGTATTGTTGCCGCCAAACAGCAGGAATTGCGTTATGAATTGCTGCCGCATTCCTTATATTCGCCCAAATACTCCCTGCGATTTCTTCTTATTCCCATACATGAAAAAATGCCTCGCGGGAACAAAATTTAGATCAAATGATAGCATCGTCGAGACAAGCTTTTCTCAGAGCTTGACAAATTCTACCTTTTGGAGGAGTTAAAAAGTGGCAGGGACCTTGGGAGGAAAGTGTATCTCTAAAATGACACTATTTTGAGAAATAAATACTTTGTGTTTGAATAAATTGGCGTCTTCATTCGTATTGAACAGCATTCCTTTCCATATCCCGGCCTAGTCGTCAAACTGTAAGTTTCGCTGTCATAGTTGTAAGTAATTAAATATTTACCCACCCCATTGTATTGATTCCTGGTTTGGATAAAGAACCAGAGGGTTGCTAATCCTGTTAGCCAACGTGGCAATCGTCACCTAATAGACGCGCAGTTGGATAGAGTAAAACAGCAAACCTGTTATAGATGCGACCAAACGATAGGCTTAAAAGTTCTGAATAATTACAGGAAGTGAGAAAGTAAAAGTGCTTTATTGTTGTACCAAACGGAAAGGTATTCCATTTCAGGAAATAGAAGCAGTGCAAGACAAGAGGGTCATGTTTGTCCATAAATGCAAGTTCACGAAGTAAGTTTCTCTCTCTATCTCTCTCTCTCTCTCTCTCTCTCTCTCTCCAAAGTCTACATATTTTCCTTACTTTTTAAGTACCTTTTGTACTTAAGGGGTTTTGTACCCACAGTATCGCCAGCTTAAATAAATTACAAGTATTTTGAATTAGGCATTTCATTTACAATTATATTTAAAATTTGAAGAATAGGTAGTGTGTTTTCTGGAGAAAATATCACCTTCGAATCGTAGTTCTCCGTCACTCTGCCGAAGGCATTCCTTTCATCATAAATATTGCATAATTTGAATATGTGGTATGCATATTTTTCGGAAATTTACATCTCTTTATCAAACATGCAAATAAAATAGCAAGAGCATGTGCTTCCTGGTGCAGTGGGCTAGAGCATGGTAGCTCTGGTTCCCAGTCACGCAAAATTCCCGAGTTTCATCGCACCTGTAGCAGCTTTTAGGCCAGGATATTTTCCAGTGTTCTATTTCTGAACTCCTAGAGATAGGGGAAGCGCGAGGGCTGTTGAGCAATTCAAAGTGGCCCGGGTTCGATCCCAGGCTACTGCAAAGTGAGATCTGTGGTGAATAACACGATGCTGGGGCGAGCTTTCTCCCGCCGGCACATTCCACCGGTACTGCATCTTCATCTCATGTATCATCAGTGTCACCGCCTGCGGTGCCGCATGTAGTAAAAGCAGGAGTTAAACGCTACACACACACACACACACACACACACACACACACACACACACACACACACACACACACACACACACACACACACACACACACACGTACGTTGAGCAATTCCCAATCCCCACACACAGAGCGTTCAATAAGTACCCGTGTTAGGAATGAAGACGCCAGTTTTTTCGAACACAAATTATTTATAGTCGCCTCTTAGGGATATGCACTTCTTCCAACGATCCTGTCATTTCTAACCCCTCCAAAAAATAAGAATTTTCAAACTCTGCAAAATACTCCTCTGCCCCCTTGATGACCTCATTTGATCTAAAGTTTATTCCTACAAACATTTCTTCAAGTTTGGGAACAGGAGAACATGGGGAGCGTAGTAGCAATTCCTAACGCAATTTATACAATTTGGCAGCGGCAACTTGGATGAATGTGCAGGGGCATTATCGTGATGAAACAGAACTTTCTTCTCGCCACATGGGGCCTTGTCTCCAACTTCTTGTCGAATTGGGCCAATAACTTACTTTAGTATGTTCCATTAATAGCTTTTCCTTTTTGCCAACAAGTCAGTGAGTATGACACCCTTCGCATCCCACAAAAATCGTCGCCATCACTTTTCGGCCGATGGGATCGTCTTTGCCTTCTTTGGAGGAGATTCTCCGAAAGCAACCTATGGTTTTGATTGTTGCTTGATTTCTGGTGTATCCAAGTCTCGGCGACAGTGACAACTAGACGCAAAAAGTCCTTCGGATTTCGCTGAAACAGCTTCGAAGTTGAAAGCCGCACCCGCTTGTAGTCCATTGTGATGCAAACACGGCACTCATCGAGCCGACAGCTTTCTCATGTCCAACTCATCGTGTAAACTATCAATTGCCGTTCCCTTCGATACACCTATGGCCTCTGTCACTTCGTGAACTTTCGTTCGACGGTCAGCGAGAATCATATCGTGGACTTTTTCAAAGACTTCCTTGGTAAACACATCTGCAGGGCGTCCTGGGCGCTCCTCGTCAAAAACGGATGTTCGACCACGTTTAAGCTCGTTATACCAATATCTGACTGTTTCCGCAGCAGGCGAAAGATATGCAAGAACAGCATCCAATTTTACTTTTATCTCCTCGCAAGTTTTCCCATCTAAAGGTAAAAAGCGAATCACTGAATGATACTGCACCTTTTCCAGTTTAGCAAAAACGCGTTGAACAACTTAATGAAAAAGGTAGGTAAGTAATTTTACTGCAAAATTCAAACTAACCGTAAATCAACACATTGATATGTTTTGCAACGTGTAACAAATGACAGTGTGTGTGGCTGGCCCCTGCTGTGCAAGGGGTCCCCGGCTTCGATTCCCGGCTGGGAGTGGGGATTTTTCTCCAACCAAGTTATTCCCCATCTTTCCCAGAGTTTGGAAGTATAAATGAGAGTGTGAATGTGTGCGTGACCTAACGATTAAAATACAAAGTACAAGTAACCCAACGCATACAAATTAACACCATCCATATGTTCCGAAGGAGAACGGCCGAGGATGTGACCACTGCAGTTAAAGGCGGGGGTATACCTGTCCTTAGCAACACCATATTGTAACTTTGTGGGTTCGTGAAATTAAAATTCCAATTGCACAAACTCAAAATGTTCTTTATTTCGACCGAATTACAGTTGGAACACTTGCCGATTACACAGAATTACGTAGCGCACACAATTACAATTCACCAGTTAGTCTGTCACAGGTCCACCCTGCACTCGCAATTACGCACAACTCCTCCGATGCACGTACACAGTCTTCCGGTCCCTTCACTCACTCGGCGCTCCTCAAGGCTGCTCGCCAAGAACTTAGCTGACTCGTCAACTGCAGGCCTTATATAGGAAAGATCGCCGTTTCTGGAAGGTACGCGGCGCGCAAAATTATCCCGAAGTTTCCAGACGTCTGGTGGGAGGGCAAAGAGACGGTACAGGGCTCCCGCCGTTCTCCTCATCATCCCTTCAGTTAGTGACACGAGACAAATAGGTAGCCGTGGTCTGAATGCCTCCCGTCTGGCCCTACTGCCGGCCGGTTCTATAGGGAGTTCCGACGTTCGGGTGACTATATATTTTGAAACACGGGTGCTTATTGAAACGCCCTCGTATTACCATTATTAGGAAGAACATATAGTTCAACAGTGTAGACCAGAATGCTAGGGGGTAGATCATAATGGTTTGGCCCATAAGTTCTGGCGTTTTATTTGTGTTTTTATATGAATGACACTTTTGCATACAAATAAAAATGTTTGATAATTCGTTATTATTGGACAGAGAATTATGGGCTTTATAAAATGGTGTGTTTAATTTTTGTATGCGTAGATATGTACTGTTTATTCTTTTCAGGTCAATAAAATTAAGTGACAAATCGACAACAAAGAGCATTTTCGACATGCTGTCCACCAACGCAAAGTAAGTCCCTGAGAGGATTGGGCCACCCATTGCCACCCCTACACAGTGGGATAAGGACAGCGAATGTGTGTGGCAGAGAATGCATGCTACACAAGGAGTATAACCATTAAAAACATCCGCCCTGTTTACTCTGTAGACTAAAACCGAGAAGATTTATTCACTAAAGTAGAAGCCGTCACAATGTTTTTGAATTGTCTGTAACTGAACTGAGATGGGGTGTCATAAATCTATCCAGGGAGGGTGTGGAAACCTTCTCCAACCCCCCTGCGTCTCAGACCCCGGAGACTTTCTTTGCTGTGGTAAACTGTATGCTGTTTGCGATTCATCGAGGTGCCAAAGCCACAGAAGCTGGTCACGAGCTGTGTCAAAAACGCTCTTTGTTTTCGAATTTACATTTCATTTTATTAACCAGAAAAGAATAAACAGTACATATCTAAGCATACAAAAACTAAGTATACTATTTAGTAAAACCCTGATCCCTTATCGAACAAAACATTTTTTTTCGCACGTGAAAATTTCACTTAAAAACGCCGAACTTTTGAGACAACCCATTAGATTGAAAAGCAATACATGTAATAAAAATGTTATTTTGTAGGTTCGCTTTGGCTTACTTAGATATTTTTCTAATGAGATTTCTCTGACGGAGTTAGGAAGACAGAAGCTATATAAGCAAGGATTATCGAATATAGAAGCAGGATGAGGAGAATTTATCAACACGAGGAATTAAAGGAAACGAAACTTCTCTATATAAAATATAAAAACTTGTATAGATTTTGACATAGATAACATGGCTTCATAGGATAAACTATGTAGTACACCGAAATAGATTGGGGAATTAAAAAACATGTGCAATATGGAGGAAGGGCAGAACTAATACGGTTTTAAAATGGGATTAATCTGTAATCATTTCTGTTTTTCATTTTTATCTCCTAAGTAGAGAAAATGGAATGTCAAAGCTATCGCAACAACCAGCTCGTAAGCCTAATATATTTTCCTATTCTCATTGTATCTACAAGGAATTGTGTAATAAAACCATTTCTACAAGTGTTTATCTCGATTAATATGAAGTAGATAGAAGAATAAGCTGTGAGAATGTTGTATGCATGAGTAGAGAAAGTCATATGAGTGCAGCATATCAAATACTTTTATGTTCCGGCCATGCAAAGAGATCGGAATTTCAAAATTAAATCAGTTTATTAACGACATTGTCAATAGACCAGGTCATATCAACACCGCCAGTGTGCCGGAATTTCAGCCTGCAGTTATTTTACATGCTTATAAACCTATTGATATGGGCTGTCGCTTTTAACACACCTAAAAACCAATGGTCTTGGCTGAGTTTGAACCCGCGACCTTGGAAACAGTAGGCCGGAGCGCAACCGGAATTTCAAATGAATTGCATAGCAACCACCTCTTAAAAGATTTGACTATCACTTAAGCCTACTGTACTCCCATATTTCCCTTGTATCTATAAGGAAATGCGTAACAAAACGTTTATCTGGATGAATATGCAATAGAGAGATGAACAAGTATTTTCAAGACTAGTTTGTACAAGAATTAGTAAAGAAAGTCATGGGAGAGCAGTTTTACCAGGTATTACTTCTCCATATAGAAATTTGCGAATTGCCTTAGTTGTGCCATTTTCTCTGCTCAATGTACTGCATTGTAAATGTAAGATGTAAAGTGTAAGGTTTGATATTTATTATTCCTTACTAATTACACAAATACGTTTCTCGCTTCTGTAAACTTTCTTTCTGCCCGTAAAATCAAACTAAAGTGTTACTTGAAAATGTTGGAAACACAGGTAATTCAGCATTCCTTTGCTCCGTAAGATAAACAAGTAATTCATGCACATACCAAGACTCTAAAAGCTTTTCATCAGTGGCAGGTCAACAGCACTGGATAATTATTATGAACAAAATAACCAGCTGTTAAATATTTTTTTTTAAATGTGAAAAGTAGAATTTCCTTAGTACTGGGCCCAGCATCTGTTACGACCAAAGTTGCTTGTTACTATTGCACCATACTTGTAGCCCTCGATTTGGTATATTAGAGGAGTCTGATACATCCGCACCGAACGAAGTGGCGCGGGCGGTAGCGCGTGAGATTCGTATTGGGGATGTCGTGGGTTCGACGTTGGCTTGTCACGTCCTGTCACGTCTTCCTTGTCATCTAGAAAAATGTTAAGGTGCTCGTCCTCACACCACGTCTTTCCTAACTCCCGTTTCCGATTTCCTGCAATGTCCAATCATCTATTTTAATATTTAGGACCAGGTGAGAGTGTTCGGCGGGTATCGGCCTAGAGTAGAAGTCTCTAGGAGCAGAGTCTTACTCTAAAGGTTTATCTCCAGTCGTACCGGAACGGCTGCAAACTCCGTTGGACCGACCAGGGGCTGAGGTCTGTAGGAGCGATGACAGGCGCCATCTGGTCTTGATAGTCTCCCTGAAGGAATCTGTCGGGAGCGGGAAGGGGCGGCGTTCGTATTGGAAACGATAGGATTCCCGTCCATGGTTGCGGCTGTTGTTCATCCAGATTTGGTCGTCCTTCGGGCCTTTCTTTTCACCCCTCCATTCCAGGAGATAGGTAGGGCCTACGTGCAGTACTCTTTCGCGAAGAGAGGCGGGAGCCTCTCCTTTGTGAGTACCTTCACCTTTACATCTGCTTCAGTAAGAAACTTCTAGTGCTTAGTTTCCATAAACTATTTCAGATGTGATTTTGAAAGTGTCACAACAGTGATGATGATGGTGATAAAGAGTTTGCAGTATCTTAGTACCTACATTATCGTAATTTTGGATGTTTACATTTACTTAAGCATATACAGGTTGTTTCAAAATGACACCGAACGATTATAGCCGTTGATATGATATGTATAAGGGCGCTCAACTGCAGCGGTTATCAGCGATTATAGCCGTTGTGTGGTTTATTACTTAACTAGTCCAAATTTTGGTGTCATAGCTTTCAAGTTCTCTTAGGTATCATTTTATGCAGCATTAAATATTACATGATTTTTTGATTAGGCAGCGCAGGAACCACTGGTGCGTGAACCTCAAAAGTTGTTAATGGGACGCACCGGCCAAGAAAACAAAAACATCACTCCTTGTTCTTTATCGGTGACCCTAGCCTCGCTTTCAGGTAATGGGGCAAAGGGCAGTTATTTGTGCAAAAGTCGGACAGTTTCAAGGTTGCTCTTCAGTGTAAAACTACACATTCCGTCCTAACAGGGAGGATTTTGCGGGTACTTAGCAAATCCAAGCAATATGGAGCACTATACGAACGCCGAAATGACAGATATGGTTTTGATGGACGGAAGAGCTGAAGGGAGTTCAACGAACGCGCGATTAATTCAGTTTCATTAAAAAATATGAATTGTAAAAATAGTTACATGAATGATAATATTTATTTGTTTAACTTCAGAGCATTTTGTTATGATCTTAATTGTACAATACTTTCAACCACACACTGTTAATACCAACAGCTTCCTTTTCATTTACAAATGCTTTGTTTAGTATTATCAAACACGTGAAATAAAATGCTCGTCTCATTGCATAAGGCATTTAGTTTTGGTTAATTTATCTACAATTCTTTGATGTTATTTTCTGTTCTGTGTATCATTTAATGCTTCCATCCTCAACCTGACTAACATTAACTTCCCTCTAAAAGGTATAAGTTGCATATGTCCACCAGCTTATTTGCCATCATGGACTGCTATAACGGAATTTTGGAACAGGTTAAACACTCATAAGCAATAATTAAGCAATAACTTCTTTATTGCGGATTCATAAGCCAAAGAAATTCTTAATAGTGGCAAGCTACCGCGGTGTATGCCGGTATCTTTACAAACAATTACAGCACGCGGCACGACATGTGAGCTATACCTGCGAACTCCGAGAGCGTGAGGCACGCGTCGCTTTTCCTGTCACTGCCTAATCCTCACTCATTCTGGAGCATTTTTATGCGGCTCTATTGGCGTCAAAAACTATCTATATATGTCACATAGAAGCTGAGCAACTACTTCTATATGTTTGTTCGGTGTCGTTTTGAAACATCCTATATATATATATATATATATATATATATATATATATATATATATGTGTGTGTGTGTGTGTGTGTGTGTGTGTGTGTGTGTGTGTGTGTGTGTGTGTGTGTGTTTATTTGTTTCCAATCAGACAGTGAATAAAACTTGGAAATGAACGTGCAAAAGAGATTTGGGATTTAGATCACGAAAGCAATCTGATATTTACCCTTAAGGACTATAGAAATTTACTGAATAAAACTCTTAGTAGGACAACTTGATCAAACTAGGATGCAATTCTGGTTAGCAGTGTGACAGCCAAGACAGTAACGACCTCACAGGTTAAGCGCTCAAAGTTAACAGTCTACCAACAGTGGGATAGGGAACAAGATTATGTTTCGTATAAGTGTTTGGAACCATACTGTCTCCCACGTAACCAGATAACAAAATAATTTATCACAAACTTAAAATGAAACCTTTCTGAACACATATAGTAATTGAGGTTTGTCGCCCACACCTACACTGCGGGATATCGTATAAACAATGCTTATTTTACATATGCATTAGAAGTTGCTGAAGCCCAAACATTAATATGATATTCTCATCCTAACTTAATATACGGTATGATATTTTGTGGAAATCCTTTACTAAGCAAAATTATTTCTTTCTTAACTAATTTTGCAACGTTTAATGGTTTCCATTTCATCAAGTGTTATTCGTGGTTTCCATACCACTCTGCGTTTTCCGATATTTTAAAAATGTGTTCCCATCTTTAAAAGCTTTAAATTGATTTAACGTGAATATTTCGGTACATTAAAAATGTTTAACTGCTACGCATTTTGGATTATTTTATTATATATTATCCAGTTTAAAAGCATGTCATTGTGATGGTGGAGATCAAAGGGAAGATCATGGGAGTGCGCATTATCAAACCAGCAGCACAAGTTCTTCGAAACAATTAAAAGCGAAAATAAAATTATGAATAGACAAATGCGATATAATTAAAAGCAGAAAGTCACTTGTGCGTTTTGTTAAAAGTACACATTTTGAACTTTTGCTAGCGCATAAAAAACTATATAATAAAATTAGACTTTTTTTCTTCGAATGAGCCCATGAAGGACTACGCAAAGTACTTAGAGACGTTTCTCATCTCTCCTATGAATCCAAAGTTCTCTCATTCTTTGGCTGTTGGCTTTCTTTTCCTCGTCTGTCCACGTTGTTCCAATCTTTTTCTTAGATTTATATTCTTGGTCAACTTGCCACTTTTCATTCTAAAGACGTCCCTGCCTAGAACTATCAAGGAACATCCGATTCCCTGGGTAACCTCCTGCCGTTCTTCTCGTCGGGAGGAGATCAGCCTGGCTCGTTTACGGATTGGCCACTGTATTTTTACTCATAGTTTTATGTTAAAAATGGACCCTGCTCCAATCTGCCCGCTCTGCGGTGG
The DNA here is from genome assembly GCA_030765055.1 of Mantis religiosa. Taxonomy (NCBI): domain Eukaryota; kingdom Metazoa; phylum Arthropoda; class Insecta; order Mantodea; family Mantidae; genus Mantis; species Mantis religiosa. The sequence goes on from CM060950.1 coordinate 331,712,007, forward strand.
AGCTCTGTCGGTCCGCCATGTGTTTTTAGAGTGTTCTAACCTAGCCGCTGTTCGCCAATCTGTCCAGCTGCCGACGAGCTTGGCACGGATTCTGGCGGACGACGAACAAGTGGTGGCCAAAGTTTTTAAGCTACTTTTAACTGTTGATTTTAGAATTTAGTTCCTATTTTTACCTTTTTAAACTTTATTGCTCCATGGTTTTAAGTATCTTTTGGATTTCTACTGACGTGCGTGTCTTTTATCTTATTTCATTTAGGATGAATCTATCTTAGCTATTTTATCTCCTATTTTAGCATGTTTTGCTTTTTTTCAAGGGCGCTGATGACCGTGCCGTTGAGCGCCCGTAAACATCATTCATTCATTCATTCGATGACGATATTCCTACCGATAGGGCGCTAGTGTCGTAAGATGGTTTAATGCGACACCAGCGCCCCTAGCGGCAAAAAAATGTCGTTTTCCAATTGTCTAATGTGGAACATAAACTACTGGCCGCAGTGATTGCACCCGCGACCTACCAAATGCGAATCTCACGCATTACTGCGGTGCCACCATTCTCGGTTAATAGTAGCACTAGAAGCATATTGCTGTATACAGCTGTCAATACTCTTTACCACCCGACAATTTTTCACAATGCAAATGTTAATTTTTATATCATTAAGGTGACAAATGTAAATGCAACGCACTATAATAGACGAAATTAAAAGAATATTCCCGGCATAAAGAAGAGAGGCACATCCAAAAAGACAGGATGGAGAAGAGCTTTCCTAAGAACTTACGGGACAGTAGATACCTGAAGATAATGATGGTGATATAATTAAGCCGATATGAGTAAGGCATTAAACCAATTTAGATATTTTACGAGGAATATGAAAACTAAGATAATTTTTGTATCCGAGTAACTACCTTAAACCCCTGAAAATTTTAATCTATCCGTTTGCTTTTCTTGTAAGATGTGTTTAAATTCGCCCTTCTAAAGATTTTGAAAAATTATACACCTATAATCGCGACGAGCGTGTCTAACGCATTGTAGGTATGGTCAGTGGTGACTGCTGATCATCATGGCCGTGTGTTAGTTCTCATCTGTTTTATATTTATTTTAGCAGTATTTATAAATAATATTAAAGCTCAATAAAGTGATCAGAATTAGCGCTTTCTTTTAATTTTTCAGGAAAGCACCTTTAACACAACCTGTATACTCATAATGTATGCTCTCAAAGAGGATTATTTAGGCGGAGAGCAGTGAACGTCCCTCACATATAGATAAACTGTTCTTTAATTTGCATTCTTGAATGAGAATCAACATATCAGCTTTGTAGTCGATGTTTTTATTATTTCGTTTCAAAATAGATTTAACAATTTTGGCAGGATCGTGGCATGTTTGGAGATCAGCCAAAATGACTTCGTGGCAGGCCTGAGAATCAGCCAGAATGACCTCGTGGCAGGCCTTGAGATCAGCCAGAAAGACCTCGAGGCAGGTTTGGAGATCAGCCAGAATGACTTCGTGGCAGGCCTGAAGGTCAGCCAGGATGACCTCGTGGCAGGTTTGGAGATCAGCCAGAATGAGCTCGAGTCAGGCCTGGAGATCAGCCAGAATGAGCTCGAGTCAGGCCTGGAGATCAGCCACAATGTGCTCGAGAAAAGTCCGGAGATCAACCAACGGGACGGAGAACAAAAGAAAAAAAAATCTGATATAGTTTGTGTAATTAGGGAAAAATGGTTAAACAGAATGTTTGGTATTATTACGGTGATAATTTTTAGTCAGATAATAAAAATTTACTACTACTTACTGCTAATACTAAAGCTGCCATAACCACTAACCGAACTTAGAGGTGATGACAGCAACCGAACCGAACCTATACTGTACCAAATAAAAATAATAGTAGTAAAATATTAGTCTTATAGAAACGTACGTAATTTAGAAAACTGCTCATCATATTTGTTTGAGGATCTCGCTGCATTCAGAAGAGTCTTGTTTTTAAGAACCACATTGTAGAAAGCTTCAAACGGCATTTTCAAATTCATCCGAACACAAATCTGGGCTTTTACAAGATCCGTTGACATTCTGTTTCTGGCATCTGACCATAACGCACTCATTACACAAAACATTCGTTCAACTTGCGCGTTTCTCACAGGAATTGCGAGGATATGCTGCATTATTTTGAACAAGATTGATGCATCTGATTTTTCTGAAAAACTCAATCCACATTTTACAATTGTTGTTCTTCCTATCAATATTTGATACTGTCTATTTCAAAACTGAAAACTCATGATACAGTTCGTTTCCATTGAAACTAATTTTCAATTTCTTTCCCACTTCAGCCAAGACGTTAAATGAAAATAGTTTTAGTTTACATAAGTCTAGCGCGAACGCAATTTTATATGCATTGTCATTCCCACTAAAGTTGTACCATTTATTAACCTAGTTTAACAAGTGTGCATTCTTTAGAATATTATTTTCTTCTTCTGTAAGGTGATCTAAAGATATTTAAACTTCAAATCCATGAAAATTATCGTCCGTACTCTTGTTTCTTTACTTCTAGCATAACCCCGCGATTATTCTGTCGAAAGTGCCCTCTTTTTCCAAAAGTCTAATTACTTTTAAAAATACAGGTAAAGTTGCATTTAAAAAATAAATAAAAACTTCTGGTACTGTTAGTGGATACTATTTTATTTCGTCTTGTGAACTAATAAATGTCCAAATTAGGGCGTGTGTTTTTTCCTCGACCTTTGCTGCGTAATATACATCTTTGAAACTCGCAACATCTTATCAAGACGTCTCACAGCTGAATGCAAAGACAACCATCTCACAAAAATGTGTCGCATTATTTCACTGTAGTCATGTTGAGCAAACTAGCAAAATTAGTTCCTCAGAATATTTTGAGATGAAACGTCTGAATGTATTTTAAGAACTAGACCTTCTACAGCACATTTTAGCAGTTTGAATACAAATTTAGCACAATTTTGCAATTTATGACAACAGGATTGATTTTGATTAAATTTGCGTTCTCTTCTTTTAATCTAATAAAGATAGAATAATATTTAAGGAAATTAACTGAAGCATTGTTGTCTGAGTAAGAAACTACATGTTTAGTGTTAAACTATTTTCCAATAAAATAGATTGAGTTAATTTGAATTGTTTTCTGCAGATTCGTTTACAGCTTCATAGAAATCAAGAACTTCGTTACATTTTCCTACTTGTTGACGAAGCAGCAAAAGTCACTGGCATCACTTTGTTGGTTTTTAAATCCTGTTGAACTCATTTGGAGTTAAATTAAGGGCTTCGTGGCAAGAAATAACACATTCAAACTGGCAGAGGTTAGGGCGCTGCTTAGCAGATTAATAACAACTGGAAAGGATTTTGGAATCTCGAGGGATTAAAAAATAAGCTAACTAAAGGAGAGTCACAAAGATAAATATAAAACAAGGACATAATGTCCTTGTCGGCTAGTGTGAAAGAATAATTAATTTCCATTAATTAACCTAATAGTGGTTAACTATAAAGCCCGGGCCTTAAAGTACTTACATGTAGTAAGTCGCCATTAAGGTAGTTGTCTCATGTGTTTATGAGAACTCCTAAGTGGTTTACCGGGAAAATACGAGTCAGTTGGAGAATTTAATGTCATATCGGCACGTTGGCCATAGTAGCACAATGGTAGTGCGCCTGGACGGAAACCAGAAGATCCGTGGTTCAAATCCCGGCTATGGCATTGAATTTTTCAGTCTGACTCTATGTTTCCATTATTATTATTATTATTATTATTATTATTATTATTATTATTATTATTATTATTATTATTATTATTATTATTATTATTATTATTATTATTATTATTATTATTATTATTATTATTATTATTATTATTATTATTATTATTATTATTATTATTATTATTATTATTATTATTATTATTATTATTATTATTATTATTATTATTATTATTATTATTATTATTATTATTATTATTATTATTATTATTATTATTATTATTATTATTATTATTATTATTATTATTATTATTATTATTATTATTATTATTATTATTATTATTATTATTATTATTATTATTATTTTGTAATTTTACGTCCTCCAACGTTAAGTCATATCGGAGGATGAATGAAATGGGTGAAATGATGCTCAAATGAGCCTGTGGTCCATGGAGCTTTGAGTTACCTGACATTCGTCTTTCAGGATAAGGGAAAACCTCGGTAAATCCTTATCCAGTTAACTCACCCTGACCGAGATTCGAACTCTGGACCTCTTGAACGTGAGACAGATATGCTACCGTCTACGCTACTGAGGCGGGCAGCGAATTGATTAGGTGACTCGGAAAACTGGCTAACCTAAATTCGCAAAATGACTATCGCAAAACCGATATATAAACATATAAATGTTTATATATAAACAGTTTATACCAGTATAAACTGGTATATTGGTTTTGAATTTCGATGGGGCTTCGCTTTGTATATGAATCCAAAAGTTCCTTAAAATTACCTTTATTTAAAGAAATGAAATGAAATGTGTAGTGTTTAACGCCCGCCTTTACTACATACGGCAACGCAGGCGGCTTTATTTAAAGAGTCCTCACTTTCATCATATCCACGAAATGCCATTTCTTGTCTACTTTCCTAATGGGATATTCCATGAAAAGTCTGTTAAGCCTGATGTTTTCATTGTTTTAAAATATATAGACGTGAGCTTTCACGAAGAGCGTTTGCAATTTTGTTAGTATTTTTCCCAGTTCCTTCAATCCGACACAATTATGTTCCTCATACCAATGAGTCTTAAATGTCCCGATGTATTCTGAAGATGCTCCGCTACATAATTTTTCTAAACATAGCACTGGCGTTGGGCTACCAACATTTACCACATCGCGTTTGTCATCATTTTTCCATAAAGAAGAGGGTGTTTGGACAATGGAGCACACTAAGTCGTGTGTTGGACTCATTGTAAATCCCTTAAATATGAAAAATTAAGCACTTAACATATCACACAATAACCACTGATCACATGAAAAATGAAGTTTTTACACAGAATGTAAAGTGATAATAAACAGTAGCACACGACACTAGGTGCTCGCTTCAAGCGGGTTACCACTTCTACCACTTCAAATAAAATAAAAAGTAGGAAGAACGTCCTGTAGTGTTGGCAACACGATTTGGTACGGAATATACGGCGTCTAGGAATCGAATCCGTTGCCATGGTAACCAGCAATGCATTCTGCCCCTGCATCCACTCGTCAACCACCGCTCGTGTTACGGTCACCTCGGCCTTTTAATAACGAAGTGGGGAAGCAAGCTACAAGCTGCATTATCGACGCGCGGGCGCCAAGAGAGTGGCTCCATTACAAAATATAATTTGGAGAACTTTTATAATTGAAAATTAAATGCAATGACTTAAAACATAACCATGTAAGTTATTCAGAAAACAAGTAGGTGACTCGGCGATTCAAACGCATCAAGGAAGAACCGCCCCTAAAATGGACAAATCTGCAGTTTCACACAATTATGTATGACCAATCTCAACATCAAATCAAACATTACAAACAGACCAGTCATGCAGCGGAATTGGACACATGGAAAAAGGTCTTCAATTTGAAACACAAATGACGGTAATGAATTTTAATTTACCGCCACCAAGCACCCTCTGGAAGTACATTCTCCCACCACATGATGTTGCCATTACAAACAACCACAACACAAACAGGGATCAGTCGGATGCGTTCCGAAGATGGGAATACGTGTTCCCGAAACATAACAGAGAATAAAAAAAGCGATGTTAGTGTTAATAGTACCGACTCATCTTAGGTAAATTACTGTTGAAAGACTTCACCGTTCCTTTCCTTATAGTAATCACTTGGTTTCTTTGGTTCAAAGAGCAAAAGACTGCCTTCCACAAAACCTGTATTACTGCCTATGTGTGTTGCAATCAATCTTTTGCCTCTTCCACTGGGACTTTTTAGTCTAGGAGATAAACCCTTTAAAAAATAACTCAAACATAATATCTGTGTTTCACTGCTCAGTGTTGTGTCATGCCAAACAAATGTTTTGTAGTGTGTTCATTCTCAGTTTCTTTGTTACAAGTGATCAAGTAAGAGTTGCAGAAAACTGGACGAAAACATTAAGGTTATTGAAGAACACGGAAAGAGCAAACGTCTAGCTAAAAATTAACTGTGTTGTTTAAAGTGGGGGAAACTCAGATTTATTATATTTTGAAAAAATTAAAATTAAAAACAAATGGTTAAAGGGAACAGCAGGGCATGTGAAACGCATCACAAAATCTGCGAGTGTGCCGAGCTAAATCGTGTTGAGTTCGAGTGGTTTGTTAGTGTACCCACTAAAGGAATTACCATTTCTGAACCATTGCTTCAAACTCAACATTTAGAGACAGCAAGAAAATTAGGCAGAGACAATTTCAAAGCGTCCATTGGATGGCTCGAGAGTTTCAAACATCGCCATAACGTTGTTTTGAATGCTGTGTGTGGTGAAGCAAATGATGTAGATATGCAGACAGTTGTAGATTGGAAAGGGAAAATTGAAAACAGAGACCAGGCAATAAACTACAATTATTGTATGTAAGTTGAAAATGTAGTACTTATCTTTCAAGAAAGTATATGTACACTTTCCGCGGGTCAGTATCACTCAGGCGAACCGTGACTGGGTGGTATGAAAACTAAATCGGCCATGTTGGATGTATAGTGTCGTGGTCGCCACTTTAACCTGTTACTCACTTCGAAGATTTCTAAGGCTATATCACAGATTAATATGGGCTATATTAACCCAGTATAACAAAATATTCAGTATATATCACAAAGTAAGAAATAATTATCTTGCAGCTGAGCTATTAACTACATGGCGTTGGAAAATTTGCAAGAAAACGGAAGTCACGTGGAATTATGATTTTAACAGAACCAATATCTATATTGTATATAAAGCAAGCTTCCTTAAGTGCTCAAGTAGCTCAATGACAGAGAGCACGCGCTTTAATAAATATTACGACGTTTTATGGTTCGAGTATCATCATGTGGATATGTTCTTTATTCCAGAATTTTAATTTGTTAGATTAAGTAACGAACCAATTTACAACTATTCTCTTGGGGTTAGCTGTTACTAATGGCATTGGAAAATTAGCAAGAACGAATGCCAGAAAGAATGGCGGCTTAATAGAGCCAACATCTTGTTGTATATAACCTACGACAGGTACATGTTATCGTAGCTCACTGGCAAAATGCATGCTGTCACTGAGCTGAGGATTCATGGTTCGAAACCTAGTATGTAGTCATAATTTTTATTCCAGTGTTTTTACTTTGTAAGACACCGTAAGAATGAAATTATACTTTCTCTCTTGCGACTAAGATAATAACATGTTTTCGAAAAGAATGCCAGAAGTTTCCAGGAGGTTGAATAATAATTTTAATGGAGCCAAATCCTAAACGCTGTATACCATCCATCTGTTCTAACAATAAGCTAATATATAAAATAACAAGAAATTGAATAATTTTCACCTTGAGAAAAACAAACTTAGAGCTGCAATATAACTGTATAATCCAGTGAAGTATAAGACATAAAACTGAAAAGAAATTCTTTGTAACAGTAGTTACAAGTAGCCCGACTGCAAGTCCAGGGTCGAGAACCACTGCGCACCAGCTAGCGTGTCCAGGGTGTCGTCAATCCGGGGTAAGGGGAAGCAGTCCTTCCGGGTGACAAAAAGAAGATATTCAAAGATAATGTTGCTTAGGAAACAAAGTAAAAAGCTGTCATTTCTTCATGAAGCTAACGTCATACATTAACAAATGAACTAAATTAAGAAACATTTGAGATTTATAGAAAACGTATTTTTGCTAGAATAAACAATGATTTGTGGAAACAAAGAATGAAAAAAAGAAATGTAATATTGTGATTTAGAACCTGGTGTAATCTCCCCCAGCTATGATTACATCATTTAATCTTTCATGCATATTTGCAACCAATACAGAACACCGGTTTGGATTCTGCTGATAATGTTGCCATAGCTCCATCACGTGAGCAACCAAATTTTCTTGAACCCTGTCTGGTCGACGTTCTTCCCATTCTTTCACCATGAAGGCCCATATATGTTCAATGGGGTTTATTTTTTCTAATTTTTTTAATTTACGCCCTCCAACGTTAAGTCATATCGGACGGTGAAAGAATTTGGTGAAATGATGCTCAAATGAGTCCAGGGTCCATGGAGCTTAGAGTTACCCGACATTCGTCTTGTATAAGGGAAAACCCCGGAAAACCTTATCCAGGTAACTCACCCTGACCGAGATTCGAACTCGGGACCTCTTGAACGTGAGGCAGACATGCTACCATCGACGCTACCGAGGCGGGCTCAATGGGGTTTAGATCGAGAGACTTTGGTGGCCAGTCCATGCAGATTATTTCTGGATGCCTCGTTAGCCAATCGTGGGTGATATTTGCAGTATGCACACTACTGTTGTCGTGCATAAATATATACTCTCCTTGTTCTGGAAACCTAGTACTAAGGGATGGTAGCAAAGTGTATTCGAGAATGTCTACATAGACTGCACTCGTCATTTTCTCTGGCACTTGAATTAACTTCCCTGGACCTAATGCCGTCATGTAGGCCCAGAACTGTGCTGAAATTCTTCCCGATTATTCTGCACGAACGACGTGTTGAGGTTCGCATCTAGTTTCTCGTGATCTATACAGACATAGGGTCCCTTGCTGGTCGGATCGAAATACCTTCTCGTCACTCCAGATTACCAGGCCCCAATAAGCCTGAGGAAGGTCGCAATTGCGCTGTGCCCATCGTAATCGTCTTGCTTTGTGTGCTCTGTAAGAAAGAGCTTAGTAGCAGGACGATGCGATTCAATACCGGCATCCTTTAATCGATGGTGTATGGTTTCATATCAGCAACCATACTCGACTGCTGTATCTAGAAAGATGGACCTGTGTCTTAAAGGCTGGTTCCTCACATCTGCTATCAGGGCTTCATCTTGAGCAAGCGTTGTTGTACGAGGCCTACCTGAATGCCTGCGTGATTTGGCCCATTCAACTTCTCTCTCATGATACCTGTCCAGCCACTGCTTCACTGTTCTTCGGTCACAACTCAGTTCTCTGGCAATTTGTGAAGCGCTTTCACCATGAGAAGCATGGCCTATTATTTCACCCTTTTGAGCTGCAGTCAGCTCCACACAACCTCGTGGACGTGGCATGCTATTTCACTATGATGAAGTTTTAGTGAAAGATACAAATGAAGTGCATTACTTCCAGCAATATTTTGCACATGCGCAAGAAATACAAGGCGGAAAATGTATTACATGTTGAGGGTTCGAACCGCAAATCATCAGTTTACTTGACACAACGTGCGTTTTACCACTGAGCTACGCCAACAGATGTGGTAGCGCTGGTTATATACAATATATACCTGTTGGTTTTATTAAAATCGCCACTCCACGTGTTTTCCAATTTCTTTGGTATTCTGCAATGACATTTAGTAACAGCTTAGCTACAAGAGAACAGTTGTAAATTAGTTCGTCACTGTGTCCAACAAACTAAGAGATTTGGAGTTAAAAATTTTGCCCACGTGTGAGGGCTCAAAACTTGAAGCATGGTCTCGCTTTTCTCAGCCCACGTTTTGTGGCCCTGAGCTACGAGAGCAGTTAACAAGCTTGCCTTATATAACAAATATATATTGGTTCTGTTAAAATCATAATTCCACTTGTTTTCCGTTTTCTTGCACATTTTACAACGCCATGTAGTTAATAGCTCAGCTGCAAGAGAATTGTTACTTACTTTGTGATATATACTCAATCCACGACACTATGCATCTACGAACATGCCCGATTTAGTTTTCATACCACCTAGTCACGGAACGCCTGAGTGATACTGACCCGCGGAAGATGTACATTTACTTTCTTGAAAGGTAGTACATAATACGTATCAGCCTATTATTAGTATTATTTATTATTGTTTACACGTCATTCTATATTATTCCTTCACAGTAAACCTGTGCGACTATTTCCCAATGCCTTTGTATTCAAACACAACCCTCTGTAAGACGGAAATCTGTGTAAATGGAAAATAAATCCCGAAACGATCGCGTTCCGTTTTAGAGAGGTTTTACTGTATTTGTTTCTTGCCATCACACAAGGGTTTCACATTACAATGTTTGAGTTCAGAAAAACATACAAATTCTGCCATTATACACAATTCGCTCACGCAATAAGAAAAACTCACTAACTTTCACCATCCTTAATAACGAATATCTTAAACTGAAACTTCAATTCAGAGGCCCGCCTTGGTAGCGTAGATGGTAGCATGTTTGCCTCACGTTCAAGAGGTATCGAGTTCGAATCTCGGTCAGTGTGAGTTCCTGCATAAGTTTTTTCCGGGGTTTTCCCTTATCCTGAAAGGCGAATGGCGGGTAGCTCTAAGCTCCATGGACCCCGAACTCATTTGAACGTCACTTCACCGATTTCATTCATCATCCAATATGACTTAACGTTAGAGGACATATATTAAAAAAAACAGGAATGGTTTATTGTTAGTGAAGACGCAGTAATGATGTACATGCTACTGTTACAAATAGCCCAGTATAAACCAGAGAGATAACCTTAAAGATAATCTATAGAAACTACTTTGGTACACAGTTTTAAGTCCAATGGTCAACAGAACACTATAAGCATGTAATGCTGCTGATATGCAGGTTAAGGTATGGAAAAACAGAGTCTAGAAGTTAGGATAACGTATAACAGGATGACGATGATGATGATAATGATAATGATAATAATACTAATACTAATACTAATAATAATAATAATAATAATAATAATAATAATAATAATAATAATAATAATAATAATAATATTAATGATGATAATAATAATAATAATGATAATAATAATAATAATGATAATAATGATAATAATAATAATGATAATAATAATAATCATAATAATCATAATAATAATAATAATAATAATAATAATAATAATAATAATAATAATAATAATAATAATAATAATAATAATAATAATAATAATAATAATAATAATCATAATAATCAATCACCATCAATCATCATCATCATCATCATCATCATCATCATCATCATCATCATCATCATCATCATCATCATCATCATCATCATCATCATCATCATCATCATCATCATCATCATCATCATCATCATCATCATCATCATCATCATCATCATCATCATCATCATCATCATCATCATAATAATAATAATAATAATAATAATAATAATAATAATAATAATAATAATAATAATAATAATAATAATAATAATAATAATAATAATAATAATAGAGAATAGGAAGCACATTGCAGGAAGGTGGTATCAAAGGGAAAGACAAGAATATCAGGAATAAGAATACGCAAATTCAAACTTGATATGTCAAACAAATGGTTAGAGAGAATGTGTGAGGCATTGGTAGAGTCCAAGATATGCTGCAGAAATATGAGGGATATTCAAAAGTAATAAAAAGACGAATTATACAATTTACTCAAGAGACGCTAGGACTCCTCAGATCAGCTTCAGAAGTAGTCTTATTAGAATTAAGGACAACCAGAAGAAAAGCATAATAATTGAAAAAATCCTGAAATGTTGGTATAAATGCCTCACTAAAGATGAAATCCTATAAAATGTATAAATAATATACATGATAAACATGCAATAACGAATGTTGTTCCGATAATGACATGTATTTCAAATGGGAAGAGTTCTGGAGTCCAGGTAATTAGATGCGCCAGCACACTCAGTGTTGCCAGACTGTTATTACCCCCACTCTTTTTATATTTTCCACTCTCTCTCGCACATTCATACAACATGCAGATCTGCTGGACATTACACCTAAGGGTAACCAAAATCAAAATTCACTGCAAGAAGCCATTGCACTATTTAACTATTACTCTGCTGTTGTCTAAAGAACAGAATAATATTGATTTGAACCCTCCATAGTAAATAAACACGGCTTATCTAGCATTCCACAAGCTAAAAGGAAATGAAGTGTTTGCTCTTTCTCGAATTTAACACCTTGGCTTATTCAACATAATTCTTTTATCATGTCGTGTCTTTAGTTTAAATTCCAGTTCGGAGTAATTACAACTATATGTACACACATACAAACCAACCAATAATGACAGTGCTTTACCTCACGATGCTTCGGTATAGTCACCCAATTATAGGAAGGCACGACCAACTGACGGCTGAGTGAGTGACGGGAAGCATTCGAGCACGCCTACCCATTTATTTTGAAGCGCTAACGAGGGGGATGGTTGGAAAAACATCACTAGCCATCTCTTTCCCCCTCCCCGACGTCTGGAACCTTCAGGGTGATTCACTGAACCGCGAGACTTCCAGAAACAGTGATCTTCCTATAAAAGGGGCTGCAGTTGGCGAGTGAGTTCAGTTGAGTTCTTGGCGAGCAGCCGTGAGGAGCGCCAAGTGAGTGGACAGACTGGAAGACGGTGTACGTGTATCAGAGGAGTTGTACGTAACTGTGAGCGTGCAATGGACCTGTGACAGACGAAATGGTGAATTGTAATTGTGTGCGCTAAGTAATTCTATGTAATCGGCAAGTGTTTCAACTGTAATTCGGTGGAAATAAAGAACATTCTGAGTTTGTGCAATTGGACCTTTAATTTCACGAACCCACAAAGTCACACCTGCTGTCAGTAAGTGGGATATTACAGCGATGGAGGCTGCATTGCCACAGATTTTAGAAAAGTTGGAGACGGCAAATAAAACTTGGCCGCGAAGATGAACGAATTAACAACGAAGACGGAGACGGCAAACAACAAACTGGCAGCGGAACTGAAAGAAATAAAGACGGCGAATGACAACCTCGCTGCGAAGACGGAAGCTGCAAACAACAACCTGGCAGCGGAACTGAAGGAAATAAAGACCAAATTGACCACGGAAATTAAAGCGGCGAACGAGGTTCTCGCCGCCAAATTTGAGGAACGGTTGGCCGGCGTGAGGGATGACGTGACGGAGCTGGGCAAGCGGATGGGCCAAGTAAACGAGCGCGTCGAGGACCTGGCGAGCCGCGTTAACGACCTGAAAGGAAAGGCCGACAGTAGCGTCAAGTCCCTGAACGCCATGGTGGAGGACGTCGTCGGCAGGAGGTTGAAGGATTTGAAGGCCGACGCACCGGGACGCGACACAACATCGGTGCGCGTTAAACCTCCGGAATATGACGGCGCGTCAACGTTTGAGGTCTTCGCCGCCAGTTCGACACGGTGGCCAGGCATAAGTGGTCACCGGAGGAAGAGACCGCGCAGCTAATAGCCAGCCTCCAGGGACGGGCCGCAGAAGTCCTAAACGCGGTCCAGACAGCAGCGGCTCCCAAGGATATCTGGGAGGCCCTGGAGAACAGTTTTGGAAACCACCGCTTAGCCGCAGCGTACCGCAGCCAGCTAAGGGCAAGGTCACAGCAGCCAGGGGAGACGCTGCAGGAGTTCGCCCTGGCAGTTGAACAACTGGCTAGCAAGGCCCTAGTCGACCTCCCACCAGAGTTCGTATCCCGGGAAGCTGCCTACACATTCGTTGACGGGGTACGAGACACGGAGATTCGTCAGCGCCTAATGCTCGGCGATTATAAAATCATCCACGAGGCACTAATGGCAGCATTAAGGATGGAGGCGGCCAAGGTAACAGCTGTCCCGACGTCGAGAACGAGGAGTGTCCGCTACACCGTAGACAGAAGACCAGCCGAGGGACGCCGGCGAAGACCTAGTGGCCTGTGTTGGCGGTGTGGACAGCCCGGACACCTGGAGAGACTGTCCACACCAGGAAGAGCAGCCGGAAAACGAGTAAGGGCCGTCGTGGAGAGGGGCACGTCGGCGCCATCACCACCATCCCCTCAATGACACTGCGCGCCGTCAGCTGGCGTATGGATGACAGCCTCATCGCGGACGGTTGGGTAAGAGGGAAGCCGTGCCACGTGCTAGTGGACACCGGGGCAGGTGTCACCATCATCAGACCTGACGTCGCGAAGGGTTTGCCGACTAGGAAGCCGAGCCGACCATACCAGCTGTCACGGCATCGGGTGACACCTTGCCTGTGGAGGAGGCCCTGCTAAAGTTGACCTTGGAAAGGAGTGCCGTACGTCTGTGGGTGTTCGTCGCGAAGGTGGCTGAGGAGCTGATACTGGAATTGGAGGCCCCAAGGAACCCCGAGGCGATGCTCGACGTCGGCAGGAAGGTCCTGCGGCTCAATGGAGAAGAGGTGATACTCCGGCAGCCCGATGAGCACCTTGGAATCTACAGGGTCATCTTGAAGGAAGACGTGGTGCTAACCGCGAGGAGCGAGGTGGTGGTGACGGCGCGACTGGAAGGCCAGAGAACCAGGAATATGATGCTGGACCAGAAGACGCCTGTACACGGACTATGTGTAGCCAGGGCATTGCTACCGTGCCGAGAGGTGCCAGTGAGACTGCTAAATCCAACGGACACCGATCACGACGTCCAGGCCGAACGGATTTGGGAACGTGCGAGCCCATGGTGAGCGTGACAGCAATCGACAAGACACAGGAGCCGGTGCCGACGCAACACCTGGGACCCCGGCTAGAAGGCTTACTGGGGAGGGCGGCCGACCACCTGACCGCAAAACAGCTGGAGAAAGTTCGACAAATGCTGAGGCGATACCAGCGCGTCTTCAGCCAAGGCGACAGTTACTACGGCCGCACGGACAAAGTGCTTCACCGCATCGACACCGGGGACGCCCAACCTATTCGGCAACCACCTAGACGCGTTCCGCTGGCGAAGCAAGGGGCGGTACGAGACATGCTGGAGGATATGAGATCCAGGGGAGTGATTGAAGAGTCCAACAGCCCTTGGTGTTCCCTTGTAGTCTTGGTGATGAAGAACGGCGAGCTAAGCTTCTGCGTGGACTACAGGAAGCTGAACGCTGTCACCCGGAAGGGCTGTATCCCCTTACCCCGGATTGACGACACCCTGGACACGCTAGCTGGTGCACGGTGGTTCTCGACCCTGGACCTGAAGTCGGACTACTGGCAGGTAGCTCTAGACCCTAGAGACAAGGAGAAGACTGCGTTCTCGACAGGCCAAGGGCTCTGGCAGTTCACAGTTATGCCCTTTGGCCTCCGCAACGCCTCATGGAGTCAGTGATTAGAGGACTGACTAACGACGCCTGCCTGCTATACCTGGACATCATCATTATCGGTAAAACTTCTGAAGACCATCTCGGGAATCTGAGTAAGGTGCTACAGAGACTGCAGGCGACCAACTTGAATCTGAACGCGAAGTGCCAGCTCTTCTGCAAGGAAGTTATCTACTTGGGCCACATAGTCTCAGCAACCGGAGTGGCCACAGACCTGGAGAAGACATAGGCTGTGAGAGATTGGCCTCGGCCAAAGGATAAGAAAGAGTTGCGCAGTTTCTTGGGGCTGTGCAGTTATTACCGCCGCTTCATAAAGGTTTTCTCCAACATCGCCAAACCCCTCACCCGCCTGACAGAGGTACACCGGCCTTATGTGTGGACGAAAGACGCCGAAGACGCTTTCCAGCACCTGAAAAAGACCCTGTGCAGTGCTCCAATTTTGGGATTTCCACAACCAGATGGCGCCTTCATTGTGGACACCGACGCCAGCGACCATTGCATTGGGGGCGTCCTATCACAGATCCAGGACGGCTATGAGCGGGTGATAGCCTACTACAGCAAGGCGGTAACCAAGGCAGAGAAGAACTACTGCGTCACCCGGCGAGAATTATTGGCGGTAGTAAACTCCTTGGAGCACTTCTACAAGTACCTGTAC
This sequence comes from Mantis religiosa, assembly GCA_030765055.1. Lineage (NCBI taxonomy): Eukaryota > Metazoa > Arthropoda > Insecta > Mantodea > Mantidae > Mantis > Mantis religiosa. The sequence continues at coordinate 331,727,795 of CM060950.1, forward strand.
GGTCAGCCATTCCACCTGACTGACCATTCCACCCTAACCTGGCTATTGAGCTTTAAGAACCTGGAAGGCTGCAGGAGTACGACTTTACCTCGGAACAGCGCAGAGGGAAGAGCCACGGTAACGCAGACGCTATGTCCCGAAGACCCTGTCCAGAAGAGTGCGGCCAGTGCACAAGAGTGGAAGAGAAGGAGCGTGCCGCAGCAGTCCGAGTAGTCACGGCAGTGCCTGCGGATGGCTGGGATAGCGCAGGCCTGAGGAGGGAGCAGTTGGCGGACGCAGACTTGGGGCCACTCTTGAGGGAAATGGAGGCAGGGACAAGATCAACCTGGGAGGACATCGCACCGAGGAGCGCCACCTACAAGTCGTACTGGGTCCAATGGGACTCGTTGAAGACCAGAGAGGGCGTGCTGTTCCGGGCATGGGAATCGCCCGATGGGAAGACGCAGAGAGAACAGTTGGTACTTCTCCGGAGTAAGGTCCCGGAAGTCCTGGAGGAAGTGCACGCCGGTACTTCAGGAGGACACCTGGGAGCGAACCGAACGATTGACAAACTACGGCAGCGCTACTACTGACTGAGGCTCCGAGCAGACGCTGAGAAATGGTGCCGTCAGTGTCACGTGTACGCGGCGAGTCGCGGCCCCCAGACTAGGAGTCGGGGTCGCATGCAACAGTACAACGTCGGAGCGCCATTCTAACGGATCGCCGTCGACATAGCTGGACCATTTCCGATGTCCGACCGAGGCAACAAGTACCTGATGGTGGTCGTGGACTACTTCACCAAGTGGCCGGAGGAGTAGGCCATCCCGAACCAAGAGGCAAACACAATCACAGACTGCCTCGTGGAGCAAGTGTTCTGCCGATTTGGGGTACCGTTAGAGCTGCACTGACCAGTGCACCAATTTCGAGTCCAACCTGATGGAGGCACTGCAAAGGCTTGGGGCGAACAAGACCCGCACGACGCCTCTACATCCCCAGTCAGATGGCATGGTCGAAAGATACATCAAGACCTTAGAGGAACATCTGAGGAAGGTCGTGGCCAGCCATCAGCGAGATTGGAACGTCAAGGTGCCACTGTTCTTGCTGGTCTACCGCTCCTCTACACACGACACAACTGGGGTGACGCCAGCCAGGTTAATGTTCGGCCGAGAGTTACGCCTCCCCTGTGATCTGGCTTTTGGAAGCCCTCCGGAAGTGAAATAGCCAGCGACCGAGTATGTGGAGAACCTGGTGGACCACCTCCACGACATGCACGAGATGGCTCGCCAGAACATCCAGAAGGCGAGCGACCGCATGAAGACCCGCTACGACAGGCAAACCAACAGCCGAGGGTTCCAGCAAGGTGACCTGGTCTGGTTGTACCGTCCTATCCGGACCAAGGGACGCTGCCCGAAGCTTCAGCAGCCATGGCAAGGACCGTACCGGGTGGTGAAGATGATTAACGACGTGGTCTACCGCATCCAGAAGGTGCCCCGAGGAAAGATGTTGGTGATACACCTGGATCGCCTGGCCCGCTACGATGGTGCTGTTCCGGACGACCAGATTTGAGGAGTGTGCAGTGTCACCCAATTATCGGAAGGCACGACCAACTGACGGCTGAGTGAGTGACGGGAAGCATCCGAGCACGCCTACCCATTTGTTTTGTAGTGCTAACGAGGGGGATGGTTGGAAAAACATCACTAGCCATCTCTTTCCCCCTCCCCGACGTCTGGAACCTTCAGGGTGATTAACTGAACCGCGAGACTTCCAGAAACAGTGATCTTCCTATAAAAGGGGGGCTGCAGTTGGCGAGTAAATTCAGTTGAGTTCTTGGCGAGCAGCCGTGAGGAGCGCCGAGTGAGTGGACGGACTGGAAGACGATGTACGTGTATCAGAGGAGTTGTACGTAACTGTGAGCGTGCAATGGACCTGTGACAGATGAACTAGTGAATTGTAATTGTGTGCGCTAAGTAATTCTATGTAATCGGCAAATGTTTCAACTGTTATTCGGTGGAAATAAAGAACATTTTGAGTTTGTGCAATTGGACTTTTAATTTTACGAACCCACAAAGTCGCTGTATATATTTGTTTATATTACAAAAACTATTTTAGCTGTTACACTTTTACATGGTTTTTAAATGGAAGAATAACTGTATAATACTGCTTTGAACTCTAGAGCAAATAGAGATTACGAACCATTCATAGACAAAGATACAATGTGACCAGAACAAACACCTTGAATTATTCATATTATCACGTCATGTCAAACATTTATGTTTCAGTTCTGAATAATTACAAATATATGTACATGCATACATGCCAATACCATTCATTACAGGGCTTACATTGCGATGCATTAATAGTGCTTTATTTGTATTAGGAAAACTATTTGAGCTAAAAATAATTGGTTTTTTACGTTTATTTTAGATACATTACTCTCTACATTCCACATGGTCCAGCTTTGGCAAAAGCTGAGTTTTTGTCTTGCACGAATGCAATACAGCAGCACAGGACTCCCATTGGTTGCTCACCTAGTAGTGCTAAGCCAAAAGAACAAGTGTAAATAAAGCACTACTTTCCACTGTTTTAGATACTTTTGTTCCAATTTCTCCCCCATACACTTTTCAAATCAGGTGCAATTTTATTAAGTAAATTTAGAGAATGTTCCACTGCACCTTTCCCATGTCATCAAAATCTGGTACTCTGCTAATGACTGATCACCTGGTTTCTTGTTTTATCCCAGAATTGAATATGAATATCCATCTGTTCTTTCCGTGGAACTTTTTCGCAGAGATTTATCAAATCCAACAACTATGGCATCAACATTTTTAAGTTAGAAGATGAGCTCCCTTTTTATATGAGAAGCAAGAACATATGTTAAAGAGGTAGCACCTTATTCTTCCTCGGTGTAAAAAGGTTTTTTTTTTATGCTCAAATGAATCCAGGGTCCTTAGAGCTTAGAGTTACCCAACATTAGTTCTTCAGGATAAGGGAAAACCCCGGAAAAAACCTTACCCAGGTAACTCACCCTGACCGAGGCGGGCATAAACTGCTTTGTGGTATTACTGATGTTGCTGGTGATATTACCGACAGCTCTTGCAAACATCCCAGTCATCACAAATGGCATTGCAAGCACTATTCTCCTTTTCGTCACACCATCAGTAAGCTTGAAGTAACCTAAAAGCTTGTGGGAACTCTTGGTTTCTAGCACTGATGATGTGGCAGTAGTCTCTAATCAACAAGCTTGTGGATGCAACTGGTCGAGTCTGAGCCCGTTCATAAGAGTTGTTACTAGTGCACATTTCAAATGACTTGAACCTTAGAGGGTTTACACAAAAAGCATATTAAAGGTGAAATCTTAAAATTGAGTTTTTGAACTGAATGGAATACTACACTACATATATCTGGAACACTGAAAGAGAAACATACAGTCTACAAATACCAATCATCAGTAATGCTAATTTAAAAATGGATATTCCCTTATTTCAGATGACAACTTTCTTAATCTGAAAGAATGATTGTTTTCTTTTACAGCACTTTTATCATTTCCATAGCATAGAAAGTTGCTAATTTGAATGTAGCAGATTTCCAAAATCAGCATATTAGTGGCATTTGCACTATGCAATCTTCCCTTTGCCTATATTAAAAAATGTATGTGTGTTGAGGAATTTAGTAGCAGTGATGTCAAAATTAATCATAAAAACTATTTGTAGTCGGTTTATTGACACTCCTCACTTTTTTATATTAAGTGACTAGTGTCAATAAACCGACTACAAATAGTTTATACGATTAAATGTATGTATGTTGCTAATACTCTGGAGTCAACAATGTAGTCATTCTCCTTCTGGCTTCCCAGTACTTAGAAATTATATCTTAATAATTTTGTAAAGCTGCACAGTTTTGTAGATGTTCTCTATCCATTACTCTATCTTGAGAGCACAATACACAATTTGGAGAAGTTAGTATGCTAATTCCATGGAGAGGTTTTCCTAGGCAATCATGTCCTGTACAGTGGAATTAAAATTACTTTAGGATTGTGATATTTACAGGGAAAGTTATGAGAGGGAGAGTTGCTACGGCAATGGCAGTGACCATTACCTCTTAAAGGCCCTAGTGCATAGCTTCGACCAATTAGGTGAGACTTCCCCCTTCACCTCCTTTTCTAAGTTTCGCCAAAAATGTTACTGTGTTGTCACATAGATGCATGTGTCAGGTAAAGCATTGCTTGTTTCTTCTCTTCACCATGCGTAATCTAAATGTATTTGTTTGGCTATAGTTTAACTTATAAAAAAGCTGGTTTCTTTGTTAGTTATTTAGTAATTTCAGTAGTGTATTAATATTTCGTAGGTCACTGGTGCTTTAGTGTTATTAGTTTAATTAGCGTAAGGGTACAATGTCTCAAACCACCAGCACCACTCAAAAATGAGGTAGGCCAAGAATTAGCTGCCCCAAGAAAACATTCAAAAGTAGGACAGGGATCTGCACTATGCGAACAAGCAAGGGAACTGGTGTGTGCACTGCATTAATATTTTGAAAAAGCGAGGTAACATGGAGGCCCCCTCTTAGAAGTCAATAAAGCTGTCAAAAGAACTGTTACTGCTATTTTTAAGGCAATGCACAGCTGAACATTCTAAGCTTTCAAAAATTTAACTTGTGTACTAAACCTACATTAAGTACACTTTAAGTTAAAATGCATTTTCTGAATTCTTAGTTTTGAAAAGCCTTTCTGTATTTGCTACTATAATATGGCATACAGAGAATGTAGATCGTAACTGGGTCTTCCGGGTAGGACCGCGTCTTTGCTGTTCCTCTGGTCGATGTTTCGTCCCAACTATGTGGGGCTTCTTCAGGACTTCTTCCTTGACAGCTCCGTAACAACTGTGCCGGTGGAGGCGAACCTCTGAGGGATAAATAAGCGCGCATCGCCTCCACCGGCACAGTTGTTACGGAGCTGTCAAGGAAGAACTCCTGAAGAAGCCCCACATAGTTGGGACGAAACATCGACCAGAGGAACAACAAAGACGCGGTCCTACCCGGAAGACCCAGTTACAATGGACACCGGCCGCCGAAGCCTACGCACTGAGAGAATGTAGATGTTTTAAAAACTATTCTATTATTTGGTTGTTCAGAAAAATGGTTGAGTAAACTACTACGTTAAATGTTAAACTGTATATTAGGTTTGTATTGCTTGTTCTTAATCTTGGCTTTCCAATAAACAGTCCAAGACAGATGCATTACGAAAAACAAATTTAAACAGTGCTAAACATTTTCAGCATTGTCTGTTTCATCTGTACAGTGCCTTAACAGAGTTCAAACTGTTCGCATTTGTTAGAAATATCAATTTAATTTAGGTAGTTTTAGCGCTCTCTTCTGTCTAAACATTGCGCGCCAAGGCGTTCATAAGCAGTAATGTTGCTTTCCCCACCAGCACGTGCTTCACGCAAACTCAACATCCTAAAGTAGTTTTAATTCGATCATATGTGGTGTGTTCAAGTTATAACACCTATATTTTCTTTTTTTCAGGACTGTGACCAGATAGGAACTTCTGATTTTTTTTTTATTATAAAGTACACGAGGACTCTTTTGTGAATGCATGATAGATGGCAGCACTGTACAGTGCACAGAACTCTAGTGGCAGCAACAAGAGTTAGGACTGTTTTTGACACTTAAAATGGTGACGTTTTCATTGCAAGAACAGCATGTAATCATTCCTTTTCTCCATTTTCGTGGTGTGACACCTATTGAAATTCATCGCCAGTTGAGTGAGGCATGTGGTGATGGTACCATGGATGTGTCTAATGTGCATTCCTGTGTGCGCCAGTTCAATGAAGGCAGAACATCCTGTGACAATAAACCAGGATCTTCATGCACGATTGTGTGCACAGATCCCACAGAAATGCCAATTTTGGAGGCGATCCTCCAAAACAACGTTCGCCACTCGCTGGATCATGTCGTCAAATTGGCTGGTGCGAGACCATGTGTGTCATGATGGTACATCACCACATGCCTCACTCAACTGGCGATGAATTTCAATAGGTATTATACCATGAAAATGGAGAAAAGGAATGATTACACGCTGTTCTTGCAATGAAAACATCACCATTTTAAGTGTCAAAAACAGTCCTAACTCTCATCGCTGCCATTAGTTCTATGCAATGTACAGTGCTGCCATCTGTCATGCATTCACAAAGAGTTCACATGTTACTAAAATTAGGCAAGTGAGTCAACCTTGTATGAGTTCACATGTATTTTAAAAAAATACCAGAAGTTCCTATCTTGTTTCAGTCCTGTAAATAAAAAAAAAAAATTTAAAAAAAATTAGGTGTTATAACTTGAACACACCTCATAGTAAGCCTCACATCATGGCAACAGCAGATTCACGTGGGAATTCTGGAATTAGTGGGATTTTCTAGAGGAATTTTATTATATATTTCGTATAATATTATTTATTAATATAATAATATTTAATTATTATTATAATTAATTATTATTAGTATAATATTATTTCGAATAATATTTCGGTTACCACTTTTTTCACTTAGTTCAGATTTGTAATTTTTTTCCCTTTATAATTCTGTTAATTGACTCATATGAAAGGGGTTTTGTTTCTTTCTGTTTAATTTTACATCCTATTTTAGCTAATATATCAGCCTTTTCATTCCCCTGAATCCCACAATGGGCCAGAATTCATTGCAAAACGATATTGTCGCCGAGGCATTGTTGAATCGTCGTGACAAGCCAGTGCAAGGCACATGCAAAAGAAAAAGACAGAGCGAGGGGCGCTAGCCCTGAATGCTTGCCGAGGGAGAGACAGAGATAGTCTGGAATTTCCCGATGCATCGTGATTGTTACTGAGCATTCCACTAATTTCTAGAAACAGTAACTGGAGTTACAAAAGAACTGCAGCTGTCAAAGCGGTGTCAGTTGCTAGATGAGAACTGTTAATTGTGTGTGTGCAGCTGCGTAGTGGACCTTTGAACTGTGCCGCAAGTGTATTCTTTCGTTTACATGTGGCAGTCGACCTTGAAGACTAATGTTTGTATGATACGTCATTTTTAGAGTCTGTAAGGGATGTACAAAACATATTTTTACTGAAATAAAGAGCATTTTAAATTTCATCAAAAAAGGTTTTTAATTCTACGAACTCACAAAGTCACAATATGTATATTAATAAACGTTGCAAGTTGCTGCTCAGGGATTCATGTAGCTGAAATTCTTTTTCTTCCTCTTCCTGCTTGGCATGGCTCTGGACAGCTGTCATACCAATGCATTCTAAATTAACTGGACATAATTTGCACCAAACACACTGAAAACAGGATTCCCCATCATAAATTGAATCCATGGCATGAGGTCAGGTCTTTCCAAGCATCCAAATATTGGCACTAAGATCTTGTTTCCATACATGGTAACATTACCATACAGAAGTGAAAACTGAAAATTTTTCATTAAAAGTGCATTTAAACTTGATTAAAAAAAAGTTGGCAAACCTGGATATATGCTTCACTCTCCCATATTGAGCCAACTTCTAGATCATGTAACTTGACAAAATGCACAGCTTGAATCATCTGCCCGAATACAGTTGAATGTACTGATGTGTGGATATTAGGATACATGCAAGCACTACACAATCTTGTACACTATCTTCCCTCTTCTCCTATAATAGTAAGAATATAAACTAGAACACAAAACTATCATTAAGAATGGCTTTCATTGTACTGTATTATATTGCACAAGATTCACATTTAAATAACCGTTTTAGGTTTATTTTCTCAAAAGTTCAGTGTTGGCCTCTGGTTCTTGCAGCTCAATGAATGTGGATAAAATTTCAATAATTCATATTCCGATAAATGTCTTCTAATCTTTATGCAATTTTAACCACAGAACATAACTGTAGATGCCGCACATAAGCAAATATTTCTGAAAAGGTAATTTAATTTCTGAACTTTTAAACTTGCAACAGCATTTTGAAAGTTTAAGTTACTCTTAAACAGAGAACAGACAATGTTTTCTGATAAGCTTAACGCTTTCACCAATATGGACGTCATATGATGTCCAACTTAAAATGCTGCAAACCAATATGGACTACTATAGATGTCCTGCGCGTACATGCATTTAGTGCTTATATGCCAATTATTTTAATCTTTCTAATTTACAAAACATTTAAATTAGTTCTATAAGAGATGAAAACTTGCCCTTAAAAGGTTTCTTTTTGAATGGTACACTGTAAAACCTCAATAAACACACAGGGCACATCTTCAGATTCATGGCAAATACTGGTTTCCTTGCAAACTTCTTTTCCGCAACACACTGAACATTTTCAAAATGGTCGTAACTTATTTGGTTGTGGGTGGTATCCTTTTAGGAAAGTGTTTTCTCTCAAGTATGAGGTGTGATGTAGCGGATTTCTTACCCCCAGTATGAAGAGGCCTATGAACGTTATAGTACTCAATTAGGTTACGAGCTATTGAGATGCGTAAGGTCAGCTAGGTCATTGTCTTGCATGAATTTAGAGCTCTGCAAATTACTAAACAATTGTGTATGGTTATATCCAGTGATATAAAAATACGTTTTAAAAAATTTAACCATTTTGCATAAAGAGGGATAGTTTGTAATAACTGATTCACCCCACCCATATTTGACCCGTTATTTCCCCAAAAAATGGAGCAGCTAACATGCCATCTGTAGAGCAGTACAGGTCTAATGTAGAGGTTTACAATTAACATGCACACTGTCCATTTTTTAATTATCCTCTTAGGCCCAAAATTGCCTTTAGAGGTCAAGATTTCCTTCATTATACTCGCATATGGTTTGTTTCCGTAACAATGAGTCAATAAGTCAGCAGTTAAAAAAAATATATGAATACATCAGCTGATGGCTGTCAAAAGTTAGCTGTACAACAGAAAATATCTATTTGTGTATGTATGTTCGAGTTATTTTGACCACTCCACAATATTGATTCTTAATGAACACTTAAAAGAAGTGGGTCATTTTCTTCCTCACTGCTACCTATATTAACAATCGCCATCAATATCCAAATCATGTCAAACAGCAAAACGTCCTCCACATTTTTTCTAAAGTGATATCAGAGGCTTGTTGTCATTCTATGCAAGCTAATTTATTTGCTACATTACTAGGATAAGCCATGGTTAACACTGGAATTTGACAATTTCAAATGTGCTATTCATTTAATTCTCGATAGCTATAAAAAAACATCACTCTGAACACCGATTGAGTATAAATAACAAATACTGAACAAAAACATTTTTTAAGGCTACCACAAATTTCAGATGAGAAATATTGTAATAAGAGGTACATAGAGATGCTGACAGAGAGGTTTGTTTCTTTCCAGCATGAGTGCAAGACAACATATATGATTATTGCTTGGTAGCATAAACTAAACCCTAAAACCTTGAACCGGAGAAGTTGCTTACACAGCTATTTTATTAATGGTGCAAACTGCAATATGTCCAGTGCCTAGACTGGATCAATCTGCAAAGTGTCCACTTTCTTACACACATTTTTGGTCTCGTGCAGAGGAACTTCTGCCTCTTCTATCGTTACAGTACAGAAGCACGTGTTTCGTTGTAGCTGATTGTTTGAAAAAATTGCATTGTCAATAGCTGTGTTGGTATTGTGAGCATTGTAAGCAGTTCGTGTGGTTGGTTCTATGAATATGGAAGAAAGCGTGGTTATAGGCGAGTGTTCTACTGGTTCCAGAAAGAGGCAAAAGGATACAACAAAAATGGAAAGCGAACGAAGTGTGTTCCATTTAAATTTTATAATAAAAATAATTATTGGTATTGTTTTAACGAAAACACAGCAACTGGAACACATTCAGAGCTACTTTGCAGGTATTATCATAGAGTTATTGCATCATTTGTTGATGTGTTTCAGGTATTCTGATAAAGATCCTAGCGTGCTGGAGTTCGAGTCTCCATGTACACATAGAGAAGGTAGATTTAAATGCTGCACCATTCCTGTGTATCACCTTACCAGAACAAGGAAGTTAGTGTATAACTACAGCAACAAATCACACCATCAATGTCTGTATCATCTCCCAAAAGGTGCAGGCCGAGAAAATCAGATAAGATTAACTCAGTGGTTATTAAGTATCAAGTCAGAGTAAACAACAAAACTATTCCGCAGTGTTCTAAGTTCTTACGAGCCCTTTTTGGTACAACAAGAGTAAACAGTATAGCAGCTTCTCTAATAGCAGGTAAAACAATAATGGAGAGAAGGGGTGGTGACAGAAAAGCCAAACAGTATGCTCAAAAGAAGGAATCTGTAATTAGCTTCTTATCAAAGCTACAAGCTAGAGAAAAAAATTTTAAATGGACTCTGTACATAATTCAGATTTTCTCAAACATAGCAGTGTTACAGGACTTTATTATTAACAGTACATGACCACTAGTAAAGACTTTCCACATGTTCATGTCTAATTTTCATAATGACACCGTTGGTTTCAAATTTGTATTTTTCGAAAAAGATTTACATGGCTCTAAACAAGAAATTCAGATTACCAAACTGTGTATCTATTAATTATTAACTATTAATTGTGTAATTATTAATCACATTGGCATGCAACAGCTAAATGTACCTTAAAATTTGCAATAAAACAATTTACTTAAGTTAGCATGGTTTATATGGAAGAATGGTACAAAAGGCATTGTGTCCATTTATTTGGTGCAAAACACGGTAAGTCCGAATTTTTTCATATTTTAACCCGCGATTATAGCTTTAGATTAAGCCTCTGATTGACACTCAGCATCATGTTATTTTTTAAAGCATGAGTGCATAACTAAATCACATTTTGAAACAATGCTCATATATATAATTGTATGCACACAAAACAAAATGACTCAAATGTTAGATGCGTTCGATGCAAAGGATGGCTTTTGCTACAGTGAAACAAAGTGAAATTTCAACGATTTATTAATATTAGATTTTGTTGCAACTTTTACCCAATTATAATTAACACATATGGAAATTAAATCGTTCCTCCATCATAGCCATGTATAGGTTAAGGTTTTGGATATATTTATTAATATACTCTCTACTTTGATATTTTAGATGTATACTGCCTTTAACCGCTTCGCCGATGGCCATTTAAACCCTCCAGGGGCCGGCAACGGATACCCAATAAACAGAACAGGACATTTAAATTGTTAAATGCTGTAAAAATGCATCATAAATACAATTCCGTATCTTCCGTATTTATTAAGCTATTTAAACGAAACAAAAACTGGTTTAAAACTCATTAAAGGCAGTATAAATCTACAGTAACAATAAAGTAGAGACTAAATTAATAAATTGTTGAAATTTCACTACTTTGTTTCACTGTAGCAAAAGCCATTCTTTGTGCCGAACGCGCCTAATATGTGAATCACTTTGTTTTGTGTGTATACGAGCCATAGTATGTATGTATAGCTACGTAAGCGACTTCTCAGGTTCAAGTTTAGTTTATTTATGCTATGCCAAGCGATAATATGACGAGAATATGTTGCGTCACACACTCCGACACTGGAATGAAAACTCTGTCAGCATCTGTTATTACAGTGTTTCTCAACCAAGGTTTCTGGTAGCCTTATGCAGCAGTTTTCGCTCAGTATTTCAGATATTTATACTCTCTCTTTGTTCAGTGATTTCTTGAAGCTATCAAGAGCTAAATGTATGGCACATTTGAAATTGTTAAATTTCAATGTTAACCATGGCTTATCCCGGTAATGTAGCAAATAAATTAGCTTGGGTATGATGTGTACAGGCTTCTGATATTACTGTAGAAAATCTGGAAGATTTGTTGTACGATTATGGAGATGTTTAGGACATACGTAGCAGTGACGTGTACTGGTCTACAGCTGGCATGTTAGCTACTCCATTGTTTGGGGAAATGGCGGGTCAAATATGCGTGATACGGATCAGCTATTACCAGCTATCCCTCTTTACGGAAAAGAGTTAAATGGTAAAAAAAAAGTATTTTTATACCACTGGATGTAACTATGCACAGTTGTTTAGTAATTTTCAGAGCTGTAAAAGACATTCATCTACCTGTACTTGCGCGTATAAAGAGCTCGTAACCTAATTGAGTATTATAATACTCAGAGGCCTCTTTATACTAGGGGGTGGCAAAATTCACCACATCATCCCTCATACTTGAGAGAAAACACTTTCCTAAAAGTATACCACCCACACCCAAAAAACTTGTAACCATTTCGAAAATGTGTAGTGTGTTGCGAAAAAGAAGTTCGCAAGGAAACCAATATTATTGGGTGTGAATCTGCAGATGTGCCCTTGGGTGTTTATCCAGGTTTGGAGGTGTACAATTCAAAAAGAAACCTTTAAGGATACGTTTACAATCCTTATAGAACTAATTTAAATTCATTGTAAAACAGCAAGATTAAAATAATTGGCGTTACATGAGCATTAAATGCATGTATGCGCAGGACGTCTATACACGTCCATATCGGTTTGGGGCCTTTTAACTTGGACGTCATATGACGTCCATATCGGCGAAAGGGTTAATGGGTTTTAAACCAGTTTTTGTTTCGTTTAAATAACTTAATAGATACAGAAGATACGAATGTGTATTTAAGGAATTTTTTATAGCATTTAACAATTTAAATGTCTTGTTCTGTTTATTGGGTATTCGTTTCTGGCCCGTGCAGGGTTTAAATGGCCATTGCTAAACATATGAAGCACAGTTTAAACCACTTGTTTTAGGTTTTATATTGAGCTTAATATGTACAGAATGATCAACTTCTAAAGCAATTACTTTAGAATGCTAATGAAGTTCTAATAGGCATTAGCATGTCTAACATGATTCCAATGTTCTATTGGGCTAGTTCATATTGCAAAATACTGTTCAACTTATAAGCATTAAGACAATGGTAGAAAAAAAAACACAATTTGAAAAAAATGAAGTTTATTTTATATTTTATACACTTTTTAACTTTTGAAGACAGAAGTCTTGAAATGCATACAACACATGGTAATATCCCGCCACCAATATTCCAGTCATGTGGCAACATTTGCATCATCCACAACCACTCCTGATATGGACATTATCTTCCTGCAGCATGTACACCGAGGAATTTGCGACATTCAATTTGGAGGCTCAGCTTGATCAACCAAATCTATTTTAAATGCAAAAGCTTAGAAAGCACCTATCAATTGTCATGGTTCATATGTAGCCTTGCTTTACTTCCTGGTTTCAACTACAAGTGAAAACTACCAAACAGTAATATTTATTGTTAACTGTAAGGGCAGAGTATATTTGCTAAAAATACTAAGTGTTAGCCTTTAACAAAAATACTTGCATTCTACAACTTAAACCAGGGAGATAAACTGTCTGAAATTTGTATTATGTTGGCAAATTTATATAAATCTATGTTCTTATAAAGTAAAATTCTTTTGGCTGTGTCAAACATTTTTAAAAATACATTCGCAACACTTTGAATTAAATGATTTTGACTAATTTACAGCACAGAGGGGGTGGGGGGAATATGGAAGTTACGATAGTGCTTTATACTCTGAAGTTAAAACACTCTTGATTCGGCTGTAATATCACAGCTATGCCGAGTAACACTCCAAACTGAACATCTACACATTTATTGATTTTATTGAAAGATGATACTTGTTACTACTTCAATAGAAGACTAATTTTAGTCAATATACATTTTATGCGAGTCAGTGGGTAAGCATTGAACATTATTAATTTCTTGATAGAAATGGAAGAACTATCAACATAGCCATAATGTATGGCAAAATAATGCTAATTGCTAAAAACAATTTCAATGAAATCTCTCAAAATCCACTCATTGGTATTATCTCTGAAGTGGAATATCAAGAAACAATATATGAAAAAAAGAGAAGGTCAATACAAAGAAAATAAAAAAGCAAATACAACGATTAGGCAGTACATCATTAATATATCTTCTGTAAGAATTACTAAATATTGGAAGTTTTAACAGCATTTACAAGTGAAAGAGTTCCTTTCCTTAACAGGTACAAATTAATATAACACCTCCATATGTACAATGGAGCGTAAAATCACAGAAGAGAAGGTAAATGTTAATTATGAAGTTCATAGAACAGTTTTAAAATAATTAAGTTACAAAATTGTAATACAAAATAAATCCTTTCATAATTACATACACACATTCATCTTTAAATATTGTTGTACACCCATAATTGTGCTTAAAATGCCCTTACTAGGAATATATTCTTATTCGGAATGCATCATGATCATTAGGGAGGCCATGGGTTGGAGGGGAGAAAAGAGAAAGCTAATCTTTCAGACTGAAGGTAAATGAAGCAAATACTTCAATAGCACGATTTAAAAAAAGTGACAAAAAGAAAAAGTATGCAGTGGCAAGTGACAAGCAGTCATAGCAGCATACGAGAACATTCCAACCATATTTCTATGGTAGTATCTCACTGCTAGTAGTTATGGAATATTGTGGTTCTAAGGGATGTTACCACATCACAACACTTGATTCGCACACATACACACTGAGAATGGGCAGAAAAAGTCAATTTTAAATAACTGCTTCCTACAATTCATCTTTACGGGGAAGGTCATCATCTTCATCGTCCTCCTCTGCCTGAAAGTAAGAAAATTTTTTCATTTAGTTCACAATTTCTAAACACATATTTAAGTTAAGAAAAGCATATAATAAACTAGGAACAGTAACTATATTTTTTTATATTTATATTTATTTCTCATCTTTCTTCTACATACAATTTCATTGATACATTGACATTTATAACATTTCTTTCACACAATAACAAAATGACTTCACATTTAACATACCCTTTCCACCTACTTGCGAGTCTGTCTCAATACACAACCCCTGGTTTTCCATGTATTGATGACCCTCCTCTCCCTTGTATCCCCTGTTCTAGTTTTCTAACCCTTAATTATTTATTCTTTGTGAATCTTAACCATTTCTCTCTAATTTTCCCCAGATATTCACCTATATTTCTTACATTCTTTTCTCCTTTTACCAATAGCATTTTTTTTATTATTAATACCTCCCCCCATCCCTAAAACTGTACAACTTTCATTAAATTTTGTTGCCAAATTTGTTCTCTCCATATCTTTGTAACAGTAACTAAACAAATGACAAGGGTATTATTAACAAGGAGTTGAAAACTATGGATATAGACATGAACTGTCAACAATGCAGTAAATTTTGCACATTTCAAGTTCACATGTTTAAAACTATAAACTTTATGATTCATCACGTCACTTCAGAAATTACAGAAAACACTATATTACAGAAATTTTAACAGTCACTGACCAGCCACGATAAAAAGGTGTTGTATAGTCTTTTTAAACAATTACTAAAACAGGAATAGCCATAGAGCTCTGTACAGTTTTAGTTTCAAATCACAAAGTGGTCATGCAGTAAGACAATAGTGATCATTGTGAACTGTTGTCGCCTAGTTATTGTATTGTTTTACACAAACAAGAAAAGTTACTTCTAACAGCTTAGCCCATACCATGGTTAACAACACCTTTATTACTATTTTTGCTAAATATACAAGTAATATGTCATAAAAAGATGGGTGCTTAAACAGTATTTTGTGCAACTGCTCATTAAATACTGTTGAAGCAAGGTGAATTAACGGTCATTGTTGGTTAACTGTCAACACCATTGCCTCCATAAAAGTAATGGAGTTTCTACTGTATATTGCATTTTTCTCATTTTGAAGCATCTATTTTGGTTTACTCTTTCATACAAAAGTTGCATGCAATTTTAAAACTGCAAAATATCTCTCAACAAAGAAGCTCCTTTACTCTTGAGACTTAAGATCAAAGTAAAACCTTTAATCCTACTGATTCACTTATATTCAAGATATTCTCAGGAAAGAAGATTAGAAATAGTCTTCACCTGGCTTGTTTCCTGAGAATATCTTTAATATATTTGTCTCTAGGAAAGCTTCAGGTCTTATTTTACTGATTCACTTTGTATTTTCTATCTAATGATCCTTCCAAAGAGCCTATAAATTTATACTTATTGTGCTGATTTGTTATGCCTTTTCCACCCCTGGACATAATTATTTTCCAACACTAGTACGAAAAAAATATGCCACAAGAGCAAATCATCTAAATAGTGTTGGATTTCTATTACACATTGGTTTGTACCCAAATAGCAAGTTCTAGAAGAAAATAGTGCATCTACTATTTTCCATAGAGGAAATGAACTTTGGCCTTTGTATGCTGAAAGGCAATGCTACAATCTTGTCAAAATTAAAATTTTCAAAATTATCTTATGGGAGTATTCGGGTACACTTTTTTCTAAAACTTAATATTTTTTTTTACTTAATTTTTATATACTTTAATACTTGCATCACCTGACAATTTCCACCTAAATTTGCTTCCCATATTTGAAAATATCTGTGCCCAAAAATGGGATTCTTATGAACACAGTACACAAAATTCATGGCAAATTTAACAAGCATGTAAATTGTTAATAAATTATTAGGAATTTGAGGAATAATTTTAAGTGGAATCAGTAGCTCATTGACAGAAGATGACCAGTAAAAATTTAATCAATGGTTGCAGAGGAAAGTGTACCTAAACTATGAAAAATACAAGTTAAGGTAAACTGTGACTAAAGATAAATGTGTACATAATAGCAATGACTCACCGAGTAAGAACATCCAAATTAAAACCCCTTATTAACTGAAAACCCCAACATGCCTATATATTTTGAAAACTTTGTTTATACATATATAAAACCACAAACATGAAGAATTGACTTTTTGGACCCAAGTAACTACCCCAAGTTCTTAAATTCCATTGTATTGCCCAATTGACCTAGAACATGAAAGCATTACAATGTTGCCCTCTTCGGTAGTGTGGATGGTAGTGTCTGCCTCATGTTGAAGAGGTGCCGAGTTTGAATCTCGGTCAGGGTGAGTTACCTGGTTAGGGTCCCCCCCCCCCACGAGGTTTTTCCTTATCCTGAAAGACAAATGTTGGGTAATTAAGCTCTATGGACCCTGGGCTAATCTGAGCATCATTTCAGCCATTCCACACATCGTCCGATATGACTTAACATTGGAGGACATAAATTACACACAAAAAGAAAAAAATTGCAATGTTGCATTTTTATTTAACAAAAATGTACTGCTCAAAATTGTGTATTCATTAATTCTTGTTTGCACAAGGTGGTTGCAATACTTAGACATCTTACTTTCTGAAGGTCACTGCAGCTATATTCAGTGCTAATTAATTAAATGTAGAGATTAATTAATGATCGGGTTGTATAAAAGAAATAGCAATAAATATTCTGTTACATGGATATAAGAAACAATCAGAAAGATGTAGCACATGCTTTTAAACATTGCCACAAAAATAGGATGGTCACCTCCATAAAGCATTCCAACTGCATATCAGACATCTATTACATTATGCATCTATTATATATAATCATATCATACATAAGTTTAAAAATGATAATATCTTATGTTGTACATTCCTGTTCAGGATTCATTCATTTGATTCATTACATTTGAGCAGCAGTAACAACTGGAGCAGTGCAGTATTTCATATCCTTCACAATCAACAATTTTAAGAACGAAAATAAAAGTAAAAATTACAAAAAAGGAAAGCAGGCCTTGAACTTTGAATGTGGCACTTCTGGCTCAATTACATTACCAATGAGCTATAGCTAGACAATAGTTTCAGGTATAACTCAGCTAACTGCAAAAAATAAATTTTATGAGCAAGAATTCTCTTTTTAAAATTTCGAACACTTCAGCTTCCCAATCAGGAGCAGTAGTGTCCTTTTATACAAGATTCACTTTATAAGAGAATAAGCTTATGTAGCCTTCAATTCAAGGGCAAGATTTCTTGCAATTTAAATGTAATTTCAACAAAAATGCTGTAATTCAGAATGTAACACCTTTTTTTAATGAACACACTGAATGGTAAACTACAAGATGGTACAATAAAACCTTGTTAACCTGGACCTTCTTAACCCACACCAGTTCTGAAAAAGTTTGGTATAGTAAATGAAGACAAATTGCTATTCTCAGCAGGTACATTACTCAAATTCTCTTGCCAGCAGGCAAATTCATTGCACTCACCCCACCTAGTTGGGACTAGGTTGGAAGAGAATAGAGTCAAAGCGAGAGAGTTGTAAAGTTATGGAAATGTTGTGGCCTGGTGTATGTGACTGCCAGAAAATAAGATTGAAGAAGAAAAAGTGCAGAAGAAGATTTTAAAAACATTTTTAAAAAGTATTGAAGGCTGTTCCTGTTTGAAGAAGACATTGACAATTGTTTGCAAATCGACAATGATAAGTTACAGATTACAGAGGAAGGCATTACTGCATCATAGTGTTACTGAAAAAGAAAATGAAGAGGATTGATTCAGACTTGGGCAGCGTTGATGGAACCAGCTTGACTATGACCCACACACAAGCAGTAGCAAACCGAGAAATTGATGCTTTGTTTTGAGAGTCAAACTAAAACATTGCCAAATGAACTTCTAAGGTTAAAGCAAATGGGAGATCGTGCTGCTTTTAAACAATGTTTAAACTACAGACTAGTTTGTAGTACAATGCAAATACATAGACTATTACAGTACATACAGTGTACGTGTTTTTAGAGGAAAGTGTGCCAATAGCAAGTTCTAAACTCCATTAAAAATATTTCAGTGATATTACGTATGCTTTTTTTTAAATATATATATATAGTTTACCTATTCTTCTCTGGATAACCTGGATTTTCGTTACCTCGGATTTGCACTGATTCCATTGATTCGGTTTAATGAGGTTCCACTGTAGCTCAATTTGCTAGAACATATTACTTGAATACATTTCAAATGGCCACTTGCAAATGCTCATTCACACAATTCAAGTATGTGGAAAATACACATTTTTGGGGTGTCTGAGCCATGCTTGAACTGTGGAAGTGGACTTTCCTTCAATGCTTTACAGGCCTGTAAGTTTTAGTCTATGCTTAATACAGGTTGAGGTGTCAAGCAATAGCATACAAGTTTGCATGGGCTCTACGTTACCATTATTGCTTTGTATAGTTTGAAGTGTTAGAATGTGCATTTTTTGTGTGCTGTCTGGGCATTCAATTACTTAGATAATGGAAATGCTGGCTGAAAAATGTACTCTGTAACAATGAGTATGTACAACATTCCAGAATACATTCATGTCAATTATATAGACAATTGACCTGGCATTCGACCTATAAATAGAGGTACAGATTGAAACCTTGTCTATAGATTTAAAGAAATAGGTTATTCAGTTAACTTTTTAAAATTCGTAGACCTAAAACTAAGGTTCTAACAGAGGAAAATCAGATGATACTGGTACCAAAATTTCTCCTAATAAAACTTGATTGTGTAGCACAAGTAGAAATTTCAAAAACTTCAGTGTATTTGGCTTCTCAAATTTAAACATTGAAAACTTAGCAAGTTGTTATTAGAAACCATATGTTAAGCACTTAAAATATTAAAAATATTTTAAAGTGTTCTTGGGCTTCTAGCCAGGCAAGTTCATGGAACATGCATCTCTCGCATCTTCATGTACATCAGTTTATGTAAATGATACATGTAGATTAACAAATCACGAAACATAATAGTAGTCCCTAACCAAAATTCTGTATGAACATTATTGCAAATTCGATAATGATATGCATCACTTAACATACATTTTGCCAATCTTTAATAAATACTCACTGATTGCACATAATAACCAGGGACTTTTTCAAATTTTCTATTTTTAAGGTATGCTTCCTATCAGATAGTAAATTTTTGAGCACTGAAACCTTTGCGCTTCTGATGTTATTGGAATATACCTTGAACTCAATTTTGTGGAGCAGGAACAGCTGAAACACTTCACTGCTAAGAATCATTACAATGTCTTAACAGCTGAAAGTGACTATTCTGAAGTGACTTACACATTGACCTGCATTCACATAAAATAACCTTAATTTTCTCTGTAACATTGCAGAGTACACTTTAGCAGCAACTGCTTCACAATCCATACTGATAATGCATCATCTTCATATAGTTTGTTAACCACATTCGCAACCTTGTTAAAAACTGGTTGAATATATATATATATATATATATATATATATATATATATATAATAATGATGGAGTAACTCATGGGCTCCTAGTTAATATTGGCTGTGGAGTTAACCTTTTCACCAATATGGACGTCACATGACATTCAAGTTAAGATGCTGCAAACCGATATGGACGTGTATATATATATCCTGTGCATACATGCATCTATTGCTTATTTAACGTCAATTATTTTAATCTTTATATTTTACAATATGTTTAAATAAGTCCTATAAGAGAAACTTACCCTTAAAGGTTCCTTTTTTAATGTTACACCTAAAACACACAAGGGCACATTTTCACATTCACAGCAAATCATATTTCCTTCCTTGCAAACTCCTTTTTCGTGACACTAAACATTTTTAAATGGGGTTGCTAGGGTGGAGTATTTCCTACCCCCAGTATGAAGAGGCCTTTGAATGTTATAGTGCTCAATTAGGCTGTGAGACATTGATATGTGCATGTTCAGGTAAGTCATTGTCTTGCACGAGTTTAGAGCTCTCCAAATTACTAAGCAATTGTATATGGTTATATCCATATGGTGTAAAAAGTACTTTTTATACCATTTAACTGTTTTTCCTAAAGAGGGATAGCTCGTAATACCTGATCTAGTATATCCACACCACCCATATTTGACCCATTATTTCTCCCCAAAAAATGGAGCAGCAAACTTGCCACCTATAGACCAGTGCACATCTAATGTAGGTTTACAAATAACATGCACACTGTCCACTTCTGAATTCTCCTTTTAGGCCCTAAATTGCCTTTAGAGGTCAGGGCTGCCTTCAGCCTACTCACATGCATTTGTTTCAGTAACTATGAGACACTAAGTCAGCAGGGGGGGTGGGGGGGTGAAAATGTACTTTGGTTGGCTGTCAGAAGTTAGCTGTACACCAGAAAATTAATGTGTACTTCACAAGGTTGATTCTTCACGAACACCTGAAGGAAGCCGATCATTTTCTTTCTCACTGCTACCTATATCCTCAACACCTCTCTCAAAATCTGAAAACTTGGCATCAATATCCAAATCATGTCAAACAGCAAAAGGTCCTCCACATTTAAGCCTGTACACATCATGCGCAAGCTAATTTGCTGTATTACTAGGACAATTTCAAATGTGCTATTCAATTAATTTCTGACAGCTAAAAGAACTCTCTGAACTGCGAGAGAGTATAAGTAACTAAATTACAGAGTGTAAATAGCTGCATAAGGATACCATATACTTCAGTTGTGAAATACGACATTAAGAGGTACATATGACAAGTTTCTTTCCAGCACTGTTTCACACAACATATACAATGATTATCACTTGGTAGCATAAACTGAACCCTAGAACCTTGAAATGGAGAGCTCGCCTATACAGCTAATATATACATATCGTTCGTATGCACGATAAAAACGATAAATGACACAATTAGATGCATTTGATGCAAAGAATGGTTTTCTCTAGAGTGATACAAAATAGTGAAATTTCAATGGTTTATGAATAGTCTACTTTAATGATACCATAGCTGTATACTGCCTTTAATGGGCTTTAAACCAGTTTTTGTTTCATTAAAATAACTTAATACAGAAGATATGAATACGTATTTAAGAAGCATTTTTACAGCATTTAAGAATTTAAATGTTTTATTCTGTTTTGGGTATCCGTTTCCGGCACATGCAGGGTTTAAATGGCCATCGCTGAAGCCGTTAAGACCAATTTAGGGGTAATTTGTTTGAATTCCTGAATTCTGGATGGAGATTTTAAAAAACACTTTTTTACGTTACAAATCAAGGTGCAAACTTCTGGAAACAGACCCTAGATTTCCAGACATTCTATACAGTGAATGGTTGAGGCACGTGATCTACAGCATTTTGGGGGACAGAATTGTGGGCATCTTGGCAGCTTTTTTCACATAGGTTGCAACATCAGATATAAACAGAAGAAAATTCCACTTTATTACTCCTGGGCATACTACATTTATTGCAGAGTTGAATATCTGAGCCACGGTTGGACTGCTAATTTTTCTAACTGCTCATATATCATAGAGGGTTGCTCAAAGTCCATGCCAATCACTACATTAGCAATGAATCGGCCACAGGATCGGTACTTTCATTAACTAAAACTCACATTTTACCATTCATTCCATTTCATTCTGTTAACTGCACCATTGTAAAAAAAAGTCTACGTGTGATTTATGCAAAGTGGTCTCACTTGCGATTACCTGTTGTGTATTTTTGCAAGTCGTTAAAAATTGTATTCAAGTTTAAGTAAAGGAATACCACAACAATAAACACCTTACAAAGAGCCATTAAAAATTGACCGGCATTTGAAAATGGAGTAGGAAGAGTTCAGAGTTGCTTTTGGCTTATCTTTGACTCTTTATAAACAGCAGATTTGAATTTTGTACATGTTACGAAACCGGACACTTTTTGCACAGTTCAATGAGGTTTCCCTCCCTACCAATTGAGTTTTAGCTTTAACAATGCCAGTTCTTTAGACATTTTCAGTTTTCTCTTCGATAAAATGGAAGTAGGTATTAAATGTTAAAATAGATTTAACTTTAAATCATTTTTGTGATATCTAAAATGATTAAGAATAAGCATTCTGCTTAACAACCAGTCTCTAATTATTATAGCCCAAGAATTATGGCCATATGATAATGAAAGATGCAAATTTCTGCAACTGGGTTTTAATGATCAAATTGATTCACATTTTGGCATTCTCTGATGAAGCATGTTTTCATTTACATGGTTACATATGTTCATATGAACAATAGATTCTGGAGCACAGAAACTCAATGTCACTCCTTTGCAAGACGAAAAGATTGGTGTGTGTTGCACTGTAACCACATCTCGAATAATAGGACCTATATTTTTGGAAGATACTGTGAATTTAGGGTGGTTGTACACAGACCCTCACATTTTTTTAACAATTAATTGATCACAATGACAATATGGATTATTTCAACAAGATTCTGCCATAGTTCATATCCTGCAATTCTTTGGAGACTATAGAGGATTTTTGTACATTCCCCAGATCTTATTTCATACAACTATTATTCTTAGGGAAACCCTAACAAAACAAAACAAAAAAAAAGAAAAAAAAAACAAAAAAAAAAAAAAAGAAAAAAAAAGAAGAAGAAGGTCCGTAGAAATAAGCTACAGACAGTAGTTGAACTGAAGGGCAATATAAGAGCAGAAATTAGAAAAATTGAAGAGGAAGAACTTTTACGTGTGAACATACAAATTTCATCAAAAGGAATGCTGAAGAACATCATTAAGCAACTACTGTAACAGGTTAAACAGTGTTGAATGAGTACATGCTGAAGTCTACTGAACATTTATGAGCAAAATACTTGGGAAATTATACACCTAGAATGCCACTGTTTACCTCACTACCTACAGGCTTTCTTGGCTGACACACTCTGTAAATAAATGTTTTAAGCATGTTTGCACATAGAAACCGACTTAGAAACCTTTGAAAAATATAAAATGCAAAGAAAAGCCTTTAGCAGCAGTGCTTTCTGGACAAAATGACATGAAATTGTAACCAGCCATTAAAACTAGTGTTAAAAATCAAATTAAACCTTTACTACTACTTTTGTGATGCAATATCCTATTTATTTAATTTTATCTAGAATATTGTGTAATGAAGTTAGTGTTGCTAGATTATAACTGTACATTTTACCTGACACAGCAATATATTTTTTCATAAACTAAATAGTTCCTTCAACACTTTGTATGTTAGTCATATGTGTGTATATATATAATGTTGAGGTTCCTCAAACATCTCCTACAATTTTGAATTGTAATTTCTTACCATTAAATTGCATACAACATTTTCACACTATATTGTATTTGCCAAATAAATTGATGTTCTCTGAAATAAATGGTCACAGTTTATTAAAGTCATAATATTATGGTCAAGATTATTTGTTCCTAGCAGTTTCCACCTAACTTATAAAATGTAAAACGTGCTTTACTATTTTGTAGTGCACTTTTATGTAACAATTGAAAAGCTTTCCCACTAAGCTTAATTTCCAGCCTGCTTACACAACTAGATTTATTTCTCCTAGACTCCTTGAAATACTGAAATAACTTTTTTTCCTTAGCAGTGGTAATGTGTAATTAGTCCTGTTAAATCCCAAAGTCACATTCCAAACTGTACAACTTATAGTGCACAGTCACATATTTTGGGGCTTGTTCTTACAGAAAACTATTGTGCAACAGTTGTAATTGTCTGATGTATAAAACTGCATTAGTGCATTATTTTTGGAAGGCTATTATGAAATAGCCTGTGATTGTGAGTAAAAAGAATTTCAGGGGCATCTTCTCTTTGTGATAAAAGAAAATACTTTATCAGTTTTAAATAATAAATAGCTAGGTTAGATAGTTTTTTGGTTTGAGGTTTATCAATGTCCATTTAGAAAAACTAAAGTAACAGTAAGAATAGAATTTTAGAAAAGTATGATGCTCACCTACAACCAATATCCAAAGTGTGAGAGGTGGGTCACAGTCTAAAATAAACTTCATCTCTACCAGGAACAACTTTAAGCTGATTCATCCTACCATAATCTCCATTTATAGCCTTATTTTTGCCACCGATTCTGACCCCCCTCCCCAATATACAAGTAGAGTGGAGTAAATTTTTCTAAGTAAAGGGTTCAATTTGTGTGTGCATTAAAACACAAAATATTTTCACTTCAATCAAGAAATAAACTATATCCCTTTAAAACTGGTTAACATTTTCAGTATGACTGTAGTTAATACTATTTGCTTTTGTGCATCACAGCATTATACATTTTAATTTATACTGTTTTTAAAATAAGCCTTTAATACCATGTCTGGTTTCCCTAGAGTTTACTCACTGGCTTGAAAATTACTAATTTCCTTTGTAGGTTAGCAGTTCTGCAGTTCGGTGTATTATTTGCCATTTTGAAGTCTTGGAAACTGCCATTAAGCAAAGCTGTTTCCCCTATATGAACTATATAAACACTCTCTTGAGCTCTGGAATATAGTGCTATGAACAGTTGAAGTCAAGAAGGCCTGTGCTTTGTCAAAGGATTAACTGAGCATCATTATCCATACTCCAGTGTCACCACTTGTGCATTTCACTGCTTTTGTGTTTTACTTTTGTATTTAATCAATTTAAATAGTAACTTTAAATACTATAACTTAACTTGATACACAGTGTTTAACAAAATGTACGCAAACTAAAAACCAAAATGGCAGAAACGGATACAGAACTATTAGGATTAATATAATCCCATAATAGCCTTTTGTTTCAGCTGTAGATAACTTGGAAACCACCACCACCACCACCACCACCACCACCACCACCACCACCACCACCACCACCACCACCACCACCACCACCACCACCACCACCACCACCACCACCACCACCACCACCACCACCACCACCACCAATTTATAGACATAACACTCCTTTCTCAGGATACAAATGCCAATCTTGATGAAGTTTAACTGAATGCTATAAGTACCATCTAAAGTGAAGCACTTTCTATAATTTTATAATTCATTTCACATACCAATTATACCAAAAGACAAACACATAATTTAAAAGTAGCTTTCAATTAGAAATTGTCATGCTTTTTCCACCCCTGAATGCCACTGTTCAAGCAAACAAGGAGGATATGAGCACATTTATCTTCCAACATTGTAAGGAAAAAGTTTGCCAGCATAGCAAACTTTCAACGAGATGTTGGGAAATGATAATTGAAACAGATATAGTTTGAAAAAGCAAATTGCAATTGAAGGATAGTTACCTCATCAGGAGCTGCCTGACCATATTCTCCACCTGACTCCAAGAACTTTGAGAGACCCTCTAAAGTTCTCTCACCGTTATACTCAATCACCTGGTAAGGAAAATAAATTGTCAGTAATATCTAAAAAATCTACATTTTCATCATTTAAGTTTGAACGCACGCACATGCACACTTCTAGACTGAAGCAGTAAATGATCATATTCACAACTAAAACATAACAGATAGCAATTGCAACAACTACAATATAAACAGTTTCAAAGTTTGCAGGAAAACAATTGTCAAGCTGACAAATGTGGAAGATAGCAACATAAAAATGATGGAAAGCAAATTTACATCTGTAGCAATGCCTTTTATAGAAACAGAACATGAGAAAAATCTATTAAAACAGATCTATACCCTTTAACTATTTTACATCAGTTGTGCAAGTTCCAAATTTGAATAGGGATCACATGAGCTGTACTGAGCGAATTCCTGGCTGCTGCATTGAACGTTTTAACTCTTGGCTTAGCTCTTCAACTTAAACATAGCCAGTGTTTTAAAATTACAGGTAGTCATGAGCACATTAACCCCTTTATTTTTCAAAGTATTTGAATTAGAACAAATACTGTATAACTAAAACACCATCTATAAGAACACACACTGTAAGGGTGAGTCAAATAGTCTTCTAAGACAACCACGAATGAGATGGTAGAGTAGGGCACTAAGGTTTAATGTACTGTAAATGGGTGGGAACATGCATGATCCATTTTTCTCTGCTCCCCCTCCCCTCTACCCCTTCAGCATAGCCATAAGTGAGCAAGAGGTTCCACTGACCAACACATTACTATAAATTTTTTAATGAAGGAAGAAATAAAATGATCTGAAATGTTGAATAGGTTTAAGTACAGTTTGGCAACACTACAGATCTAAGGGTTTGATTGGGCCAGCAAGTTTAAGGGTGGGAAAGGAAATGTGGAAATAAAAGACTATGGTCAAACACAAGTACTAGTCTCAGATTACAATATTGGAGCAGTTCATGATCTTGTGAAAAGCAACTGGCAGTTGATCATTAATGAAATCATTTCTCACGTAGACATCAGCAATGGGAGAGCTCAAAATATAAGAGCATATTGAAAAGTCTATGCCAGATGAGCTCCGAGGTTGTTTACCAGAAATAAAAGGTAGTCTGATATCACATGTGCAATCGCTAGACAACTTAAACTCAAGTTTCTTTGAAGAACGGATTACAACATTAAAACTGGCTTAGAAATTGTATAGTGTGTAGTAGACCATGCTGAGAAAAGTTAAGTTTTATTTGTGTTTTTTTCGTGACCAATATACACAAATATAAAGCAAGGTTTTTTACTCAACTTATCGGTGTAGGTAATAATAGCTCAATACTGTGCATTTAATTCTATATTACTTATTTTTTCACAAAATGTTAACATTTAGCACACACAAAGATAGTTACTTTACCTCTTCTGGAGCAGTAAGCTGCAGAAACTAGATGGAAATGAAAGCCCACTGTTTGGCTTTGTTTATACAACAGTGATATTAGAGTGAATGCTTACATATTTGATCTCTGTTTGAATTTCAAGCTGACATATGCTCATATGAGCTTAATGTAATATGGAATAGTACAGTGTCTCAAAAGTCATTTCAAATCACTATAAACATTATATCTGAGATAGGATACACAGGAAGTTTCAAAATGGACAAACAATGGAGTTTGGTTTCTTTTCCCTCCCTTCAGTTTAGCATTACCATGGGTATAGCTTCTTTGAATGAAATGCTAATAATTTTATTCATAATGCAATAAGCAATGCTATAAGCTTGCTATATGCAAGTTTCAATGTATAGCTCTATCACTAAATGAAAGAACACAGCCAATTCAATGCTATTATAGAAGCAAGAGGAGATTCAAGGTATGAGAAAATTTAGAACTTTCTACATTTCAAGAGCAGGCCCATGTTCCATTCGTAATTATGGTGATTTAACTTGAAAGTTTGAGTTTGATCAGGAAGGAAGAGAAGAAATCTGGAAGGATGAAGGTAATAATGATGTCACTGTTGCCGAAGTGCTTCATGCAAATAATAATCATGGAATTATTAGTGTTGCACAAGTTGAGGTACTTCACATAAGTGATACCATAATTTGAAGATTTTTTTAATAGCCCATATCCATATAAATTGAAACCAATGCTTGCCATCAAAAAGTGACAAGTGAAACATATGATTTTGCAATATTTCAGCCAGTAGAGATTCAAGTTAATGAGCAGATGGGCATATTTTGGACAGATAAAGCGCACCTCTCTAAATGGTGCACATAATGATCAGAAAATGATCCTGAAATTTTAATTCATGAAGGTCTTCAAGACTTTTGTTACTGTATGGTGTGGCTTCAATTCATAATTCATTATTGGCTATTAACATTCACCATTTCTTTGATGACAGTTGAGTAAGTTACTGTAAATGGTGAGAGCTACTATGGCATGTAATAAAATTTGTCATCCCTAGACTAAAGAATCATGATACGGAAAACATTTTCATGCAACATGGCAATCTGCCCCTTATCTATACCCCTCCAAAACAATTAGCCAGATCTTTGGCAATCATGTCATCAGTAAACTCTTTCCAATAAAAAGGCACCCACATCTCCAGATCTCAAACTGAACGATCCTTGGTTTGAAATATACTATCTTGTAAGCTATTGCTGATATTCTAAGATATCACCTGCAAAATGCTAAGCATGGAGTCTTAGAAAAAATAGGCATGTTGAACAAGAGAATGGAAAGCACATTCCCAATGTTCTATAAAACCCCATTTTTTGCGCAGTATGTGACTGCATCAGTCCTGTCTCAAATATTAACATAACCCTACACAAAGCAAACAAAGTTTTTCTCTATATGCTTTCCTTCTCCACCAGTCTTTTCATTCCAAGCAAATGCAAATTTTCAAATATCATAGCTAACACAATGGAAATAATATCAAAGACTATAATATTATCAAAGACTAGAATCAGACAGTGAAGTAATTGGAATAGCTTCACTAGTCAACCCCCTACCCCCTATAGAGCATGTAATGAACTTGAGGCCAAATAGTCAACTGGCTATTAACCCTTTGCTGCGCACACAGTATTAGCCAGTTATTCTCCAAGCAGACCTGTATCCATTTAAATTCTGAACTATTACTAGACATCAAACTAAAAGTGGCCTATATACCTGCATAATTATATTTTTAACTGGCAAAATTAAATTGCTTAATGAATAGCTTGTATAAATTGGTTTGCAGTGAATAACAAATTTAATGAGAAACTTTCTCTTGTGCGATGCGAGAATATTTTCTAAGTTCAAAGGTGCACGTATACGCATGCGCAAGCAGACGACCAAGCCAGTTCTCGCGTTGCAACCAATATGAGAAAGATATGTAAAACTTGTAGCCAACCTCTGCAAAAATGCCCCAGACATGTGACGCAGTACGTATGCAAAGGAACATGGTTTGAGCAGGCTAAGTTATCGCCCGGTCAAATTTTGTTATCATGCACTGCTTTGCACATAAACAGTCCTACGACACGACAATAATGGAGTGCTCTGTAGGAAATATATGGGCTCACGGACTGTACGGACTGGTTCGGCTACTGCTGCGAAGTGTGTATGATGTCAAATGACACCAAGTATACTGCAAGGGGGGAAATTGGCGGTCCCGGCCACGTCATTCACGTTTAGCACATCATTCAAATCGACGAATGCAAAATAGGACGATGCAAGTTTCATCGTGGACGTGTTGTAGAGGGCAACTGGATCTGGAGAATGATCAATATTGAAACGAATGAGGTGCGGTTGACGATATGCCCCAACAATGGGAGGTATGCAAATACGCTTTACAGTCTAATTGCAGCACCCACGATGAAACTTGCGTCCTATTTTGCAT
The DNA here is from genome assembly GCA_030765055.1 of Mantis religiosa. Lineage (NCBI taxonomy): Eukaryota > Metazoa > Arthropoda > Insecta > Mantodea > Mantidae > Mantis > Mantis religiosa. The sequence goes on from CM060950.1 coordinate 331,757,547, forward strand.
TTGTCAATTTGATCGACGAGTAACAAAATTTAACTGGACAATAGTCTGCTAGATAGTGTAATTTTGGGACAAGTAAGACTTGACAGCATTGCTTTCAGTGGAAAAACAAGCATAGTTTGGCTGCACTGAATTCTTCAATATGGCTACATTATACAGTAAGTAAATAAACTAATGTTAAAAGAATGCCCTCCAACACAAAATTACACTAAAAAATAAAGAATTTATATTAAAAATCATGGTTCTATATAAAAACATCAAAAAGTGTGAAGGAATTAGAAAAAATTGCCGCATCACATTACAAAGAACAGCCAAATTTAATTTTAATGTTTTATTACTGAAAAGATCAACCCCTTTGTAGGCAAACAACATTTATATATGTGCACCCCTTTTAACACACTTTTATACCAACGCAATTTACACTTTGTTACTTTGCAATGTTAAAAACCTGACTAAAATGTCCTTAAGTCAGCAAATTAAAATTACAATAATTTTTGAAACATTTTTGTGGTACTGACCCTTATGTTTCCATCTCTGCCATTATTACAGCGAACATATTGCAGCTTGTCCGTAAAGTGCTATATACACTATTCCATTGCACAATAAAAATGTTCTATATACACTTTAAGTTATTAGTGGTTTAGTATGTACACCCTTGAGTTAGTTTTGAACTTCCAACCCCCTCGCTTTGTGATAACTGAGAAAGCACCCAATTCTACATAAGGCAATGTCTTACAGTCTGCACTGATATTGAGACTGCATGTTGCAACCTTATTGTGTTTTCCTTTTCTTCACAATACACTGGATAGACAACTTCAACCTGCCTGGTATTTTTATGAGGGTGTGAAGAGAACTAGGTACAAGGGTGGCAGAAGGTAGGCTACACTGAAATCCCACTCACTTATGTGACGTTAAGTCTGTGATTAGCTATTGCACTAAATTCTGCCTGTAGTGAAGAAGTCTATTGCCATGAGCTGTAGAAGCAGGTCTGTTTGAAATGTCTTATATTATAAAACTATTAACATTAGCAACATTCACGATGAAATGGAACAAATATTTCCACCATTTATTTGAAGGTCAGCTGACACTGTAATACTCCTTTGGTCCGCGAGGTCAATCCCTGCCATATTATGAGCGTAATTTATCACTGCATTAGGACACAGTATTTTAATTTTTTCCTTTTCACTTGCCACTCTTCCTTTCTGCCTCTCCATCTGTTCTGGGATCGAAGTTGGTAGATAATAAAAGAACGTCCCTGTTATGCCATACAACTGCAGTTACACCTTTATGTTGCAATTTGCAAGATTCACCCCCTTTTCAGTTTCAGTTGTTTTGGCTTTGAAAACTGTTTTGGCCAGTCTTTTCTTCCAGCACGAGTTGTACCACACACATTTTCTTATCCAGAAGCAATTTCATTAGCCACGTGGAAGTAAAAAAAGTTATCAAAATAGACATGATGCCACAATCCCATGTACTTTTCGCACATGTTTAAAACAACCTGTTCCCCAAGTAGATCACTGTTTCTTGCCTCCTTTTTCCCCAGATAGATTTTACATGTCAATAAATACTCACTTTTACTATCTGCAATACCCCATGCCTTTACCCCCCATTTTGTTGGTTTAGCGGGCACATATTGTTTCAGAAAGAAGCGCCCTATGAAGCCTATCATTGCTTCAACAGAAAGATCGCGATTTGGCTTTTAGACATTTGCAAACTTTCCAATTATGTCTAAAGCAGGTCGTGCCTTATACAGATAATCATAAGAATCAATCCCTAATTATGGCTTAGCACATTCGTCATTTACATGGAGGTATTGTGATATCTTTTGAAAATGAAGCAACGTCATTGCTTGTCTTACAATTGGACAAATGCAAAAGTCCCCCAAAAAGTAATCTCAAATTTCAGGAAGATCCATCATCCCCATATATATATATCAAAATACCTAAATAGGCCTGTATCTTCCTTGAATTCGTATCTTCCCATTTGGGATCTGACTTCTGAGCTTGAATCTGTGCTGCATACCTATTGGTTTCCTCTGCCATTTTGCCCCCCCCCCCCCCCAAAAGTAATCTATTTCTGGACTTCCTGGAGGAATAGTATGATTGGCATCTGTAGGGGAGGAAAATGCTTCTAACTTATTGAAAGTCAAATTGGAGGTCCACTGTGCAGGCACTTCATTTTAATTTTAGTTTGTTTTTCATGTATTCTAACCCCCTGGTCTGCTACTTGTTCCTCGGCACCTTCACTGTCACTTTGTTCCTTATCATGGTCTTCCACTAACTCGTTAAACCAAGATTCGTCTGAACTACTTTCACGATCTAATTCCTCGTAAACTGCTGCACGTATTTCCTCTTCTGTTTGCAATACCTTCTCACTACAGCATTTTCTAGCCTGTGATGTACTTAGAACAGCCTCCATGGTACTGATGTAGCTATAAATGCATAGGAAAACTGCTTACTTACGCTGCTGCACTCTGTTATTTGTGTCATTTATGTTATTACATTCTGGCATGACGAAAACACTTTAACATTGCAACAGGAGAATGGTTACATCAACACAGCTCCTAACAACTGAGCTCAGCATAAACAGAACCCATATGAAGCAAACATTCACTACGTTCTACTACGATGTACGCAGCAGGCCAATCATTAGTTCACTATGCCTTACTATGCTGTGCATCGCAAAGGGTTAAGAGGTTTTGTTTTTCTTTTTAATAACAGCAAAGTAAAATAACAGTACAGTTTAACCCTTTCACCGATATGGACGTCATGCCCCAAACCGATATGGACGTGTATAGACGTCCTGCGCATACATGCATTTAATGCTCATGTAATGCCAATTATTTTAATCTTGCTGTTTTACAATAAATTTAAATTAGTTCTATAAGGAATGTAAACGTATCCTTAAAGGTTTCTTTTTGAATTGTACACCTCCAAACCTGGATAAACACCCAAGGGCACATCTGCAGATTCACACCCAATAATATTGGTTTCCTTGCGAACTTCTTTTTCGCAACACACTACACATTTTCGAAATGGTTACAAGTTTTTTGGGTGTGGGTGGTATACTTTTAGGAAAGTGTTTTCTCTCAAGTATGAGGGATGATGGGGTGAATTTTGCTACCCCCTAGTATAAAGAGGCCTCTGAGTATTATAATACTCAATTAGGTTACGAGCTCTTTATACGCGCAAGTACAGGTAGATGAATGTCTTTTACAGCTCTGAAAATTACTAAACAACTGTGCATAGTTACATCCAGTGGTATAAAAATACTTTTTTTTTTTTTTACCATTTAACTCTTTTCCATAAAGAGGGATAGCTGGTAATAGCTGATCCGTATCACGCATATTTGACCCGCCATTTCCCCAAACAATGGAGTAGATAACATGCCAGCTGTAGACCAGTACACGTCACTGCTACGTATGTCCTAAAGATCTCCTTCATAATCGTACAACAAATCTTCCAGATTTTCTACAGTAATATCAGAAGCCTGTACACATCATACCCAAGCTAATTTATTTGCTACATTACCGGGATAAGCCATGGTTAACATTGAAATTTAACAATTTCAAATGTGCCATACATTTAGCTCTTGATAGCTACAAGAAATCACTCTGAACAAAGAGAGAGTATAAATAACTGAAATACAGAGCGAAAACTGCTGCATAAGGCTACTAGAAACCTTGGTTGAGAAACACTGTAATAACAGATGCTGACAGAGTTTTAATTCCAGTGTGTGAGTGTGTGACGCAACATATTCTCGTCATATTATCGCTTGGCATAGCATAAATAAACTAAACTTGAACCTGAGAAGTCGCTTACGTAGCTATACATACATACTATGGCTCGTATACACACAAAACAAAATGATTCACATATTAGGCGCGTTCGGCACAAAGAATGGCTTTTACTACAGTGAAACAAAGTAGTGAAATTTCAACAATTTATTAATGTAGTCTCTACTTTATTGTTACTGTAGATTTATACTGCCTTTAATGAGTTTTAAACCAGTTTTTGTTTCGTTTAAATAACTTAATAAATACGGAAGATACGGAATTGTATTTATGATGCATTTTTACAGCATTTAACAATTTAAATGTCCTGTTCTGTTTATTGGGTATCCGTTGCCGGCCCCTGAAGGATTTAAATGGCCATCGGCGAAGCGGTTAAACAAACCATAAAATTACATCAAGCCCAAGGATAGAACTCGGGGACAACTTTGCCAGGTATGCTACCATTAAGGGCAAATTTCATTCAACAGAAGGGTTGATTGAACTAAGAATTATTTCAATGTTGAGACTTAGCTGGAAACCATATGAGAAAAACTTTCAAAACAAAAGGACAAGGATCATGTTCTGAATTTTTTAGTTTTCCAATAGACAATGATCTCCATAACAAATTAAATTAAGCCACAAATAACACCTACAGGGAACAACAAATCGGTGGAAGGCTCTCAACTGTCGCAGAAAAGATGGTCAACAAAATGTTTGAGCTGTAGAAGTATAGTGAAATTGAGAGAGTGCCACACTGAAATAGTACTTAGTTTCATCCTATATTTTCAATATTTAAGGTTGATTATAATTTGCATACACATACAGTAGAACTGAACTGTCCCTTTAGCAGTTTTCCCTGTGAACTGCATGGTTTACTTGGAAGCAAATTAAAAAATACATTCGTTTCATCAACATCAAAAACGTCTTTAGGGTCATAGTCTCAATACCACAAGGTAATGTTTCATTTTTCAAAAAATTGACAGTTTCTTCATGTACACCAACACTTATCCTGCACACGGTTTTGAACAAAAGGTTATGTTGCCTTTTAAAGCGATGAAACCAATTTGATGCACTGAAATTCTCCAAGCCTATCTTAGCTGTAATTTACAACACTATCCTATAATATACTTTCATCAAGTGGAATATTCACTTCTTTTCTCCTTCAAGTTACTTCATTAACGTACAGAGTGTTTTATGTAAAACCAATGTTTCTTTAATCATTCGGCTCCAAATTCACTTAGTGCACTAATGAGCACATTAAGCAGGATTTTGGGAGTTGTGATTCACTGTAACAGGATGTGCAAAGGTTTATTTATTCCTTATATTTGTCTTTTGTCTTATTGTGGGCAGCTGTTTACAATATTTTGTACTGGTTGCTGAAAACAGAGTGTACATTAAATGGCTCTTGTGAAGCAATACTGAGTTAAGAACTTGGTTAAAGCTACTCGAAGGGATACTTGAAAGAATTTTGTGTTCACAATCTTTTCTAAGACAAGCACAATACTGGGTCTGGTAAACTGCATCCCTGGTGAGTGGAAAATCTAAGCTGGCCATGGTTGCTGATTTAAGAGCGTGAATGGAAAGGTCACCCATAAATCACTGCAGGAGACCAGGTACACCTACCCAATGTGTCAAGAGAGCTGTGAAAAGACAGGTCTAAAGCCATAACTAACAAGACAAAAATAATAAAGAATAAAATCTACGCTTATCGGAATAGAAACTTCTGAACCTCCTGCTTAATTTGACGTTAAAAAAGGCTCATTAAGTGAATTTCTAGCTAAATAATTAAAGAAAGAAGTCAGTTCTACATAAATCACTCTTTTCCAACTTGCTATTCAGTGAAAGACACATTCCTATGCTTCTTTATCACAGAACTGCAATGCAATTATCTCCTTTTGATATAATTTTGTGCTTCATTGTATCATAGTCCTTACACAATGGAATAATCCTTTGGCTTCAAAATGCTGAATGATGTACAAGCCATTTTGCATTCTTATGCCATGTCTAACATCAAAATAAATAAATTAAAAAAATTCAATTAAAAATCAATATAAAAATTTCAACAAAATCAACATTACATTATCAAGGAAAAAAATGGGAAGTTCTTGCCCAGAATCCAAAAGTATTACCAATCTACCTAGGAAATCAGCAGTTACAGCCTTCTGATATTCAGGGCTATTCTGTAACGTCTGGTTGAAGCTGGGCCACTTATTAAACCCACTAACCAATAAATAAATTAAAAAAATTCAATGAAAAATCAATATAAAATTTCAACAAAATCAACATTACATTATAAAGGAAAAAAATGGGAAGTTCTTGCCCAGAATCCAAAAGTACTACCGATCTACCTAGGAAATCAGCAGTTACAGCCTTCTGATATTCAGGGCTATTCTGTAACGTCTGGTTGAAGCTGAACCACTTATTAAACCCACTAACCACTAGCTATGCGTCACTTCTTATTCTGTTACATTGTAACCATATCTTGTTGAAAGGAAGAAAGTTATGGTTAAGGATAACAAGAGACGAGACTGTTACGCCAGCAATACTACTTTTCCTTGCTGAAATTTGATTTAGAAGCACAAAGGAATGAAGAACACCGCAGGAGATAGATATCCTTATATTATTCATACATCTTAAAATGAAACCATAAATCTGTGTATATGAAAATAATGAAGTGTATGCTTACACGAGAAATATGTAGTTTTCTAATCTAACTTTTGACCTCGTCATTTACACGGTAGTAAACAGTATCTCAAAGTAATGTTTGCTCTGAGATTCATTTCTCCTATAGAATTATCTTGTAATCAAGCTTTACATTTAATTTTCTGCCGTGTAACCTTTGAAATGCTGATTTGGGTCAGAAAGTCCTATAAACTATAACTTCTACATTCTTTTAGCAGTTGATGCCAAAGGAAACAAATATCCAAAATTAAAGCAGTTTCTTTCAAATTAAATGCTAGAAGATAGAACATGTATGTGAAAATCCCAAGAACTCTTATTTTGTTTCAGTATTGATTACAGATAAGAAATTACACTGTCCTGCAAAATATAACTTTAGTTTGCCGGTTTGCGATTTGAAAGGTGATAACTAATTTCGGTGAGCTAAATTGAATCATGCTGTCCATTTTTCCTTTATATCATGTAAGTTTTTCTGACAAATCATAAATAATTTGAAAGTGGTGTTTTTATGTAAAGATCATGCATTAGAAAATGAATAAAAAAAGAAATTTCTGAGTAATAAATATATAGAAATACCTGCATATCTGTAAAATAAGGTATAAAGTTATATTTTCTTTGGCCGGAAAGTCTGTTGCGCTGATTTACATTTAAGTCGTGATTAAGGAACTTCTATTTTCAAGTACCAACTTTAGTCCACATTGTTCGATCGACCCTCCTGTCCATCTCCTTGATTTCTTTCTGAAATCATTCACCTTGTTCATTTCCGAGGAATCCAAAATTATCAAGAACATAGTTTAGCTGGGAGTACAAGTAATGAAGCTTTAAACTCCTATTTCACCCAGAAGCTCATAATAGCCTTTTTAGTATATTTCTCATAATGTTTTCATATCGCAGATAGTGTATAAGAAAATTATTCACTACCTCTTCGAAAATATACCATGGCTGCGGTTCATTAATGGTTCATCAAAACCGGGAAAGTGTCGCAGGACAGTATTATTAAATGCAAAGCATTTCAAATATTTAGCTGTTACATCATGTTTGCATTACTTTTCGACAATTGCTTAAACATTAATCCTGCTAAAGTGAAACCATATATGTATGTGCCAAGTGTGAATATAACGTCCTACCACTGTATGCTTGAACAGAAGAATTTCCTAACTAATCTGACAAATTACCTTAATACCCAAAGGAGAAATACATCATTCATATGGCACAGAATTATTGAAATGTTAATGATGTTTTTTCAGCTAAGTAGAAGGTATAAAAGTAGAAAGTTCATGCTTAGGATGCACTAGAGCTTATACTTCATTCCAGTACTAGTTGGAGACCAGTACAATTAAAATAGGAAATCCAATTTCAGTTATGCTATTAGTATAGTCGCGCTGCTCGAACGGTTACCATAGATTTATCTTTGGTAATAGATACCTCTCAGATAATACACTGCTTACTTCACCTGGAGTAAACATCTGTCATTTTTGATTCCTGCGAATTCCATTGGCTGAAGTGATGCGTTCATTGGTGCTGAGCACATGACCAGAAGGCGCGTCAGTATCCCTCTCACTCTTACAAGAAAAATCAGTGTGTTATCTGAAAGGTTTCTATTAACAAAGTAAGCCATGGCAACGATTTGAGACTGCGACAATACTTCAAGAAGTACAAAGAAGTTATTTGCTGTATTACTTTGGAATAAATCATTGATATACCAAACAAAAGTTTAAAATGCTTAGTTCATATAAGACAATATTTACTAAAAATTATGTACTACCCTAAAAAACAGCATCTTTTCTTATATTTATAAATTATGTCAAATTAATAATGGCATTACTTCTGCAATAATCAATCTATATTTTGTATTGTTCTTCCGAGGACTTGGTAGCTTGCCTGCGTTCAAACTTGGTCTGTACAGAACAGACGTCTTTAAATGATCGCAAATGCACTATTTGAACTGGCATGCCAAGAGCAGTGAAAAAAACGAATCATGCCTGCAAAGTGTATGAATTTGCAATAAGTCGCTCCAGGTGCTTAATAACATGGTTGAGAAGATCCGCTGTCATAACAAGCATGGTTACAGAATATGAAAATCTGCCATACTTGTTAGCGCTCAGTTGTTAGCCGTAACAATAATTGTTAGCACTATTCTTAACCAGAAGTTACAGAATAGCCCTGATTAACAAGACATGATTTTATGGCTAAACATTTACGTAAAATTAGAATATAAGAGTCCCCAGTCTGTCTGCAATGCAGTCTAAATGAAGAAATGGACTATAATCATCTTCAAAAATTCACATCAGTTCACAATATGCAGAATAATTATGAAAAATATTAGTGTAAGAAGACTAATGAGTTCGTCAACCGTCTGGCATTAGAAAACAAAAACATCAAAATTTGTGGATTCACTTCTATATCCTTCATTAATGGTCAACTTTTCTTAGAGTTAAAACTTCTTTTATTTAGCAGCCATTGCATACATTGTTAATCTTAATTACCAGTTGAAAACAAACCATAACTCAATATAAAATGCTGAAAGTGATGTCAAACCTTTGCTTAGGCAATGCAATTATGAGCTGGGGCAAATTGACAAGTTATGCCATGCTTTTGCTTGTAATGAATGCGAATTATCTGCTAATTCCTAGGCTTATACTGAACTAACCGTCAGATATGCTCTTATAATCTCTGCAAAAGTTAAGGCATAAGGAGGCGGGCTGTCCTGCAGACTACAGCCAATCCTACACTTGTGCTGCCTAGCAGCACTGCCGAATGTGGTACACGCATCTTGCGCACCTGAATCGAGCACATTATATTAATTATGCTCGGATAAATGTTTGAAAATGTTTTATAATAAAAAACAATTTTATATTCTGATTAAGTCCGTACAAAAATCCTGTCTCTACTACACTTAAAACACGAGCGTTGCACGTTTTATCTTCACATGGTTAAGGTTACACCCAAAATCCATTCAACACATAAGCCTGAAAAACAACAGCATTCTTTCCTCATAACATTTATCTCAAGCATAAACAAATAATGTACCTACTATTAAAACAGAAGACACGCAGTTTGAAACAGAGTTAATTTTCAGAGTAGAGGTGTCGTTTTGTTAAAGTGAATGGCATCGTTAAGTCGTGTGTTGAACTCCAGCTGAAATATTGTTAATATTAAATTATTATTATACACATCTTTTTTCAAGTGTTTGTGATCCGAGTGTGTGAACATGGTCCTCGAAGCTGAGACAGGTGATTATTCGATCAACAAATGTGAAGTGATTCTTTCCAAGGGCAGAAAAATATTTAATATGAACAAGTTATTATGAGAACTCTCCAATCCAGGATATAGGGCAACTGTAGATTTTTCAAAATCCCAGCAATTAACTCTGTAACCTTGTGGTGTAGGTAGTGCACACAGTGTCACGAATTTGTAGTGAAGCAGCTTCATCCTTAGAAAAAGAGAGCATACTTGTGTTTCAATCTCTGGGAAAGATCCATGGAGTCGGAAAGCGAGTTACTGGATTGCAAACTGTGCTTGCTGTTCCACTGCTGTGATGTGTGTCAAGGTAAGATCTTAATGTTCAAGGAATATTTAATGTAAATTATTTGTGGTTGGTTTATTGACACTCGTCACTTACTTTTTCATATATTTATGAGAGACTAGTTTCAAAGGCCCTGGCCTCCATTTTCAATCTCTTCCCAACTCAGTTGGGAAGAGATTGAAAATGGAGGCCAGGGCCTTTGAAACTAGTCTCTCATAAATATATGAAAAAGTAAGTGACGAGTGTCAATAAACCAACCACAAATAATTTATATTAATTTTGACGTCACTGTTACTAAATTCCTCCAAACACACATCGAATATTTAATGTGTTTAATTACGGGAAGAATAGCCAAAACCTTTGCTGGCAGGCAAAACTGCTCTTATGTACGCAGAACCTCTGCAGGTGCATGTACTACACTTGGCAACAGCACTCCACTTGAGCATTGGTAAGCGTTCATATGCCTTTAATTTTTGCGAGCAGTACAGGAGCACATACAATTTAATATATCCACACTAAGGCAAACATATGGTGTTGTCAGTTTACTGTGCTTTTCAAAAATATCCTGAAATATCTATTCACAATGCATATACTGTTTTTCTGAATTTAACATAATAGCTTAAATACTTAGTTTTAGAACTTCCAACATATTTTATATATTGAATATAATGCATAACAGTGAAGTTATAAATAATCTGTAAATAAACATTAGCTTTAAAATACAGATTTTACCTTGTTTTCACCTTTGGTGTAAAGCTTAAGTGTAGGAAAGCTGGTTATTTTTGTGTGCTCCAGTTCATTTGCTGTGGCATCCATCTTTGCTACAATGACTGTGTCACTGTCCTTGAACTTCTCTCCAAGCTGCAAATACATCAAACAGCATTAGCCCTTAAGCTCCTTGCATACTATCAAATTTTTGTTACATTCAATGCTTTACAAGATTTTGCAAGAGTACTCACAACTTTACGTTGTCAAATTGCTCCCAATACTTTAAAAAGCCAATAAGGATACACTCTAAATGGTCCAAGATTTTACAATAATTTGATAGAACAATGAACAGTCAACAGACACTTCTTGCTTAGAACTGGAAGTTAAAGAACATTAATGATTACTGATAATCTTATAAATATTTTGTAATAATTGTGTTGCAGTGTTTATGTTTAACACACCCAATTTGGTTTGGTGGCAATAAATATAAGCTGCAAACAAACATTTCCTAGTCTTTATTATTATTATTATTATTATTATTATTATTATTATTATTATTATTATTATTATGGATGAATAATTGATAAAGGGTTACCCCAAAATTGGAAACTGAATTTGTAAAAAGTTTGGGCATGTTAACTTTTTATGCAAGAATGACCTTCAACTAAGAAACTTATGTATCATGGGTCCCCATAGAAAATAGGCTACATTAAATCTTAAAATTCACTGCTAAAGGGGTAAGTGGTAACTGATAGAACTCGCTGCCACAAATCCCTCAATATTTTGTATATCAAGTTATTGTTGGCAAATGCTTCATCAAGATTTGTGAATATAATGTTTATAATAGGTTTCGCTATTCGTAAAATTTTGGTACCTGCATTAAAAACAGTTGTCCCATTTTGAATGAACAGAAGGATCTGTCATCAGCACATTGCTGGGACAGAAGCCATGAGATTAAGTAAAGTTACTTAAACTGGTTAGTAAAGCTGAAACTTAGGCTAATTTAAAGAAAATATCACAGACAATTTAACAAATTTCAACATCCCACAAGGCAATGGAATCTTAATTTTACCAAGCTGCGCAGCAAACTTCCCAAAACAAAGATTTATCCGAGACCAGCAAGCAAGTAGCAGTCAATGCAAACAATGTCTGCAAATTTGTCCTTACAACTGTAGGTTAGTGAGGCAGGAAGAATGTCTCAGCAAAATAATCATACATGGCTACAGCAAAACTGTCAACCTAACTTCCCTGACTACCATTTTGTATTTGTGCACTTTTCCAACAGCCTCCTCCACTCCTATTAGCTGTCCTACATATACCAGTTTGAATACTCTCCACTTCATCATTGACAAGATTTTAAGCTCCAGTCTTAATAGCAGCAGTAGCGGTGATCACATGTTTGCATACACATTTATGTCAGATTTACTAGTGAGGCCTTGGAAATCTATGATCCTTAGACAACTTATTTGGTTGCTTGACAGACTATGATGCTAGCACCAGTAGTTGCTACGAAATTGAGCAACATTTTCATTTAGAACTTTCATCTAAAATTCCTTGTCATATTAGAACTTTACAATCCCAATTTTACATTCTTTGGGAATGGGAGAAAAAATTTATGTATAGGATTGAGTCCAGTATGCTTAACCCTTTCACCGATATGGACGTCATATGACGTCCAAGTTAAAATGCCCCAAACCGATATGGACGTGTATAGACGTCCTGTGCATACATGCATTTAATGCTCACTTAACGCCAATTATTTTAATCTTCCTATTTTACAATAAATTTAAATTAGTTCTATATGGGATGTAAATATACCCTTAAAGGTTTCTTTTTGAATTGTACACCTACAAACCTCGATAAATACCCAAGGGCAGATTCACGCCAAATAATATTGGTTTCCTTGCAAACTTCTTTTTCGCAACACACTAGACATTTTCGAAACTCTTGCGACTTTTTTGGTTGTGGGTGGTATGCTTTTAGGAAAGTGTTTTCTCTGAAGTATGAGGGGTGATATCATGGTGAATTTCTTACCCCTTACCTCTGAGTATTGTAATACTCAATTACGTTACGAGCTATTTATACGCGCAAGTACAGGTAGATGAATGTCTTGTATGAATTTACAGCTCTGAAAATTACTAAACAATTGTGCATGGTTACATCCAGTGGCATAAAAATACTTTTTTTTTTTTTTAACCATTTAACTGTTTTTCGTAAAGAGGGATAGCTAGTAATAGCTGATCCACATCACCCATATTTGACCCGCCACTGCTAACTATAACCTAAACTACTCTTTCACAATCGCACAACAAATATTCCAGATTTTCTACAGTAATATCTGAAGCCTGTATACATCATACGTAAGGTAATTTATTTGCTATATTACCAGGATAAGCCATGGCTAACACTGAAATTTAAAATTTCAAATGTGTCATTCATTTAGCTCTTGATAGCTATTAGAAATTACTCTCAACACAGAGAGAGAGAGAGTATAAATAACTAAAATACAGAGCGAAAACAGCTGCATAAGGCTACCAGAAACCTTGGTTGAGAAACACTGTAATAACAGATGCTGACAGTTTTCTTTTCAGTATAACGCAACATATACTCGTATGACTATCGCTTGGTATAGCATAAATAAACTAAACTTGAATCGGAGAAGTCGCTTGCATAGCTAAACATACATACATTGGTTCGTATACACACAAAACAAAAGGTTTCAAATATTAGGCACGTTCGGCGAAAAGAATGGCTTTTGCTACAGTGAAACAAAGTAGTGAAATTTCGACGATTTATTAATGTAGTCCCTACTTTATTGTTACTGTAGATATATACTGCCTTTAATGGGTTTTAAACCAGTTTTTGTTTCATTCAAATAACTTAATAAATACGGAAGATACGGAATTGTATTTATGATGCATTTTTACAGCATTTAACAATTTAAATGTCTTGTTCTGTTTATTGGGTATCCGTTTCCGGTACCTGAAGGGTTTAAATGGCCATCGGCGAAGCAGTTAATAGTCAGTCATACTAGGGACTGACCTTTTATATTTGCATACATTAAATGGGCATTTATATTGCTAACACGATACAGAAATCTAATATATGTAATAAATGGTGCAAAGCTAACAAAAGATCAAAATGGTACAGAAGCAAGGTATTACTTTCCTTAATTTTGATAATCTGAATAAAACCACTAACCATTCAGGGTAGGAGTGTAGGAATACTGGTCTTAATTTTGACAATCAAAATACGAAAACATTTAACAGATCAAAAATCTATAGTAACAGTATGGGATAACAGGCCTTAAATCTTCTAACACCTTACGAAAGTACTGAAGTAAGTTCTGGCAGTATTTTCAATGCATATAACTACTAAATAAAGATATGCAAACCCATTAATATACATTCTGAAAGACAAAAATTCTACAGAATGAGAATACTTCATCTGAAATGTGCAGCAACAAGCACATTAAGACATTTGGGCCACTCATCAATAGGTGCAAAAATTGTGTCCAATGGAATTTTCTGAAGGCTGACATGTTGCAGACTGCTTTTGACATGCTATCACCTTGAGCTGCTTTCTCACAATAATCCAATGGATTGAGGTTCAGACTTACACTAGGCCAGTCAGCAGCAGCAATGAATTGTGGCACATTGTTTGCCAACCAGTGCTGTGTGGTTTTTACTTGGTGTGCAGGAGCACTATCCTGCTGAAGTCACAATTTCTCTTCAAACAGCTTTGAATTGACATGTGGTTTCACTTCTAGAACAGTCACGTAGACATCTGCAGTAGTCATTACTTCATCTTCACAAAAATGTACCTCTGATGCTCCATACCAGGAAACCACCCAACATACCATGACTGAAGCAGTGCAATGTCCACATTGCACAGAGGAATCTTTGTCTCCTCCTTCCATGGAGGACTGTGCATACACAATTATTTTGCTTGTTGAATGACTCTTCTGCAGTGAGTAATTTTGAATATATGAAGAGAATTTCATGATAAAAACTCTCCCTATATGTTAAAGCCTGGGATCGAACCCAGTGTATCTCCTTAATTTGTCAGTAAATGTACTGGGTACCTTTAATATGCAGCAGCATGTAAATCATCCTTCAAAATAGGTGACAAGAGTTTGTGAAGAAATATTCATTTCACAAAATGTTTATGCAAACGATTGCAATGAATTCTTGCATGAACAGTACTCTTAACTTCTTTCATGTGTATACATACACCTTGGATAGCCAGATATGAAGTGATCAACAGATGCACCGGTTTGTTTACACTGTACTGTTTTCCTGACATTACTATTAATAATTCAGTTTATTTTATTTTAAACAGTATACAATGATTTTTGTGGTCACTCACTGCCGCTTAAAATTCCCCTCTTCCGCCATGACAAACCTTATGATAAACACACCAGTCTGATGTCAATGAAGTAAGCAAGGGGATAGTGAAGAAAATAGCAATAATGGCGACTACAATGTTCTGTGCAGCTTTCTCCAAGTTTTCTCTATATAACACACCTAACCCAGGCATTACTTTTTTCAGGTTCACCTCTGAAATAACGATCTCTTGAGGTTTAACAATATTCCATCTTGTGTTACTATGTATTTTTGGTTCCCTTTGCATTAAGTGGGAGCAGTAATTTTAGATGTTAAAATTTAACTTATTCCTGGGATTTACCTTCTCATGTTGTATAGAATTTACCTCATTCAACGGTTTTGGGCTCTGTCTTTCTGTTGCACACAAGATTTTGATACCTTTACACTTTATTTTGCACTTCACCCAGATGAAAGCCTTATTTCTTGGACGCCAATGCAGATATCTATGCTCTATGCCACAAATCTTGCATTTACCAACATACTCTCAAGATCTGGTTTTGTCTTTCGTTTCAGCATTTTGTGATAACCTTCCTATTCTTTTAGTTTAATTAAATTATAGATGAGTCTTTTTTTTTATACACTTAAGCTTCACTTACGTACTCACACACTTATGCATAAAAAATACTACTCATCTGTAATTTAATTATGTTTCACTTCACTGTGGTGTTCCAATAAAGAAAAATTTCTTTTATTTTAGTTTGTAATTTTAAGTACGATATTCTGTTGCTTGACATTATCTTCTCTATTCTGCTCTGTAGAATTTGATACTACCTAAACTTGAAATTACGCATGAAAATTAAATTTCCATTAAAAGGCATCATTGAACTTGCCAAGCAGCCCCATATTCTAGTCCTTCCTTTTTAATGCTGAAATCTAATGGCGATTCTTGCCTTATAGTGCAGTGTCATAAACTTAATAAACAGCTGTGCTTGGATAGTATGAATTTACTTTAATTCACTTCTACACCCTTTGTCATTTCAACAAGAGTAAATGAACTATTATGTATCTTGAATGAAATTTTGCACCTTGTTCATCTAATTTTAATTATCTTGATTTAATAGCTGATTTACATAATTTCTCTTTTCATTTGGAACATCAGCTGTTTGTGTGTCTTAAGCAGGTTGGCTTAGCCATTTCAAGGTCAAAAACATTTGCAGTTACTCAGATCTTTTTTCTAAGACATCTCTCTTCATGACATTTTCAGTAATTCTGAATGCACTTTGACTCTATATACGTTTCTTGCTCCTACATCAAAGGCATTTTACATCATTTCTTAGCGAGGTAGGTCTCTTCTCTAAATTTATAACTAATTTTGCAAAGATCAAGTCAATGAATATTTTTAAAAGTAAAATGATTTTCTCCCAAGTGTCTAATATAGCTGCATATCTGAGTGGTTTGATTAGTGCAATGTTCAGTTTTATGTTGTGATTGGTCATCCAGAAATGGCAATCATTGCAATCTGAACAGCTGATTTTATAAAATCCAGCTTCTAGTGACCTATGGTATGGGGTCTTTTAACCTATTGCAAAGTAAATTCTCAAATCTAAATTTGGGTTTTGGGGCTAAGCTTGAAACTGTACTCTTCCTCGAGTTGATTAATTAAATGTTATTAAGTGTCAAAGGAATATATACATGTATAAAACAAATCTTCTGTGTATTGTCAAGTTTGTGACGGACTCTTAAAAAATGTTGTTTCATTCCCCTTAGGACGGACGCAGCCATAAATTTTAAGGGTGGCAACCAGTGTTTATTTTCAAACCTAGTTTTGACAGGAGAAATTGTAGGTGGTCTAGAAAGATGGGAGAGAGGTTGTTTCCGTAAAAGAGATGCCACATGTATTCTATCAACCAACTAATTAAAAATAAGCTGTAGGGGGAAAAAGAAGAGTCGTATGACCTACCCGGGGAACAAATGTCTATGCAAGAGTAGTTGGCCGCTGTGTGCCAAACTGGAAAGTCCTGTGATAGCACGCGGGAAGAAACTGCGTTCATTAAAGTTAGTTGGCATCTGTGTGCCAAACTGAAGACATGTTAGTACACGGACAGAAACTGCATCCACTAAAGTTAGTTAGCATCTGTGGGCCATACTGAAAAGTCGTATGATAGTACATGGGAGAAACCGCATCCATCAAAGAGTTGGTGTATGAATGCCAAGCTAAAAAGTTGTGATATGTGGGAAACAATCACACCAGCGTGAAGCCAACCATTCAGAGTTTGTCTAGCCACGATTGTCATAAGAGACTAAAACTGTTTCTTTCCAAGTATCCAAATTGATCCACCCAAAACACCCTGAATCAATAGATCCTTGCTACATATCCTATATTCACGAGCTTTAGGATAACTCCAAGAGCAGCCATGGACTTGGACATTCCCAATCTTCATTGACAAGGCTGACGATGGAAGAGTCACCTTGCAACTTAATGGCGCCCAACGTGGGGCTACGAGAAGCTGATCAAAGGGACAAGGAGAACCGGGTCACCGAGATTAGGACGACGATCATTGCAGTTTGACTACCGACAGCAAGATTTCATCACCAATAAAGGGTAGTGCAAGTGTAGTGCATAAAATTTAAAAGAGAAGGGCAGAAGATTTATCTCTCGTTGAAAGGTGCACGTTAAGGTGGTTATAAAGGCTGTACATCGAGGGATCCGCTTCAATGAAGTAAGCAGAACCGAAAACAATTCCAAATCAAGTAAAAATAGAAATTCAGATGCTGCATGTTTTAGAGAATACGAGAAGTAGAAAGTAGATGTAATTGAGTGATAGAAGATTGAGAAAGTGTCTTAAGTAGAAACAGGCAGACTTTAGCTGACAAAGGAGACAGAAAACCTATCAGCTGACCAGGAGGCTAGTGACCCCAAGGTCGTCAACCACACTGACACAAGTTCAGGTAGATACCGCCCATCCCTCTGTTACAGTAGCAACAGACCCTTCCTGCTCCTATAGTGACAAACCCTCCAGTGGAATTATTTGCTATTCTGACAGCAATTAAAGCTGAAATGGACAATACGAAAACTGGCACTAGTAATCAGTTTGAGTCACAAAAAGCAGACATTAGTAAATTTGAAGCACAAGAAAGAAAAACATGAAAAGTTACATATAAAAATTGAGTTGTTAAAGTTAAATATAAAGGGGGAAATGGTAGACTCAGAAAATAGATTGAAAGGAGAGCTAAAGAAAAAGATTTCTGGTTTGGCCTCCGAAGTAGATGAAAATATGAGGGAAATTAAAGATAGTGTGCTAAGACTAGAAAATAACAGGAGTGACATGTACGACAGAATCAGGGTAAATCAGGAGAAAATAACAAAACTTTCTGAAGTATGTGACAGTAGAGAGAGGAATGCAGGTGAAATTTCAGGAAGAGCAACGTCGAGTTGACAATCAGATTAGAGAATTTGAGATTTATTACATTTATTACAGATAAAGTAGAGAAGTCAAAAGACAAAACACAACTCAATGCTACCCTCACTGAAGTTGTTAAAAGGGGGGGATGTACATGAAAGCTTTATTAACGAGCTTCGGGATGGCTTAAAAAGATTAGAACTAGATTCTAATGTTAATTCACCTAGGTTAAGTGCTGTGTTAAATACACATGTGTCAGAGCCCTCTCCAGGACACAATAGCAATATTGTAAATCAAATGCCCCTAGTAGTAGTGCCGCCTCCAACTTTAACAATGTATCACCTATGTTTACGCCTATTCAGTTACAAATTCTAAATGAGGTTAGTCCGCCAAATTTTGATGCAGAGAAAACAAATCCGAAAAGATATTTGCTTGATTTGGATGAATAATTTAAAGTAAAAGGAATTCCAGACAAATTCAAGCTGTATCTGTTTCTATTGGTTAAATTTTGCAACATTCTATTCCACCATTAATTTGGTAAAACAACCCCCGCCCCCTTTTTTTTTTTAAAAAAAAAAAGCTGTACTTACAATGTGTTCATGTTCCTGTCAATACTGTTTATTCAGGAGCTGTATACTAGTCTTATGTACCTAATACTAGTTAAAACTGCAACAATGAAATTCAAAAGGGAAGTGTTAAGGAACAAACAGTTAAAAGATACAAAAATTTTTATTGAACAAGGTTTGGGAAAGAAGCAGAAAGAATTAAAATTGGTAGCATAATGAAAATGAAAAAAGTGAGAGATGCTACTAAAAAAACCTTTGTTAAAGAAGTAGAATTGTGGATTGAAGGTGTAAAACTAACTAAGCATTACATAGCATGGGAGGGGAGTAAAAAAGCCTTTGTTAAAGGAGTAGAATTGTGGATTGAAGGTGTAAAACAGGAACTCAGCATTACATAGCATGGGAGGGGACTGCGTGTGTCGCATGGCAGGGATTGTGTCGACAGAGGATTGTCAAGGTCAAGGAAAAGCAGCGCATCTGTCAGCATGGCAGCTATGTCAGAGCAACGAAGCAGCGAGGAGAGAGTTATGTCACCAGTGATGTCACCGGAAAGGCAGGAGATGCAGGCAATACCAAGTTCAGGAGTACAGCTGACAGAAGTTGAAACAAGGGAAACATGTAGATCAACAGATAGTGGAGAGATGTGGAATAAGGAAGATCAGAATAGTTTCAATGCCTTCAGGCAGTATTTTGGAACGGAAAGAGCAGGTGCAGCAGACAAGGATGCAGGTGAATTTAGAATATGCATTTAAAAGGAGGAGGTCAGTATAGAGATTTGAGATCTTTGTGGTGGCCTGGAATGTGGAGGGCCTGTATGAGAAAGCGTGCAATGGTGAGGTTCAAAATGTGTTGAAAGACTATAGTGCTTTCAGGGTTTATCTGTTATAATAACGAGGGCGTGAAGACTCACAGTAGGGGTAGAGCTGTAAGTGGTATAGGGTGATTTATAAGGGAAGAAAAGAGGTTCATGGTGAGAGAAGAAAAGGAGCTATGGAGTAAATCGGTGTTATGGCTATATATGAGAGATATATAAGGGGTGTTAAAAAGGAAACAAGCCGGAGTCTGGTATGCACAAACCAGTGACAGGATGGTAATATCGTGGCATGTGTAAGGAAATGTTCCGACCAGAGCGTGGAAGTTCACAGCCCGTCGCTAGAGTGCACACATGCATGTCATGTGACTATACAAAGCTAGCAACAGCATGCATCAATCGTCCAATGCTGTCAGTTGCATTGCAAACAGTGAAATGGAGGCGTCAAAAGAGCGAAGAGGTGTTCATTTTCTGACAGCGGAAGGAGTAGATGGAACAGACATTCATCGATGAATGTCACAAGTGCACAGCAAACACTGCATGTCCCTTAAAAGGGTCAAGGTGTGGCACAAGCGCTTCAGGGGAGGATGGATGTCAGCCGATGATGCATGGTCTGGAACACCACACTGCATTACCGATGACATCATCCAGCTGGTTGATGCACTCATTACCCAGGATTGCTGAGTGACAGTGAAAGCCATAGCCAACGAGGTCGGATAGAGCATTGGAAGGGTTCAAACCATCACAAAGAAATAACTGCTCTTGTGCAAAGTAAACGCCCAATGGGTGCCCCACAGTCTTCAACCACACAAAGAAGCATGTCGAATGGCCCATTGTCTTCGTCATCTGCAGCACTATGCTAGGGAAGGGAATGAGTTCCTGGCACGAGTGGTGGCTGGAGATGAATCATGGTGTCATCACTTCAAACCAGAATCAAAACAATAAAGTCTCCAGTGGAAGCATCCAGGGTCACAACCACCAAAAAAAAAGCCAAGACCATTTGCACAAGTGCAGGAAAGGTTATGCTGACGTCCTTTGACCAAGATGTCCCCCTTCAGATAGACTTTCTGCAGCATGGGACAACAGTGAATGCCCAGCGTTACTCGCAATCCTTGACCAATCTTCGCAAAGTGATAAAAAACGACCAAGCAATCTCACCTGTGGGGTCATTCTGCTCCATGACAATACAAAGACTCACACATCCAACACAGTTGCGGCACTCCCGCAGAAATTTCAAATGGGAGGTTCTTGGCCACCCTCCATACAGTCCAGACCTCCCCCCCCTATGATTATACCATTTTTGGTCCCCTTAAAAAGGCTCTGGGTCAAACAATTCACCTCGGACATCCAGCTGTACATGTGGAACTGGCTCACATCGCAGCCCTGGGACTTTTATGAGAGAGCCATTCACCGCCTTGTGTCAGTGGGACAAGTGTCTCAACAGCCAGGGCCAATACTTCTAACATACAGGTGCTGGTTTCTGTAATTGTGTCTCAAGCTTTTCATTTTGAACACACCTTATATTTATAAAAGGAGAAATGCTTTGTGTTGCTGCAGTGTATAATCCACCAACTACACCAGAGCATTTTGATGCAAATGTGTTCGGGAAATTAAATTACGGAATTGAACTGAAAAACAAATATGGAAATGTGGAAATAATAGTTGTAGGGGATACAAATGCAAGGATTAGGAATAACCAGGTTAAAAGAACCTTAGTAGAGAATATGTTTAGGAGTATACCAGGCGAGTCCATTGTCCCTATTTATTCGTATCTATGCAACCTGCAATTTATACTCTAAGTGAAAACATGAACCATTTAGCATAAAAGCAGTTATTGCAGCTCTGCCCTTCTATTTGATACTAAATGCACCAAGCATTAATACTTACAACCCTGAATTAGGACCAAGAATCTGCCAAAAGCTTAAATAAATGACATCTTATCATGCATATAATACTAGCAAGGTGATAAATGAATGCTTTCCCAAAGACCACCGCAGAACATGTAACTCGCAGAGTGAGTTTAGCTGCGGGAATATGGTGCTACAAAGGTTAGGTTCGAAACGTCACATTGTTTTTTAGTTTTTTTTTTTTTTTCCTTTCTCCTGGTCTTGATTGTATATTAGTTAAAATTTATTTATTGTTGCTATTCGTTCTCTTGTGAGCCAAAGAATTGCAATTCGATAATTAGGGATCTACAGGGATTAGCTCACCATATAAGTTCGTGCAACTTACTGGCAGACAGAAGAGGCCCTTGCCCCTTAAAGAGTACTATGCACTATCTTTTATTAGGGATTATGTTTAACTTTGTAACCCTTATAATCTGTACCATATTTGGTGTTGTAAACCATGATTTTTTTATCTAATAGTTTTTGTTCCATGCCTAAAACTTGGTTGAATGTGTCAAGAACAATACCAACCATACTAATAAAACAGCTATATCTACATTTATAACTATCTGCCAGTGGAAAACATGGCTACTATTGTATTTTGTAAATACCTATAGTATTATAAAAATGTTTTTTGTATTATAATATCAAATTATAGACCCCAGAGGTAAAACAAAGGGCAATAAAATTGAGCTGATCATGAAGGATTTGAACCCAACTTAAAAGTGGCGAAATAACCTGTAAAATAGCATTTAGCCAACGCTACCTTGCAAAGGAAGGTTCCTATACGAAGAATAAGTAATGGCAGACCTCAGGACTCACCTCAAAACTTTACAAGATTTTTACCGCTTCATACAGTGTTTTGAGCTCATTTTGGTAGTTTTAACAAAAAAAGAAAAAAAAAAAACAATTTGAAGGGAAGACAATCTACCTAATTGTTAGCACTTTTAACATGGCTGTACGAAGAAAACATGTGTTTCCTGAAGATTAAATCCAATAGGTCCCACTGTGTAGATCTGCCGTTTTGTGTTCCAATGTTATTGTCAACTTATGCATGCAATAGGTTGTTCCTTCAGGGGCATGTTTAAAGGTGTGTGTGAATGTACACTATGAATAAAAGTACATAAACTCATCTAAAGTTACTAATGGAGCTCTGTGTCTTGGTATGTTTTTGGAATCAACACAGTGATTGCTTTCTGTCCCATACAACACTTATGCACCGAGTTATCTACCCTATCTCTATAAAATGTTCTGCAAATCATACATTGGCAGGCATTCAAGAAACGCATAAGTCATGTCGCTTAGCAGGTTGCATACATTAAAAAATAAATAGGGGCAGGTGTCTCGTCTGGTATATTAGATAGGAGGCATAGTAAGGAGGTTATCGATAATGAAGGGAGGAAACTTTTAAGACTTTTGTGAGGAACATAATTTCACGATTTGTAATGGGTTGAAAGGGACTGATCCAGAAGAGATATGCGGCCAGAATGTGGCAGATATTTTAATGTGCTTTCTAGGAATTGACAACTGGTTATTAGATTTTGATGTATGAATGTAATAACAAGGAGTTGTCATTTTCCAGGAAGATTACAACTAGAAGTTAGTAGCAGTGTTACGGACATAGGTACAGATTGTTTCATATTAGTGGAAATTTATAAATGGAAAGAAAAGCATGAAATATTTTGTGAGGATTTAAATTCAGAATGTGGTAAATATTACAAGAGTGGATAGTTTAGTGAACACCAATAAAACAGAGCAAGCTGTAGAAGCAACAGAATCTAGTGTGAAAAGGGCTGGGGGTGGAATGATGACAGTGGGTTTTACACATAAAAACAGGCATTGGTTTGATACAGATTGTCAAATGTCTAAAATGAGAGCAAGACAAGAGCTAAGTAATTGGAGGCAGTCAGGGGAAAGAGCAGAGAGAAAACTTTTTGATAGATGTGAAATGTGTAGTGTTTAACGGCCGTTTTTACTACATATGGCACCGCAGGCGGTGACACTGATGCATGAGATGAAGATGGAGCACCGGTGGAATGAGATGGCGGGGGAAACCGGAGGTCCCGGAGAAAACCTGCCCCAACGCAGTGTTGTCCACCACAAATCTCACTTTGCGGTCGCCTGGGATCGAACCCGGGCCGCCTTGGTGAGAGCCAAGCGGTCTAACCACTGAGCCATGGCGTGGCCTTTTTTTGATAGATGGGCATATAGATGTCTGATAGAAGAAAAGAGGGAATGAGATATAAAAGTAGGTAGAATGTTAAAGGAAGCAGCAAAATCCCATGATACGAAAAATATATGGCCAATACAAAATTTTTACATAAAGAGGAAGCAAGAAAAGAGGATATAAGTCCGGTCCAATGGTGTGTACATTTTAAAAATTTGTTAGGGCAGACCTATACAAGAAATGGGAAGGCGATTGCTGGGGAGCCAATACAGAGTGAACTACTTGGAGAAATTATGGATGTAGAATTATGTGAACAAATCAAGAAGTTAAAAGCCAACAGAGCAAGTGGGACTGATGGTATACCAAGGAGGTTCTGGAAGGTATGGGCAAACAAGGTAACTAAGAAAAATAGCATTAAAGATATTTAATAAAATATTGGAAACTAGAGTGGTTCCGAAGAAGTGAAGGACAAGTATGGTATTACCATTGTACAAAGGAAAGGGTGATGAATGCAACTGTCTAAACTGTAGGGGGATAAGCCTACTTTATATTTTAGGGAAGATCTTTACAGGTATTTTAGCAAACAGGCTGCAGAAGTAGGTAGAAAAGGGGAAGAAGCTATCAGAGTTTCAAGCAGAATTTAAACCAGGGTGGAAGAACACCTGATATTTTTATAATCAAAACAGTTGTACATAAATATTTAAGTAATAAAAGGGAAAGGGTATACATGGCATTTATTGATTTAGAAAAAGTATTGAATACAACTGATAGACATTGAGGATAAAATTAAGTAGTAAAGGGGTAAGTTGCAAATTTATTGAAATACTGCACAAGATATATCAGGAAAGTAAGTTTTGCCTCAAATTGCAAGGAAATAAAGTAACCAATTGCTTACAAAGCAAGGTGGGCATAAGGCAGGGATGTAAACTGAGCCCTGTGCTATTTAACCTTTATATAGAAGATATCCTAGAGGAGATTTCAAAAATTGGGTTCACTCACCAGTTATTCATAATAAAGAAATCCCATGGCTATTATTTGCAGGTGACTTAGTAGCTGGTTCAATTTCTTGTGGAGGGATGAGAAGAGAATTGAGGCAATAAGCAATTGCTGCAAAAATTGAGGGTTAAAAGTGAATGGAAAGAAAACGGAGATCATGGTTTTTAAAAAAGGCTATAGATTGCATAAAGATGAGAAATGTGAAATAACTGGAAGAGGAATAGAGGTTGTAAAGAGATTTGACTATTTGGGGTTAAGGCTGCATTGTCATTGTAGGTGGACTGAACAGAAAAAGCTGGCTTTAGCAAAAGGTAAAATGGCCATATGTTGTAAGAGCATGTTTAAAGACATTGCCTGACAATGTCAAAAGGCTTGAAAGGATCTATACTGCTATAGAAGAAAACAATTCTACATGGGGCAGAGAAATTGGGAGTAGATGAAGCATGGGCAGAGATGGGCGTTATTAACAGATCCTTCTGTAAATACATTCTAGGCCTGCTGTTAGCATCACCTAATGGGGCAGCCAACTACAGCTGGGAAGACATTCAACTGGGGGTTAAAATTGTCTCAAGGGTAATGAAATATTTATAAGAGTTGACAACTTGGAGGAAAGCAATATTAAAGAATGTTTTCTTTGCAAAAATGCAAAGCAAATGGGAAGGGTCTTGGACACAAAAAGTAAGGGAATTGATAGAGAAGGGACATATTTGGAGAAATGGCTAGTATTGTTAGAGGCTTTTGGAAATAAGTAGAATCAAGATTAGAAGATATTGAAAGTCAAGTTATTTTGCTAGCACAAGGGAGAAATGCTCTTTGAGGATATATAGGGAAAGAAAAATGTGGGATAGGGAAAACTAAATAGATGTTTGTAATAAGCTAGGGCGAGAAGGATTCCCTTGGGCGAAGACAAGAGTTAGAAATTTGAAAGGTATTAGATATAAGGATAAAGGGAAATGGCCAATATGTGGAGATGATACATTGGCATGGTATGGAGAGAACAAATTTGGCAACAGGAGTGGAACAGTTTTAAGGAGGGGGGGGGGGGAGATATTACTAATCAGGAAAATGTCTGTGAAAGTAAAAAATTTAAGAAATATGGGTGATTTGGGAAAAGTCAGAGAGAAGTGGTCAAGAATGATTAAGAATAATCAACACTTTGGAAAAACAGGAACCAGGGATTTTAAGAGAGCAGAGGGTCATCAACACACGGAAAACTAGGAATTGTGTATCCAGATCAAAATTTAAGGCAAGCAGGTAGGAGGGGTATGATGGCTGGAAATAAAAAGTTTATTGTGCATTACAAATGAAGCAATGGTGTGTGCATACATGCATAGTACTGTATGTTAGTTTTATGATATTGAAAACATTGTTCTTTATACATTATCTGATATTTCTTTACCAGTCTGTGATAAGCTGATAATACTGCATGTTTGTGTTATGGGATTTAAACCACTGTTCTGCATACAGAAAGAGAATTATCTGGTATCTGTTGTTTCTTAGATTGATAGACTTGGTGTGGGCAAATACTCGCCAATAGACAAACAGCATTTAACTCACATTATAAAACATGAGAAAATAAAATTAATTACCATCTTTTTTTTTTTTTTTTAGTTAATAGATGGAAATTAATCATTTATTCACAAAAGCTGTATATAGGCTAAGGTTTTTGATGGATAGAGTCGACATGAAAAATTCAATGCCACGGCAGGGATTTGAACCACGGATCTCCTGGTTTCCATCCAGTCGCTCTAACCCATTGAGCTACCGTGGTCAACTTGCTGTCATGACATTAAATTCTCCATTTGACTCATATTTTCCCTGGTAGACCACTAGGGGCTCTCACATTCGAGATACACTGTTTGTGGCGACTTACTATTTTAAGTACCTAAGTCTCAGGCTTCATCATTTAACTCTTATTATTTTTAGTTAATTGATGGAAATTAATCATTTCTTCATACTAGCCATAATCACTTCGGCCGTGGCATTGCATTTTTCATGTTGACTATCCATCAAAAACCTTAGCATATATACAGCTAGTGTGAAGAAATGATTAATTTCCATTAACTAAAAATAATAAGAGTTAAATGGTGAAGCCTGGGACTCAAGTACGATAGTAAACTGCCACAAACGGTATATCTCGAATGCAAGAGCACCTAGTGGTCTACCGGGTAAAATATACCAGTCAAATGGAGAATTTAAGGTCATGATGCCAAGTTGGTCATGGTAGCTCAGTGGGTTAGAGCAACTGGACGGAAACCAGGAGATCTGTGGTTCAAATCCCAGCCGTGGCATTGAATTTTTCATGTCAACTCTATCCATCAATAATTACCATCTATTCATTATTTCCTGTCTTAACATATCTGGAACTTAAGAACTTTGTTGTGTACATTAAAATAAGGCTTCAACTGACACCTGCAGTTGAAGCGAGTATGCACAATAGTAAATTCACACAGTGAAGAAAATTTTAAAAGCATATAATATGCATGAGAGTTCTTATGTAAGTCTGTGTTGTCTGAATCTGAATTTTTGTACTTTAAATCTCTCCTAACTTGCAAGCCAATATATTGCGCGCAAATCTCTGGATGCATTATTCTAAATATCTGCTCAGGTCTTCTCAGAGGGTTGAATGAATCATTTCTATCATTATCATGTTATCATCATTGCAGTCATTTATGAATAATGCACTAGCCGACTTGCCAACTTACACAGACTATCCTACATTTGAAATACAGTAAAACCTTAACCCGGACGTCCGGATAACCTGGACCAGTTTTGAAAGACAAAATTGGGTTTAGCATAATAAATACTTGTTTTACAGATAAATTGCTATTCTCAGTAGGTACATTACTCAAATTACCTTGCTAGCGAGCAAATTCATTGCACTCACCCCACTTGCTTGGGACCAAGTTGGAAGAGAAACTCTGAAAAGTCATGGAAAACATTGGGGCCTGGTTGATGCGACTTGCCAGAAAACAAGACTGAAGAATAAATCAGTGTGGAAGAAGATTTTATAGACATGTTGATGAAGATATTGACAAGTTGCAAATCGATGACGGAGGTTATAAACCAACTACAGAGTAAGGCATTATTGCATCATGCAGTGTTACTGACAATGAGTATTCAGACTCAGTGTTGAACCAGCTGTGGTTATGACCCATGCACAAGAAGTAGCAAACAAAGAAACTGATGCTGCATTTCGAGTCAAGCAAAAACATTGCCAAATGAGGTTATAACGTTAAAGTGGATGCGAGATCGCGCTGCTTGTAAGTAATACACTAAACTGATAGTAAGAAGCTCACTGCCTTTTTTTTAATACTGACCAGTTTGTAGCCATATTGTGTACATTGCAAATACATTTATTACAGTACATACAGTATGTGTTTTTAGGTGAATGTGTGGTGATAGTAATTTCTAAACTATTAAAAATATTTCAGAGGTGTTGATCATGTCGTTTTATCATTTGTCATTCTCTGGATAACCTGGATTTTCATTAATTCGGATCAGCCCTGGTGCCAGTTGATCCAGGTTAGCGAGGTTCTACTTTGAAATAAATTTCAATTAATGGTTCCCCCCCCCACCTCGTTTCCTTGAACTTCTCCTTCCCTGACAATCTTTCATACTTTTAAGATGTATACTCCTAGTGCTTAATGATGTTAAATGTCAAGCAATTTTAAGAAGTGCACAATCAATTACATTTTAAAGACTACCAAATTATATGCATAGGAGAGAAAGCTACAAATCAGACTAAATAAATTTCTGATCAACTGAACATTCATAATTAAAGCTTAAAAAACAGATAAAACTCTCAGGGGAAAGGGTATAGATTACCAGATACACACAATGACAGATTTTTTCTTAGTGCTCCCTCTCCCCCATGGTGTTGTTTCTGACTCACATTTTGACACACAAAATGAAAGATGTATTATTAAAAACTCACCATTACCACGGCCACATGTAATGGGGCACATTCTGTGACTGAATAACCATATCCATATATTTCCCCAAAAAGATCTGAACTTGTGTCTTCTAAGGAAGATCCCTTGTTCCCGTGTATCCAACCATAATTGTTTGCTATTCTCAGTCAATCTTAACCATTTCTTTCAGACTTTCCCCAGATAATCACCTATATTTCTGGGCACCGGGGTAGCGCGGTGGTTTCGTTCGCGGCTCCCGTTCTAAGGGTCCCGAGTTCGATTCCCGGCTCTGGGGTTGGCGATTTTAAGTCGGCCCTATCCACGCCTTCACCTCTGTCTAGCACACGTGAAGTATCCCCTATGCCCAACGTGGTTCGGAGTCCACGGTAAAAACTGTAGGTCCTCTCACCTCACCGCCATCTTCACTATCACCCTATCATCGGAGGTAATGGACACCGCCCTCTGGGTGCCTCCAGCTGAGAAATGGGTCCGGTCATCACTTGGTGGGGTGAGGTTACCCCGAAGGCCAAGGTTGCCATGTGGGGAGTGTTAGTAACTAACTCACCTATATTTCTTACATCATTCTTTTCTTTTACAGACATTTTCCTGATTAGTAGTACCTCTCCCCATCCTTAAAACTATTCCACTTTTGTTGCCAAATTTGTTCTCCCAAACCATTGTTTGGTTGCATTATGCCAATTTGTATCTTCTCCACATATTGGGCATTTTCCTTTATCCTTAGGTCTAATACCTTTCCAATTTCTAACTCCTGTCCTTGCACAGGCGAATCCTCCTTGTCCTAGCTTATTAAATGCATCTATGTACTTTTACCTACCCCAGTTTTTATTTCCCTATATATCCTCAAAGAGCTTTTCTACCTTGCACTAGCAAAAATAATTGACTATCAACATCTTCTAATCCTGATTCTAATTATTTCCAAGAGCCTCTATAACAATACTCATTTCTCTAAATATGTCCCATACCTATCAATTCCCCTACTTTGTGTGTCCAAGACCCTTCCCCATTTGCTTAAGAAAACGTTCCTTAATATTGCTTTCCTCCAAGTTGGCAACTATATAAATATTTCCTTACCCTTGAGACAATTTTAACCTCAGTTGAATGTCTTCCAAACTGTTGTGCTGCCCCATTAGGCGATGCTAACGATAGGCCTAGAATATACTTACAGAAGGATATATTAACAACATCCATCTCTGCCCATGTCTCATCTACTCCCCATCTCTCTGTCCCATGTAGCATATTGTTTTCTACTATAGCAGTATAGATTCTTTCAACCCATTTGACAATGTCAGGCAATTGCCTTATACAAGCCCTTACAACAACCGTGGACATTTTACCTATTGCTAAAATCAGTTTTTTCTGTTCAGTCCTATCATCGCAACTCAACCTCATCCGCAAATAATCAAATCTCCTATTTCTCTTCCATTTATTTCCCATTTTTGGTCTTTATTCAATCTATAGCTTTTTTTTTTTTTTTAAACCATGATCTTTCTTTTCTTTTCATTCACTTTTAACCCTTTTTTTGCAGCAACTGCTTATTGCCTCAATTTTCTTCTCATCCCTTCACAAGATATAGAACCAACTACCAAGTTATTTGCAAGTAACAGCCCTCGGTTTTCTTTATTAAGAATAACTGGTGAGTGGGGAGTGCTAAGCAAGCTGTTGAAGAGGAAGGTTGTGTTACAGTGAGCTCTAGAAGAGTGGCACAAGAAGCAAAAATGGGAGATGAGCTTACAGTGTACAGAGCAAGGATAGGACTGTTTAGGCAAAGGAAAATCAAGAAAAAGGAAATAGGAAGATCTATGGAGGTTAGCGGCATAATACTGGGATGTATAATTCTAATGTTATTAATAATAGGAGGAGTCGAACAGAACCCTGGACCAGAGGAAATACAAACTATTCTGGAGAATCTGGTGGAAAAAATAAATAAACTGGATGGGATGGAGCAAAGAATAGGCAACAGTCTGGAGAAAATAGCTAAGGAAATAAAAGAAGAAGTAGGAAAAGAAATCCAAGGTATAAGAGGGGAAGTAGATGAACTGAAAGTGAAATTGGAAAGAGCAGATGAGCGGAGAAGAAGACTAAATTTAGTATTTATAGGAGTGAAAGAGAGAAGAGGTATTTGGCCATGGCAGGAAGTGTCCCAAATATTGACAGAAAAACTACAAATAGAACTACACGGTTGGGAGATAGTGGAGGCTTACCGCGTAGGAAGACATGTGGGGGAAAGGCCAATTATTGTACATTTCTCTACAACTCAATTAATCTACGAAATACTGGGAAGGGCTAAAAGGTTGAAAGGCACAAAAATCTTCATAAATAAGGATTTAACACCAGCCCAAAGACACGTGAAGCAAAATCTAATCCGAAGGATGATGGAAGCGAGAGCTGCGGGTAAACGAGCATATATCAGAAATTTGCAACTCTGGATAGAAGGAGCGAACGCAACGTATGCGAGCAAGAGGGATGTATGGAGCAGGGAGCCTACACGGGAGGAAATAACTCAGCAAAAATCCAGCCAAGTTTCACATACACAGGAAGGGACGAAGGAGTCAAAGTCTGGCACCGGCACACAACACAGAGATGATGTAATACAGCACGTGGTAACAACCAACACGTCAGAGGATACGTCATTGAGTGAATCCAACAAGACGAAAGGAAATCAAATCTCCGTCGAACAGAAGGGAAGTGAGGAAAGCAGCAAGATGACGTCAACACCTGTAACAACAAACGGGAGAAAGTGGCTGTCACCAAGGAGGGAGGAGACTATGGCAGCACGTGGACTGGTGGAGAGAGGGGAAAGAAGCTGGACGCAAACTATTGGTAGTAGTGAAGAAGAAGAAGAGGAGGGGGCGGTAGGTGGTGAAGGCAGGAGGAGAGGTAAAGCAGAGGCGGGAGATATTATAACTTCGCCGCATGGAAGTATAATGGTGATAAACAAAGACAAACGATCCTCAGCTGTTGAAGGAATTCAGCTGAGAAGCAAAAAGACATTGGAAAAGTATGTATGGTCAAGGGGCAGAACGGGTTCACAATAGCAGTCAGTCAGGAAAATAGGATTTTGGAACTGTGAGGGAATAAAAAATAAAATTAATACGGGAATCTTACAGCACTTTTTGGGGACGCTGGATTATTTAGCAGTGGTTGAAACATGGTTGAAAGATGAGGTCATTGACATACGGGGTTTTAGTTACGTAGGAAGAAAGGGAGAAGCATATGCAAAGAAAGGGAGACTATCTGGAGGCCTAGGTTTCTTTATTAGGAAGTCTCTGTGTAAAACAATGAAAGAATCATGGTCCAGGCATAAAGAAGTGCTTTGGGTTGTAATAGAAGATAAGGAGCTAGATGACAGCATGATATGTTTAGGTATAGTGTATAACCCGCCAGCCTCCTCACAGTTTCATAATCCCGAAATATTTTATCTGTTAGACAAAGACATTGAGAGGTTAAGGGATAAATACATTAACATTGAGATTATAATAATGGGAGATCTAAATATAAGAATTGGGGAAAGTGACGTAAATCTGACAGATGATTGGGAAAATAATAACCTAACAGGGAAAAATGATAATATTAGACGTAGCAAGGACAAGATCGTCGAGAGAGGAAGTGAAAAACTCATTGAATTTTGTGAAATAAATGCGCTTGACATTCTTAATGGGAAATACGGTGAAGATGAGCAGGGGGAATACACCTTCATAAATGCAAATGGCCAGAGTGTAATTGACTTTGTTTTCTGGTCCAATAATATTAGACATATAGTGACTAATTTTAAAGTGTCTAACATAAGTACCAATAGTGGTCATTTCCCATTACTAACATGTATTAAAATCAAATCTCAAAATGTGGAAGCTGACAAAATAAGGGAGAAAATAACAGCAAATAGAGAACATGTTAGATATAGGTGGAAGGAATACCATAAGGCAAACTTTGAAAATCTTTTAAATTCCGAGCGAGGGAAAATATGTCAGTATGGGGTACTATATAATTCGGAAACCTTTGAAATTGAAAAGGCGATGAATATCCTAAATTTCATATTGCAATGGGCAGGGGAACAGATGAAAGTTAGAAACAGGCAAATTATTGAAAGTGACACATGGTTTGATGAGGAGTGTAAAATAAATAAAGGTATTGTAAAAGCGGAGTTGGTAAAATGGAGAGAATCAGGGAATATCAAACTGAAAGAACAATATCTGCTAAGCAAATATTATTATAATAAGTTGCTGGAAAATAAAAAATCTCAATGGAGGAAAAGAAATGCCACCAAACTAATCAGTACTATTACTGAAAATAATGTAAGTAAAATATGGAAAGGTATTAAGACATTATACAAAAAATATATTGTCAAATCTAACATAACTCAAGAAGAATGGTTAGAGTATTTTGCAACTTTATATACATTTGAAAGCTTTAGTGTAGGGAGGGTAATCCCAGAAATAGTAAATAATTTCAATGAAATCTTGGACAGTGTCATAACAGATGAAGAAGTAATGAATCAAATTAAAAAAATTAAAAGGAACAAAGCACCAGGTATAGATGGTATACCCGGAGAGTTCATTAGGGAATGGAGCAAAGACGTGAACCGAGTTAAAGTTATAACATCATTGTTCAACTCAATGAAAACCAAAGGGTATACACCTAAGAGTTGGAAAAAAGCTATTATTCAGCCAATTTATAAAGGTAAAGGGGATATGGATATACCCAATAATTACCGAGGCATAGCACTGTTATCGAATGTGGGAAAAATTTATACGGGTATTTTGGCAGAAAGGCTGCAAGTCTGGGTAGAGGAGCATAATATTCTTTCAGAATTCCAAATGGGCTTCAGAAAGGGGAGGCGGACAGTTGATAATGTATTCATCATAAAAACACTAGTAGATAAATACCTAAAAAATAAGAAAGGTAAATTATATATGGCTTTTATCGATTTGGAAAAAGCTTTCGATCGGGTAGAGCTGAAACTGTTGTGGTATAAGCTGTTAATGAAAGGAGTGAGTAATCAAATGGTAACTATACTAAAAGAATTGTATAATGAAAATACATTTTGCATAAAATATGAAGAAGGGGCACTAACTAAAGAAATACAACTGGAGGGAAAAGGACTAAGGCAAGGGTGCAAGCTAAGTCCAATTTTATTCAATTTATTTATTGATGATGTATTACAAAATATAAGTAAGAATAATAGTCTCATACCAGTAATAAACAACTTACAAGTCCCAGGTTTACTTTTTGCAGACGATTTGGTAATAATGTCCATTACTGTTAATGGGTTAAAAATATCTTTGCAAGAGGTGGAGAAATACTGTTCAGAGTGGGGCTTAAAGGTAAACAGCGAAAAAACCCAAATTGTAGTATTTAAAAAAGGAACTAAATTGAGTAAATATGAAAAGTGGAAGAAGGGAGAAGCTGAATACAAAGTAGTGCGTGACTGTACTTACTTAGGATTAAAATTGGATGCAGGAGGCAAATGGGAAAAACAAAAGAAATCAGCACTGGCAAAAGGGAAAGCAGCAATGATGGCTGTGAGAGGGTGTCTATATAAAATGCCAGAGATGGAGATGAAATGGTTGGAAAGAGTATATAGTTCTGTAGTCGAGGCCAGAATGCTATATGGCATTGAAATATGGGGGCTTGAGAATGGGTGGGAAGTTGTGGATCAGATACACAGGATGTTCTGTAAGGAAGTTTTGGGGCTGCCAATGGCAACAGCAAACGAAGTTGCTCAAATTGAAATGGGGAGAGTAACAAGGAAAGGGTTAATAATGGAAAGAGCCTTGAAATACTGGCATAGGATCTTGAATTTAGATGAAGGACTCTTATTGCAACAATGTTTAAAATATCAAGAAGCAAGTCTGCAAAGCTCGGGCTGGGCAAGCACTCTACGAAACAATTTAGAAAATAATGGCTTAGGGGATATTTGGAGAAAAAGAGAGAGAAATTATAAAGGTTTCTGGAAGGGTGTTAGAAAAAGATTTGAAGATATAGAGATTCAAAAACTGTTCAGCCAGTTAGGTGAAAAGAGGTCATTGGTATATTATGTTGAGTTAAAAAGTGGCTGGGGAAGGGAGCAGTATATAGATAAAACCATTAATGAAGAAAGGAAGGGGATAGCATGGCTGAGAGCAGGAGTGTGGAGGCTAAAAGGGCAGCGGAATGGGTTTGTGAAAGACAAGTGCCCATTGTGTGGGGGTAAGGAAGATGTGGAACATATCCTTTTCGAATGCAGGGAAACAGAGATTTGGCGAAAAGAATATATCTGGAGAAAAATTAAGCGAAGTCCTGATATATGTAAAATTATAGATAAAAATCTCAAGAATGTAGGTCAGTTCTTAGATAAAGTGAAAAATAAATGGAGGTGGACTGTGAAAAAAGGAAATGAACAATAGTGTGTAAGCAATAGTAGTAATGTTAGTAGTAATAGAAATGTAAGTAGTGTACTACACATTTTGTAATTCAATGGGCTGCTCACCAATTAATGGCCTGGGCCAAATACTGGTGATCAGCTCAACAGTTGTAATAGCTTAGTACACAAATAAATAAATAAATAAATAAAAAAAACTGGTGAGTGAACCTTATTTTTTTTTGTTTAATTTCCTCTAGGATATCTATATGAAGGTTGAATGGCACAGGGCTCTTACCCCTTTCTTCCTCTGTATGCAATCAGTTCCTTATTTCCCTCCAACTTGATACAAAACTCATTTTCCTGATATACTTTGTGCTGTGAAGACAATTGTAAATGCATATAATGTACATAAGACTTATGTAAATCTGCTGCAGTCTGAACATCTGAATTATTTATACTTTAAACCAGTTATAATCTGAAAGCCAATATATTATGTGCAATTCTCGATACATTATTCTAAATATCTGCTCAGGTCTTCTCAGAGGGTTGAATTGATCATTTTATCATAATCAGATTTTCATCATTGCAGATATTTACCAACAATGCACTAGCTGACTTGCCAAGTTACAAAAGTAGCATACATTTGATGTATTTAAATAGATTTGAATGAATGAACCCTCCATTGTTTCCTTAAACTTCTCCTTCCATGACAACCTTTCACACTTGTAGACAAGTAATTTTGTAATTTATCTATCATCTTTCCTTTTACATCATCAAATGGAAATACAAAATCAAGATTACAATTATAAACTCCATACTATAAATGCCATATATTCCAAAATCCTGAAAATCCTACCAGGTTGCCCACCATTGTATAATAATTCAGTCCCTATACACCTAACCCTAGGTTTTTGTGTATTGGAGGCCCTCTACTCCTTTACACATTTTGCCATTTCACCTATAATCTGAATTTTTCTCTTAATTATTTTTAGCCATCTCTTTAACTTTCCCTAAATAATTCCCTATATTTCTCCTGTTCTTTTCCCCTTTTACTGACAATTTTTTTTCTTCTAATTGCTACGTCACCCTCCAAATTTCCCATTTATGTAGCCAGGCCTGCTCTCTCCATATCTTTGACAATATAATATACAATGGAAATCTGCATTCTCTTCTCCACACAATGGGTATTTATCTAGCTCCCTCTCTTAACCTATACCTTTCAAATTTCTCACTCCTGTTCTCGCCCAAGCAAAACCTTCACACCCTAACTTTACATATGTCTATATATTCTTCCCTACCCCAAGTTGTTTTTATTTCTCTATATAACCTCAGGGAGCTTTTGTCACTTGTACTGGCAAAAATGTCTTGTCTGTCATTATCTTAATCTTAACTTCTTTCCAGAAACCTCCATAACCATACTCTGCATTTATCAATGAATGACCCATACCTATCTGCTTCTACACGTCATTCATTTTATGTGCCCAAGACCCACCCCAGTTACTTTTCCTTTGTATATGAAAACATTCTTCAATAATATTGCCATCTACCAAGTTAGTGATTCTGTATAAATATTTCATTGCCCTTGACAAGATTTTAGTTTTAGTAGAAATATAGGTGATTTGGGGAAAGTCAGAGAGAAGTGGTCAAGAATGATTAAGAATAATCAACACTTTGGAAAAACAGGAACCAGGGTTGTTAAGAGAGCAGAGGGTCATCAACACACGGAAAACTAGGAATTGTGTATCGAGATCAAAATTTAAGGCAAGCAGGTAGGAGGGGTATGATGGCTGGAAATAAAGAGTTTATTGTGCATTACAAATGAAGCAATGGTGTGTGCATGCATGCATAGTACTGTATGTTAGTTTTATGATATTGAAAACATTGTTCTTTATACATTATCTGATATTTCTTTACCAGTCTGTGATAAGCTGATAATACTGCATGTTTGTGTTATGGGATTTAAACCACTGTTCTGCATGCAGAAAGAGAATTATCTGGTATCTGTTGTTTCTTAGATTGTTAGACTTGGTGTGGGCAAATACTCGCCAATAGACAAACAGCATTTAACTCACATTATAAAACATGAGAAAATAAAACTAATTACCATCTTTTTTTTTTTTTTTTTTAGTTAATAGATGGAAATTAATCATTTATTCACAAAAGCTGTATATATGCTAAGGTTTTTGATGGATAGAGTCGACATGAAAAATTCAATGCCACGGCAGGGATTTGAACCACAGATCTCCTGGTTTCCATCCAGTCGCTCTAACCCATTGAGCTACCGTGGTCAACTTGCTGTCATGACATTAAATTCTCCATTTGACTCATATTTTCCCCAGTAGACCACTAGGGGCTCTCACATTCGAGATACACTGTTTGTGGCGACTTACTATTTTAAATACCTAAGTCTCAGGCTTCATCATTTAACTCTTATTATTTTTAGTTAATTGATGGAAATTAATCATTTCTTCATACTAGCCATAATCACTTCGGCCGTGGCATTGCATTTTTTCATGTTGACTATCCATCAAAAACCTTAGCCTATATACAGCTAGTGTGAAGAAATGATTAATTTCCATTAACTAAAAATAATAAGAGTTAAATGGTGAAGCCTGGGACTCAAGTACGATAGTAAACTGCCACAAACGGTATATCTCGAATGCAAGAGCACCTAGTGGTCTACCGGGTAAAATATACCAGTCAAATGGAGAATTTAAGGTCATGATGCCAAGTTGGTCATGGTAGCTCAATGGGTTAGAGCAACTGGACGGAAACCAGGAGATCTGTGGTTCAAATCCCAGCCGTTGCATTGAATTTTTCATGTCAACTCTATCCATCAATAATTACCATCTATTCATTATTTCCTGTCTTAACATATCTGGAACTTAAGAACTTTGTTGTGTACATTAAAATAAGGCTTCAACTGACACCTGCAGTTGAAGCGAGTATGCACAATAGTAAATTCACACAGTGAAGAAAATTTTAAAAGCATATAATATGCATGAGAGTTCTTATGTAAGTCTGTGTTGTCTGAATCTGAATTTTTTTACTTTAAATCTCTCCTAACTTGCAAGCCAATATATTGCGCGCAAATCTCTGGATGCATTATTCTAAATATCTGCTCAGGTCTTCTCAGAGGGTTGAATGAATCATTTCTATCATTATCATGTTATCATCATTGCAGTCATTTATGAATAATGCACTAGCCGACTTGCCAACTTACACAGACTATCCTACATTTGAAATACAGTAAAACCTTAACCCGGACGTCCGGATAACCTGGACCAGTTTTGAAAGACAAAATTGGGTTTAGCATAATAAATACTTGTTTTACAGATAAATTGCTATTCTCAGTAGGTACATTACTCAAATTACCTTGCTAGCGAGCAAATTCATTGCACTCACCCCACTTGCTTGGGACCAAGTTGGAAGAGAAACTCTGAAAAGTCACGGAAAACATTGGGGCCTGGTTGATGCGACTTGCCAGAAAACAAGACTGAAGAATAAATCAGTGTGGAAGAAGATTTTATAGACATGTTGATGAAGATATTGACAAGTTGCAAATCGATGACGGAGGTTATAAACCAACTACAGAGTAAGGCATTATTGCATCATGCAGTGTTACTGACAATGAGTATTCAGACTCAGTGTTGAACCAGCTGTGGTTATGACCCATGCACAAGAAGTAGCAAACAAAGAAACTGATGCTGCATTTCGAGTCAAGCAAAAACATTGCCAAATGAGGTTATAACGTTAAAGTGGATGCGAGATCGCGCTGCTTGTAAGTAATACACTAAACTGATAGTAAGAAGCTCACTGCCTTTTTTTTTAATACTGACCAGTTTGTAGCCATATTGTGTACATTGCAAATACATTTATTACAGTACATACAGTATGTGTTTTTAGGTGAATGTGTGGTGATAGTAATTTCTAAACTATTAAAAATATTTCAGAGGTGTTGATCATGTCGTTTTATCATTTGTCATTCTCTGGATAACCTGGATTTTCATTAATTCGGATCAGCCCTGGTGCCAGTTGATCCAGGTTAGCGAGGTTCTACTTTGAAATAAATTTCAATTAATGGTTCCCCCCCCCCCCACCTCGTTTCCTTGAACTTCTCCTTCCCTGACAATCTTTCATACTTTTAAGATGTATACTCCTAGTGCTTAATGATGTTAAATGTCAAGCAATTTTAAGAAGTGCACAATCAATTACATTTTAAAGACTACCACATTATATGCATAGGAGAGAAAGCTACAAATCAGACTAACTAAATTTCTGATCAACTGAACATTCATAATTAAAGCTTAAAAAACAGAGATAAAACTCTCAGGGGAAAGGGTATAGATTACCAGAAACACACAATGACAGATTTCCAAATCCTGCTACCTGATTACACAGAAGTTCTTCACTAGCCAGCACAATGGCAGCATAATCAGTACTGAAGTAGAAAATCCCCTCCAAAATACCCATGGGCATAAAGCAAAAGAATCTTCAAAACGTGATTATGCTGAGTGAATACTTAAGTGAAGCTCTGTCACCAATCCACTTGCAGTTTTAATTATAACTAAATATTCAAATATAGTAAAGTAATATTCTAGTGAAACTACCATTTTCTTTGTGTTGCAATTGAACTTATAACCCAGCCTTAACACATTAAGCAATTTAACAGACTTGTAAAGATCCAGGCACTCCCTCTTTAAACTTCAGTCTATCCTCACATATACCTACAACTAGCACAGAAGCAATGTTTTCTCTGGCATCTGTTCTACAGGTTTTCTTAGTGCTCCCTCTCCCCCATGGTGTTGTTTCTGACTCACATTTTGACACACAAAATGAAAGATGTATTATTAAAAACTCACCATTACCACGGCCACATGTAATGGGGCACATTCTGTGACAGAATAACCATATCCATATATTTCCCCAAAAAGATCTGAACTTGTGTCTTCTAAGGAAGATCCCTTGTTCCCGTGTATCCAACCATAATTGTTTGCTATTCTCAGTCAATCTTAACCATTTCTTTCAGACTTTCCCCAGATAATCACCTATATTTCTTACATCATTCTTTTCTTTTACAGACATTTTCCTGATTAGTAGTACCTCTCCCCATCCTTAAAACTATTCCACTTTTGTTGCCAAATTTGTTCTCCCAAACCATTGTTTGGTTGCATTATGCCAATTTGTATCTTCTCCACATATTGGGCATTTTCCTTTATCCTTAGGTCTAATACTTTTCCAATTTCTAACTCCTGTCCTTGCACAGGCGAATCCTCCTTGTCCTAGCTTATTAAATGCATCTATGTACTTTTACCTACCCCAGTTTTTATTTCCCTATATATCCTCAAAGAGCTTTTCTACCTTGCACTAGCAAAAATAATTGACTATCAATATCTTCTAATCCTGATTCTAATTATTTCCAAGAGCCTCTATAACAATACTCATTTCTCTAAATATGTCCCATACCTATCAATTCCCCTACTTTGTGTGTCCAAGACCCTTCCCCATTTGCTTAAGAAAACGTTCCTTAATACTGCTTTCCTCCAAGTTGGCA
Source organism: Mantis religiosa (assembly GCA_030765055.1). Lineage (NCBI taxonomy): Eukaryota > Metazoa > Arthropoda > Insecta > Mantodea > Mantidae > Mantis > Mantis religiosa. The sequence continues at coordinate 331,798,207 of CM060950.1, forward strand.
ACTATATAAATATTTCCTTACCCTTGAGACAATTTTAACCTCAGTTGAATGTCTTCCAAACTGTTGTGCTGCCCCATTAGGCGATGCTAACGATAGGCCTAGAATATACTTACAGAAGGATATATTAACAACGTCCATCTCTGCCCATGTCTCATCTACTCCCCATCTCTCTGTCCCATGTAGCATTTTGTTTTCTACTATAGCAGTATAGATCCTTTCAACCCATTTGACAATGTCAGGCAATTTCCTTATACAAGCCCTTACAACAACTGTGGACATTTTATTGCTAAAACCAGTTTTTTCTGTTCAGTCCTATCATCGCAACTCAACCTCATCCGCAAATAATCAAATCTCCTATTTCTCTTCCATTTATTTCCCATTTTTGGTCTTTATTCAATCTATAGCTTTTTTTTTTTTTAAACCATGATCTTTCTTTTCTTTTCATTCACTTTTAACCCTTTTTTTTGCAGCAACTGCTTATTGCCTCAATTTTCTTCTCATCCCTTCACAAGATATAGAACCAACTACCAAGTTATTTGCAAGTAACAGCCCTCGGTTTTCTTTATTAAGAATAACTGGTGAGTGAACCTTATTTTTTTGTTTAATTTCCTCTAGGATATCTATATGAAGGTTAAATGGCACAGGGCTCTTACCCCTTTCTTTCTCTGTATGCAATCAGTTCCTTATTTCCCTCCAACTTGATACAAAACTCATTTTCCTGATATACTTTGTGCTGTGAAGACATAAGACTTATGTAAATCTGCTGCAGTCTGAACATCTGAATTATTTATACTTTAAACCAGTTATAATCTGAAAGCCAATATATTATGTGCAATTCTCGATACATTATTCTAAATATCTGCTCAGGTCTTCTCAGAGGGTTGAATTGATCATTTTATCATAATCAGATTTTCATCATTGCAGATATTTACCAACAATGCACTAGCTGACTTGCCAAGTTACAAAAGTAGCATACATTTGATGTATTTAAATAGATTTGAATGAATGAACCCTCCATTGTTTCCTTAAACTTCTCCTTCCATGACAACCTTTCACACTTGTAGACAAGTAATTTTGTAATTTATCTATCATCTTTCCTTTTACATCATCAAATGGAAATACAAAATCAAGATTACAATTATAAAATCCATACTATAAATGCCATATATTCCAAAATCCTGAAAATCCTACCAGGTTGCCCACCATTGAATAATAATTTGGTCCCTATACACCTAACCCTAGGTTTTTGTGTATTGGAGGCCCTCTACTCCTTTACACATTTTGCCATTTCACCTATAATCTGCATTTTTCTCTTAATTATTTTTAGCCATCTCTTTAACTTTCCCTAAATAATTCCCTATATTTCTCCTGTTCTTTTCCCCTTTTACTGACAATTTTTTTTTCTTCTAATTGCTACGTCACCCTCCAAATTTCCCATTTATGTAGCCAGGCCTGCTCTCTCCATATCTTTGACAATATAATATACAATGGAAATCTGCATTCTCTTCTCCACATAATGGGTATTTATCTAGCTCCCTCTCTTGACTTATACCTTTCAAATTTCTCACTCCTGTTCTCGCCCAAGCAAAACCTTCTCACCCTAACTTTACATATGTCTATATATTCTTCCCTACCCCAAGTTGTTTTTATTTCTCTATATAACCTCAGGGAGCTTTTGTCACTTGTACTGGCAAAAATGTCTTGTCTGTCAATATCTTAATCTTAACTTCTTTCCAGAAACCTCCATAACCATACTCTGCATTTATCCATGAATGACCCATACCTATCTGCTTCCACACGTCATTCATTTTATGTGCCCAAGACCCACCCCAGTTACTTTTCCTTTGTATATGAAAACATTCTTCAATAATATTGCCATCTTCCAAGTTAGTGATTCTGTATAAATATTTCATTGCCCTTGACAAGATTTTAATTTTAGTAGAAAGACTGCCCAGTTCCATCTGTGCTGGCCCCTTAGGTGATGCTAAAGGTAATCCCAATATATATTTACAAAAGGATCTATGCACTATCAGTCTCTCTCCAAGCCTCATCTACTCCTCATACCTCTGATCCATATAACATTCTATTTTCTACCACTGCGTATAAATCCGCCCCAACCATTTGACATTTATACCTGGCAGTTTACTGTAGCATGATATTCTCATGGCCATTTTACCTTTTGCCACAGACATCTTTTTTTGTTCCTTCCAGCTCCCATCTGAACTCAATCTTGTCCCCAAATAATCAAATCTGCTTACTACTTCTATTTCTCTTCTATTAGCCTCCCATTTTCAACCTTACACAACCTGTATCCACTTTTGAAGACCATACATAATCTTGGTTATGTTTTCACTCACTTTCAAATCCCATTTATTACAATAAGAACTGGTTGCCTCGATTGCTCTTAGCCCTCCACTTGATATAGACCCAACTACTAGGTCGTCTGCAAACAGTAGCTCCGGGATTTCTTTATTATTAATAACTGGTGAATGTACACTACAACTTGATATCTCTAAAATACCACTGATACAAAGGTTAAATAATACTGGACTAAGTTTACATCCTGCCTTAGCCGATATAGATTTAGTTACTTTGTTGCCTGGTAGTTTTATACACAACTTGTTCTCCTGGTATATCCTTTTATTTTCCAACACTTCATACCCCAACTTAGTTTCCTAAACACATTTGGATCATAGAACTCTGATACAGTAAGTGGGTTATACACTGTAGCAATACAGTTTCCCCATTTTGACAAATGCCCCCTATTGAGATACATAACCCTGATCTGCTTGACAGTTCTTTTTCTTCGTTCACCTTAAGACGTTTATTCTTCATAAAACAGCCTAAACCCCCTGAAGCTCTGCCTTTCCTTTGGTTTTTCATCCCACTTATGCTATAAAAGTCAAATCCTGGAATTTACACTATTTTTATTCTTTACCCAGGTATCCACAACCATTAACATATCACAAGTTTTTAGCACATTATAGATTTCCTCACTGAAAACTTTCTCCCAAAGCCCCTCCACATTCCAACCCCCAATGGATAATGCAAATCCCTATACTTCATCTTTAGATCTTCTACATCCTGCCATACTCGTCGGGCTCTTCTCTCTTCTAATCCAAATATTATCAGGTTTAGTTTCAGATTCCCTTCCTCTAAATTTTCCAAACGGGTTAATCTGCCTTTACATTCTTTTATTTCTTCCTTTACTTTATCTTCAAATTTCTCTAATGCTTTTAACATCCTGCTAAACTGTTTGCCAATCTTCTTGTCAATTCTATTTTCCATCTCCTTCACTCTTATTTCTTTTGTGATATTTTCTAGCTTATAGCGGCTACTTGATACTTCTTACTGTTCCAAAAAGCAAGTCTAAAGCAGTCTAAAACTGGTACAGTTAAGGCACTTACCTGATCATATATGGGAGCTAGCTGTTTACAGTGCCCACACCATGGTGCATAAAATTCCACCAGTACATCCTTATTTGTATCAAAGGCAACCTCATCAAAATTGCTAGATACAAGCACCTTCACTGGATTCTTGTCCCAGTCTTCAGGCAAATCTTGTGACAGCAAGTGTTGCTGCAAGAGAGAAAGCAACAACTTTATTTCCTGAATTGTCAACAAGCTACACTTGAAATTACAGCTTGCGAGTTGCTCAGTTCTTCTTAGAGGTTACAAGTGATTACTCCTCACTGGAATCAGAATTTGAATTCATCACTGCAGATGCACATAAGTTTCTATTTCACGTTTTTTTTTTAAAACCTTGCTGTCAAGTATTATGTTACCAGAAATTGTTTAGATATAAAAAGTCATACCAGATTATGGATATAAAGGAGGGGCTGAAAGTCCCTTGTATCCTAGAGTGTTGCAGCAACAATAGAAAACAGACGGCAGATATTGTTTCACTGTAATGAAGAGCTGGCATAAGTAGTTAACGATAGCGCGGCTAGTGTAAACCGATAGCCAAGATAAATGACTTGCCGGCCCAGACGTTTTCGGAAGGTGATAGAATATTCGGATTAAGTCATTAGATGCCTTGTTGATTCGAGAAACAGCTCATGATTGTAGAGAACAGTCTGGAATCCATGAATGTGTGTATAAAAAAAGCCGTGGCTAATGATGATTCAGTTATTGTGAAACAACAGGAGTTGCAAGTTGTGAAAGTGTTATGAAATGAGAGACAGCCAGCTGTGTTGTTGTAACGAGAGCTAAGGATGTAATCTGCTGTCACTGTTGGTTATTGTGATCGACCTTGGTAGACTGATGGTGTATGTAACGTAATGCTGGTGTAATCTATAAGAGTATTTCTACGAAAATAAAGGAGATTTTTAATTTCTGCAACTCGGCCTTTTAATTCTAGAAACCCACAGAGTCACAATTGGTGTCAGGAGTGGGATGTCACGACATGGAGGCTACATTGACACAGATTCTAGAGAAGTTGGAGGCGGCAAATAACAACTTGGCTGCGAAGATGACCGAGTTAACAGCGAAGACGGAAGCTGCAAACAACAACTTGGCCATGACAATGACCGTGAAGATGCCCGAATTGACCATGGAAATGAAAGCGGCAAATGAGGCTCTCACCGCCAAGTTTGAGAAGCAGTTGGCTGGCGTAAAGGAGGGCGTCACAGAGTTGGGCGAGCGCATTAACGACTTAGAGGGAAAGGCCGACAATAACACCAAAGCCCTCAAAGACCTGGCAAACCGTGTTAACGACCTGGAGGGAAAGGCCGACAGCAACACAAAATCTGCACGCATCAAACCACCTAAATACGACGGCACGACAACTTTCGATGTCTTCCGCCGTCAATTCGACAAGGTAGCCAAACAACAAATGGTCACCAGAGGAAGAGGTTGCACAGCTAATAGCCAGTCTCCAGGGACGGCCGCAGAAATCCTGAATGCGGTGCAGAGAACAGCGGTACCCAGGGACATCTGGGAGGCCCTGGAGAATCGTTTTGGAAACCATCGCTTAGCAGCAGCTTACGGCAGCCAGCTAAAGTCAAGGTCACAGCAGCCAGGGGAGACGCTGCAGGAGTTCGCCCTGGCAGTTGAACAACTGGCTAGCAAGGCCCTAGTCGACCTCCCACCAGAGTTCGTATCCCGGGAAGCTGCCTACACATTCGTTGACGGGGTACGAGACACGAAGATTCCTCAGCGCCTAATGCTCGGCGATTATAAAACCATCCACGAGGCGCTAACGGCAGCATTAAGGATGGAGGCGGCCAAGGTAACAGCTGTCCCGACGTCCAGAACGAGGAGTGTCCGCTACACCGTAGACAGAAGACCAGCCGAGGGACGCCGGCGAACACCTAGTGGCCTATGTTGGGGGTGTGGACAGCCGGGACACCTGGAGAGAGACTGCCCACACCAGATAGAGGGCCGCGCCATGGCTCAGTGGTTAGACCGCTTGGCTCTCACCAAGGCGGCCCGGGTTCGATCCCAGGCGACCGCAAAGTGAGATTTGTGGTGGACAACACGGCGCTTGGGCTGGTTTTCTCCGGGATCTCCGGTTTCCCCCGCCATCTCATTCCACCGGTGCTCCATCTTCATCTCATGTATCATCAGTGTCATCGCCTGCGGTGCCGTATGTAGTAAAAGCGGGCGTTAAACACTACACACACACACACCAGGAAGAGCAGCCGGAAGAATGAGTAAGGGCCGTCGTAGAGAGGGGCACGTCGGCACCATCACCACCATCCCCTCGAGTGACACTGCGCACCGTCTGCCGGCGTATGGACGACAGCCTCATCACGGATGGTTGGGTGAGAGGAAAGCCGTGCAACATGCTGGTGGACACCGGGGCAGGCGTCACCATCGCGTGGCGATAGGTCTGCTGACAAGGAAGCCGAACCGACCATACCAGGTTGTCACGGCATCGGGCAACACCTTGCCTGTGAAGGAGGCCCTGCTGAAGCTGACCTTGCGACGGAGTGCCGTGCGTCTGTGGGTGTTCGTCGCGAAGGTGGCTGAGGAGGTGATTCTGCAACTGGATGTCCTCAGAAGCCACGAGGCGACGGTCGACGTCGGCAGAAAGGTCCTGCGGCTCAACGGAGAAGAGGTTATACTGCGTCAATCCGAAGAGCGCCTTGGAATCTCCAGGGTGATCTTGAACGAAGACGTGGTTGTCCCCGCGAGGAGCGAGGTGGTGGTGACGGCGCGACTGAAAGCCCAGAAAACCAGAAACATGATGCTGGACCAGAAGACGCCTGTACACGGCTTATGTGTAGCCAGGGCATTGCTGCCGTGCCGAGAGGTACCAGTGGGACTGCTAAATTCAATGGACACCGATCACGATGTCCAGGCTGGGACGGAGAAGATGCCTGTACACGGCTTATGTGTAGCCAGGGCATTGCTGCCATGCCGAGAGGTGCCAGTGGGACTGCTAAATTCAACGGACACCGATCACGATGTCCAGGCTGGGACGGAGTTGGGAACGTAACAGCCCGTGGTGAGCGTAACAGCTATCGACAAGACACAGGAGTCGGTGCCGACGCAACACCTGTGGCCCCGGCTAGAAGGCCTACTGGAGAGGGCGGCCAACCATCTGACCGCAGAGCAGCTGGAGAAAGTTCGACAACTGCTAAGATGATACCAGCGCGTCTTCAGCCAAGGTGATAGTGACTACGGCCGCACGGACAAAGTGCTTCACCGCATCGGCACCGGGGATGCCCAGCTTATTCGGCAACCACCTAGACGCGTTCCGCTGGCAAAGCAAGGGGCGATACGAGACATGCTGGAGTACATGAGATTCAGGGGAGTGATTGAAGAGTCCGACAGCCCGTGGTGTTCCCCTGTAGTCTTGGTGACAAAGAAGAACGGCGGGCTGCGCTTCTGCATAGACTACAGAAAGTTGAACGCCATGTCACCCGGAAGGACTGTTTCCCCTTACGGATTGACAACACCCTGGACACGCTAGCTGGTGCACAGTTGTTCTCGACCCTGGACTTGAAGTCGGGCTACTGGCAGGTAGCTCTAGACCAGAGAGACAAGGAGAAGACCGCATTCTCGACAGGCCAAGGGCTCTGGCAATTCACAGTTATGCCCTTTGGCCTCTGCAACGCACCAGCTACCTTCCAACGCCTCATGGAGCCAGTGATGGGAGGACTGACTTACGATGCCTGCCTGCTATACCTGGACGACATCATCATCGTCGGTAAGACTTTTGAAGACCATCTCGAGAATCTGAGTAAGGTGCTACAGAGATGCAGGCCACCAACTTGAAGCTGAACGGGAAGAAGTGCCAGCTCTTCCGCAAGAAAGTGAAGTACTTGGGCCACAGTCTCAGCAACTGGAATGGCCACAGACCCGGGGAAGATGCAAGCGGTGAGAGATTGGCCTCGCCCAAAGGATAAGAAAGGGTTGCGCAGTTTCCTGCGACTGTGCAGTTATTACTGAAGCTTCATAAAGGGGTTCTCTAACATCGCCAACATTAGCCTTGTGTGAACAGAGGACGCTGAAAACGCTTTCCAGTACCTGAAGGAGACCATGTGCAGTGCTCCAATTTTGGGTTTCCCACAACCAGGTGGCACCTTCATTGTGGACACCGATGCCAGCAACCATTGCACTGGAGGTGTCCTATCGCAGATCCAGGACGGCCATGAGCAGGTGATAGCCTACTACAGCAAGACACTATCCAAGGCAGAGAAGAACTACTGCATCACCCGGCGAGAGTTACTGGCGGTAGTAAAGACATTGGAGCACTTCCACAAGTACCTGTACGTTTAGCCATTCCACCTGAGGACTGACCATTCCGCCCTAACCTGGCTATTGAGCTTTAGGAACCTGGAAGGCCAGACAGCACATTGGGTCCAGAGGCTGCAGGAGTACGACTTCACCTCGGAACATCGCAGAGGGAAGAGCCACGGTAACGCTGACGCCATGTCTCAAAGACCCTGTCCAGAAGAGTGCAGCCAGTGCACAAGAGTGGAAAAAGGAGCATGCCGCAGCAATCCGAGTAGTCACGGCAGTGCCTGTGGATGGGGGATAGCGCATGCCTGAGGGGGGGAGCAGCTGGCAGACGCAGATTTGGGGCCACTCTTGAGGAAAGTGGAGGCAGGGACGAGACCAACCTGGGAGGTCATTGCACTGGGCCCAATGGGACTCGAAGACCAGAGAGGGCGTGCTGTTCTGGGTATGGGAATCACCCGATGGGAAGACGCAGAGAGAACAGTTGGTACTTCCCCGGAGTAAGGTCCCAGAAGTCTTGGAGGAAGTGCACGCCGGTACTTCAGGACACTTGGGAGCGAACCGAACAATTGACAAACTACGGGAGCGTTACTACTGGCTGAGGCTCCGAGCAGATGCTGAGAGATGGTGCCATGTATCACGTGTGCGCGGCGGGTCGCGGCCCCCAGATTAGGAGCCGGGGTCGCATGCAGCAGTACGTCTGAGCGCCATTCGAACGGATCGCCATTGACATTGCTGGACCGTTCCCAGTTTCCGACAGAGGCAACAAGTACCTGATGGTGGTTGTGGACTACTTCACTAAGTGGCCAGAGGTGTATGCCATCCCGAACCAAGAGGCAAAGACAATCACAGACTGCCTCGTGGAGCAAGTGTTCTGCCGATTTGGGGTGCTGTTGGAGCTACACAGTGACCAGGGTACCAATTTTGAGTCCAACCTGATGAAGGAGGCACTACAAAGGCTTGGGGTGAACAAGACCCGCATGACGCCTCTACATCCCCAGTCGGATGGCATGGTCGAAAGATACATCAAGACCTTAGAGGAACACCTGAGGAAGGTCGTGGCCAGCCATCAGTGAGACAGGGACGTCAAGGTCCACTGTTCTTGCTGGCCTACCGCTCGTCTACACACGACACAACTGGGATGATGCCAGCCAGCTTAATGTTCAGCCGAGAGTTAGGCCTCCCTTGTGACCTGGCTTTTGGAAGCCCTCCGGAAGCGAAACAGCCAGTGAACGAGTATGTGGAGAACTTGGTGGACCATCTCCACGACATGCACGAGATGGCTTGCCAGAAAATCCAGAAGGCGAACGACCGCATGAAGACCAGGTATGACAGGCAAGCCAACAGCCAAGGGTTCCAGCAAGGTGACCTGGTGTGGTTGTACTGTCCTACCCGGACCAAGGGATGCTGCCCGAAGCTCCAGCAGCCATGGCAAGGACAGTACCAGGTGGTGAAGAGGATTAACGACGTGGTCTACCGCATCCAGAAGGTTCCCCAAGGGAAGATGTTGGTGGTTAAAATAAAAATCTGTAACTTCACTAAAAGGCACTACCATGGATCGCCTGGCATGCTACGATGGTGCTGTTCGGAACGACCAGCTTTGAGGAGGGAGCAGTGTCACCCGAATGTCGGGACTTCCTGTGGAGCCGGCCGGCGATGGTGCCGGACAGGAGGCATTCATCCACGCCCACCCATTTGTCTTATAGCGGTAACAAGGGTTGGCTGGATAAACATCACTGTGCTGTCTCCTTCCGCTCCCCCTGAGTTCTCGAACATACAGGATATTTCATTTAATCCGGAACCTTCTAGATTGGCCAGTTGGTCCTATATAAGCAATGCGTCGGGCTGGAAGTCACTCCGTTCTTGGCGAGCAGCGTGAGGAGTGCCGAGTGAGTTAACGGACAAGAAGACTGAACGTGAATCGGTCCTGCAAGTGCAGTGGACCTGTGACATGAACTGGTGAATTGTAATTGTATGCATTACGTAATTCTGTGTAATCGGCAAGTGTTCCGACTGTAATTCAGTGGAAATAAAGAACATTGTTGAGTTGTGCAATTGGACTTTTAATTTCACGAACCCACAAAGTCACAATATTTAGCATTTTGAAATCAGAAATTTAGCATTTTGTAGCATTTATACATTTGCAATTTAGCATTTTATAGCATTTTGAAGAAAGTTTGAGTTAATTTTGTTAAATGATGAATATTAATATTTATATGAAATTTAAAACATTTATGAGGGTTATTAATGACGGCGAGTTAAAAGTGCATAAAGTGTGAATTTATTCCACTTTAATATAGGTTAAAGCAATATGCAGAAATATAGAACAATCTGATACAGACTAAAGCATACTGCATAACAAAAAAGATAAATCCATACTGATGTAGAACACAATAAAAAGAAAATGCACTAAACTAGCCTAATTTATGATTCAGTAATGCTGTTGAATGAAAGCATAGAAAATATTTCAACATTCTGTTCTATCGTTTGAGTCATCCTGTCACTCACAATCAAATTGTATTTACTGAAATATCTTTCAACATCTACACTGTTGGTAGCATCCCAAATACATTGCAGAGCTACTCGGGCAACCTCTGGGTATTTGAGCTTAACAGCCAACATCCGTTACATACGGTGATGCAAAGCCACAATTTTGAAAAGCAGATATAGCCACACCTATATAATGCACTTATTGTTTCATTCCACTCAACAGATAAGGAATTATGAACTGTCAAAAGAAATAATGCTTAGATGTGTAAGCATTTTAATTAGACCTATTAACAACTCCAGACAGTTCCAGCACTTTCACTGCATAATTAAGACCACAAACAGCAGTAACAGTTCAGAGTGTAAGCGTTCATTGATATACTTATGATACACATTCAGTTGTATGTCATAGCCTGAGAGGTTTACACTATGCAGAGAGCACCAATTGCCATCTAGGTACATATATAGCTTAAAGTGCTACCAAGTTTAAGTAAGCCATTTACCAAAACAGTTGCTGTACCTACACATCAAGCAAATCATACTTCAGTCAGATAATTACATGACATTTTGTCTTGTTGGAAGATACACTTTGCATTAAAATGTATTTTTAAAACTGCATATGGTCTTTTTTCTGCATTTATTACTGTGCTTATACATGTCATTAAAGCATTTAAAAATTCAAGGCTGTAATATTCCTGTGTTGCAAAGACAAAGTTAAGCTTAGGACAATTTTAAATGAATGATAGTTTTTATGTACTTAATATTCTCCTTAGATTCATGGAACTATGTTTCATTCAAATCATTTATACTGCATGTGTGAATTACAATCCAACGAAAGTGATTAGACATATATAAAATAGTGTCTTTTATTAACTGTATGTCTTCTGTTGCTGACACTGCCTCATGTACTAATTTGTGAGGTTTTACTATGCTATTAATGTCATGAATCAATCACAAATTTCAGGTTTTTCTTTGAATATTCTTTTGTAAACTTGTGCTTAAAATAATGTATGTACTATAGAGCTTTTCAAATTCTTAGTAAATATAAGCTATTAACAGAGCTTCTTTGTTTTCTATTTAAAGATATATTGCTATTTTTTTGTACATAGTTCTTTGTATCTTCACTTACAATTTATATATACATTTCTTAAGTAATTTTTTTTACACTTCCTTCCAGGGAATTTTTCAACATTATTCTGTGTACACAGAAATTGCATTACTCATAACCTTGTGATATAATTTCCTGTTTTCCTGTACCTGCAGAATGCATTGATTTAGTGACAGGTTTTCTAGCAATTATCACAGTAACAAGCTTTGGAATTCACACTTCAGGGAAAGGAAATACAGGTGTATTGTATAACCTCGACAGCATCTTGAGTAATCTCACTGTCAAAGTTTTAATTGCTTTTTAAAGACATACTTATTCATTTGTTACATTAACAAAAAAGCTATAATGCTTAGTGGTAACAGGAAAAAGATCAAGTTTGGAAGTGGCTTCCGAGACCTTTCTTCCAAATTTAATTGGCCAACTTCTTTTGAAGTCACATCTCACACACTGATGAATAATTTACGCACATTTACTCAGCATATTTAGCACATATTATGCTAATATGTGATAAATGAATTGTGCTGTAAATTATTCATCAGTGAGCGGGATTAGACTTCGAAAGATGTTGGATTCAATCAGTCGCTGAACACAGCAGGGAAGGGTGGGGGTAGGTGGATGTACCATAGCTCCTTCGAAATAGCTCACTGCATTACCGACATCTTAGTTCGCTTAGCTGGTATCGAAAGGTTCAGGAGGAGTGCCCTATGCATATTCAATCCCCACCATGGAGTTAAGAATCTGGCATTCTGTCAGTACCATGGCATGACAGCCAAACAAAATCATATCAGAATCTAATCTCCCAAAGGTCTCCTTCAGAGATCCAACAGTAATGTGGGTCTATTTGTGATCAATGATGCAAATACACCATTACATGTCAGAGGTAACATTCAGGGAGATTACTTAAAAGGGAACTAAGTTCACACCAGTTCTGCCGGCCTCTAACCTAGTTAGCACGTTTACCTCACATTCAAGAGGTACCGAGTTCAAATCTTGGTCAGGGCGAATTACCCGGATAAGTTTTTCCAAGGTTTTGCCTTAACCTGCAAGATAAATCTTCGGTAACTAAGCTATACAGACCCTGGTCTCATTTGAGCATCATTTCCCCCCCCCCCCCCATTTCATTCTTGTCCGATATGACTTAAATAAGAATGGGAGGAGGGAAAAAACTATATGTCCTTGGTCTAGGAATAACATGCAAGCTTCTGGTTCAAACCTGGCAGAACATAAGACTTTTTGGTCAAAATTCTCTGCATGGCTTCCTTTGGACATGAAGGCCAGTGGTTCTGTATCATAGCTTTATGGCATGTAAAAACACCATTAAGTCTGATGAACAGGAAAGTGTTTTCATGCCCAACAGAGAATGAGACACTGAGAACAGAGTTAAAAAGCATTAAAAAAAATGCATAACTGAAAACTTGACATTTCTACTGTATATAATGTACACTCAGCTGCTGCATGTAACTGCAAGGTCCATAAATAAAGGATGGAAACTGTTGCATCTCACCAACTGCAAGTGGCTCCTAAGACTCCATCATCTGTTTCACTGTGGCCGAAATGACCGCTTCACTGCACATATGCAGTGCAGAGTACCCTTAGAGTGGACAATCCCTCCCTTATAATGGTGTGTTCCTATAAGTTCCAAGTATTATGGATTCATTTTCAGGTACTTCCAGCTATATGCCACACTGCTTTTGGTGCACTGGCTCCATATAGAGCAGAGATGTTGCCATCACACACACAGGCACATACAGGTATAAGTATAGTGACAGTTCCCTTGTTAGAAAAATTGGAGCTGACTTTCAAAACATTCAGGTTTTCTTTAATTGTCTTAGAACAGTTTCAGAAATTCTGTTTACAGTAAAAGTATATCAACCTACCTTCAGTTTTCCAGCAATGAAATCCTCTACAAATGATCTGATGTTCTCTGATGTAAGTTCATTCTTTTCTGGTTTGTATTTGGCCATATCTTCCTCCAAGCGTATTAGTCTCATGGATGGTATTTCATCTTTTCTCATGCCAAAGAATTCCAAAATTCGCTGATGGTCCTCATCATCGGAATTTATGGATACAAACAAAACCTAAGAACAAATTTACCATTTAATACAAATACTAATGCCACCCTCCCTCCCACTCCAATGTGAGAGAGGTCACTTTAAGGAAGTTACAAGTCTGCTATTACGTTCAGAAGGAGCTTATAAGCTTTCAAGTATACTGGACTATGCTAGTACTATGTTCATCAGATAAACTACTGTACAATGCAGTTTAATTGAAAGACCTTTTTCTCCTAACTACCCAATGGACTTTATCTGCAGAGTTTGGTAGATTTATGGTTGCATAGTTCACAGTAGTTTTGGCCTTATAACATGTAAGATACCACTTGTTTCCTTCCTTTTTTCCCATGTTAAATATTTCATCAGCAATCTTATAAATAGATTAGGTACTGAAGCAGTATATTATTCCAATTATTTCTACGAAAATAGGCCAAAGTTATTAAAATGCAATCGTTAATGTATTTAAATTAGAAACTCTTGTCATTTAAAGACAAACTGCACTCACTGAAATAATCAACTTAATCCAGGAGAAAAAAATGCTCTCCCATAGCTTACAGTTTCTATGTAGCATCCTAGGAAAGCAAAACTCGAATCTGCCACTCACAGAGAATATTACAAGTGCTAACATACTAAATATTCACTGATGAAGTACGCACTCCAGATCCCACAAGGAGTTCCATGCAGCTCGATGTTCAATTTTCAGATGCATAATTTAATACAAGAAGTTGAATAGATGTACATATGTTCTTGCATGCAGACAACATGGTCATATCTAGCAACAAAAATGTCTTGCAGACAGGACATGGTCAAGACAAAATGGCCTAGACATAAACAGATGCAAAATGAAGGTTATGCAGTTCAGGAGCGGATCAAACGTCTCCAAAACAGACATCTTTATATTTGGCAATGATAAATTAATTTTTAAACTCTTATAAATGTCTAGAACTAATGCTGCATGTATAAAAACATTTACCAAGCACATTAAAACAAAAATGTGCTGCAGCAATCCAAGGCTACTATCACCTGCTTGTCTGCTCAGCAAGGACATGCTTAACACAACCAAATAAACCTGTACACATTGTGTTTAATATTATAACGTACAGTTTCAATAAAGATTATCTACATCACAGCAGAGCCCGGATTGCTAAGCTTATAAATGCTTCTTTGCTGAAATACGGAGTTTGTCACCAGTTAAGTTAAAAAGATTTCAGGAAGTCCTTCCAAATGTGCCTTTATCTCCTCGCAGACAGTTTTACTTCAATGGGTTTCTTGGTTAAAGGCTGTCTTACTAGCAGAACATTTCCAGTAAATGTGTTGTATTCCTTAGATGCAGAAGATGCAAACAGCATTGCCACAATGTTTTGGTAATACTGGCATCCAAGATAAGATAGAGTATATCAATTACCTTTCTTCAAATTACCTTGGTATTCACTCTCTGATAGATGAAATTTTAGTAACATAGTCTTCAGAGATTCACGGTACTGCTAAAACTGCCTTTGAGAAACAAAAACCCTGGTTATGAAATACTGTGCAAAATTTCCAAAAAGCTTTTGGTACAGAAACCTATATCGAAGAGGAATTCACTCAAGAACTGTGGCATTTTTCATATGTCCCAATAATGTCATGCAGTGTTGAGAGATTCTTTTCACTGTATAAAAAAATTCTTCTCTGACAAATGTGGGAGCTTCATGCAAGAAAAGCTGAAGATGACCTTCCTCATGTACTGTAACAAGCTGTAAGGTAAGAATTCTACGAAATATGTTTATGATTAAATTTTTGTTTTATTTGCTTACTTTTAGTGCTTATTTGCTTCATTTTTCGTGCCTATATGCCTGCTTATTTCAATATTTGATTGTGCTTGCAAATCCAGACTCTAGTCATCAGTTTATGCACAATCATGAGAATACTTCTGAGTGACTGAAGAATAATTAACAGGAAAGATATTTTATGCATATGCATGATATATAGGACAAGATCCACAGAAATAAAACTCAAACATGTACAGTCTTAGACAAAATAAATGAGCAATACCTGAGAGGGAATTCAATTCAGTAAACATTTTAAGCATTTGCAGACACATTGTTCACAGTACATGATTTAATACCACTTTGTATATAGAAACTTTTCAAAATATATACAACTGTACTGAGACCAATAGTAATGTATGGTTCAGAAAGCTGGGTGTTGACAACCAGAGCAGAACAATGGTTATTACGGTGGGAAAGGAAGATCCTGAGAAATATATTTGGAGTAATAAGGAACTTGGACGGATGGAGAATGCAGACTAACTTGGAGTTACAGTGTCTATATGGACAACCAAATATAGTAGTGCAAATTAAACAAGGAAGAATAAGATGGATTGGCCATGTGCAGAGAATGTCAGAAACCAGTGTAGTTAAGAAGATATTCATAGGAAAGCTGGATGGCAGAAGGAGAAGAGGAAGACCCAGGAAAAGATGGGTAGATGATGAAGACGATTAGAGAAAGTTGGGGGTTAAACGCTGGAGAAGAAAAGCAGAGGACCGAGTAGAATGAAAGAGGGCGATTAGGGAGGCCAAGGATCTACATGGTCTGTAGCGCCAACTATCACCATCAATCCTTGGTGTATTTTTAATTATTAAAGACATAGTTTCCAATGCAGGATATCTTAATATTGTCACCGAGGCATTGTTATACTGCCAGCGCAAGCATAAGCCGGAGCATATCTGAGCGCTGCACGCTTGCCGAGAGAGAAACAGAAAGAGACATTCTGGAATTTCCCGATGCATTGTGATTGTTATCAAACGACCGACTGAATTCTAGAACAATGGCTCAAGGTATAAATGCCAGCAAAATGTTGGTTGCTAGTCAGTTGTGCAGTTGCGCAGTGTGCAAGTTGTGTGTACATTTGAACTGTACCACAAGTGATTTCTTTTGTTTGTTTATGGGTGGTGAATCAACAAGAGACCTTGAAGACTGCTGTTTGTAAATGTTACATCATTTTTGCTGCTGCCAGGGCTTTACAAGGTTACTGCTTACTACAATAAAGAGCATTTTAAATTTCTGCAAGCAAGATTTAATTCTGAAAACCCATAAGGTCACAATATTGTGTGTTGTGTGTTCAGTGTAGAGCTGTGGCTACCCCTGTGGTGAAGGTTGCAAGTCTGTTTCTTGCATGTTGCAAACAGTTCTTTAGAAATCAAGTGGAGAAAATGAAGTTAAAACAAGCAAAGTCTGATGTGATGGTGATACATGCAGGAATAAATGATATCCAAACTGGAATAATTCAAGAAATAATAGGTGATTCTTTGGATTTAATTAGAGAACAATCATGTGACTAAAATTATAATAAGTGTCTATGCAGATGGAACACTAGTGGAAGGTATGTTAAACACAAACAAGGATGTATTCAGTAAGAGATTGCTTAATAGTTGATAGTAATTTCTGATTGAATTGGGATTTTGGTAGCGATGGAGTGCATCTTGAACAGGAGTTCTTTTAAGTTTGGCGAACTATTGAACAAGGCAATCCTTTCATTGTATAAAGAAAACTGATAACTGAGGTAAATGTAACCACAGTAAATGTCTACAAGACTGATATTAAAAGATATACACAGTTCAGTGCACCAAGGGGTTCCATATCAAAATGTGATAGAGGAAATTGAATATGAAATTATAAATGAATAAAATAAGTTATGTAATTATGCATAACTATGGGCTCAAAAAAACTGAAATTATGAACTTGTTATTTCAGTAGTACAAACAAGCTACATATTTTTCTAGGAAAGATTATGAAGGTGGAGGCACAATAATATTAGTACCAAAAAAGTGAGTTTATTATGGACAAACTTGCTGACTATAGTGTAGAAAAATACTGAAATTAACTATTACTGAATTAAATTACAAATCCATAAAAACCAAAATTTGCTGCATATATTGAAATGGAAAGGAAAAAAATGGAAGCAGAGAATTTTTTCCATTAAATCTGAGAAAATTCATAAAATAAAGCCAATACATCATAATTTTTGGGCAATTTTATATTGATACAGACATAACTAATGGGAAATTTAAGTAATTTGTCTTAATATTACTCTAACAGTAACTGAACCTATAGCATAACAAATGTTACTAGAACACTATTAATAATTATCAATACAGTGACCAATTTTTCAACACTTCTTCAAATCAGAACTTATACATACCTTAATGTCTGATCATGCATCAAAATTTCATTAGAAATTGTAAAGATAGTACCAAACAGTAAACAGATATCCAATAATAAAGTTATATTGAAGTGAGGAATTTTACAGACTCAAACATGGAGCAATTTAAAGAAACAGTTGAAAGAGAAATGGTTTAGTGTAATATAAGCTAATGATTACGTAGAAAATGAAGCTAGCCAGAGTGAAGTAATGAATATTACACAAATATAAATATTTGTAACAAAAACTTCACTTATCTTAAGAAAATGTTAATTCTTCTTTCTAATTGAGATCTATTTCACAAACAAATTGCTTGCATCATAAGTCCATCAATAATCTTTGTAGTCAAGGATTCGGTTACCATGTTATGTTTTTTCAGTATTACCAAAATCTGAAAACAAAACTAACCTAAAACAGAATCTACTGCTGGTATTTCAAAATTCACTACACGATGTTTATTTTTCTTTTAAATAAACAAAAAACCATCGCGTAATGAATTTTGAAATACCAGCAGTTGATTCTTTTTTAGGTTTGTTTCGTTTTCAGATTTTGTTAATACTTAAAGAACATAACATGGTAACCGGAATCCTTGACTACGAAGTTTATTGATGGACTGACGATGCAAGAAATTTGTTTGTGAAATCGATCTCAATTAAAAGGAAGAATTAACATCATTTTCTTAAGTTAAGTGAAGTTTTTGTTACAAATATTTATATTTGTGTAATAAGCTAATGATGTGGACTTATAACTTAAATTATTTATTCAAATCATATAGCAATATTACCTTATGCTGCAATACCAAAACCAAGAAAGAAAAAACTGGAGGAAAAGGTAATTAAGTGTAACCAGTGGTTCAATAATGAACTGTTGCTATATAAAGTACAACTCTTGGTAACTTAAATTTTACTGAAAAAATTTAAAACTTACGCTCCAAAAAATACACATGAACAGCGAAAAATTCAATATCAACAATTAAATCCAGAAAATCTATTTGTGTTAATGTATGCTATTAGCAAGCAAGAATACAGTAAAAAAAAAAAAAAAAAAAAAAAAAAACTTTTCCAACTAATAAATAACAGGAACACTGCAGTAGATACTAAAATAGTGTTCTTAGTAACATATTAGAGCAAATGATTATTAGTGAACAGAGGCTGGTTGCTAATATATTTAATAAACACATGAATAATATTAAGAACAATATACCTGTAATAAATAATGTTTATACTACCGCTTCTTTGGTTCAAACGCTTTATTAGGACAAGATCGCTCCAATTATTTGCCTCTAATTCTGTCCAGCACTACTATTTTCCAGTAGATTACATTGATTGCCTTCAGATCTCTTTCCACATCAAGTCATCTGATGGGTGGACTTCAACTTCTGACGGCTAATAATGAATCAGTGAGAGTGACCTTTCTGAATGGATTATTGTCCTCCATTCTACAGAGTTGTCCTAACCATGTCATTCTATTGACCTCAATTACTTTAATTACATTTGACTCTTTATACAAGTTATGTAATTCTCTATTATGTAGATCTAATATGCCAAATTCCATTTTCGTTCACAGGCACAGATCATTCTTAATCGCTTTGCCGAAGGCCATTTAAAGCCTTCACAGGCCAGAAACGGATACCCAATAAACAGAACAAGACATTTAAATTGTTAAATCTGTAAAAAAAGCTTCATAAATACATATTTGTATCTTCCATACTTAAGTTATTTAAACAAAACAAGAGAACTGGTTTAAAACCCATTGAAGGCACTGCACATATACAGTATCAATAACAGAGACAATATTAATAAATCATTGAAATTCCACTAATTTATTTCACTATAGTAAAAGCTATTCTTTGCGTCGAACGCACCTAATATTTGAGTCATTTTGTTTCGCATGCATATGAATTTCATTCGTATTAAGTATAGCTGCATAAGCGACTTCTCCAGTTTAAGGTTTTAGGCTGTAGTTTATACCACCAAGCGATAATCATTGTATATGTTGTATAAAACACACGTCGGAATAAAACAAATCTCCGTCAGCACCTCTTATTACAGTATTTCACAACTGCCATTTATGGTAGCCTTATGCAGCTGTTTCCGCTCAGTATTTTAGTTATTTATGCTCTCGGTGTTCAGAGTGATTTCTTATAGCAATCGAGAGCTAAATGAATGGCACATTTGAAATATGTTAAATTTCAGTGTTAACCATGGCTTATGCTAGTGATGTAGCAAATTAGCTCTCGAGGATGTGTACAAACTTCTGATATCACTTTAAAAAAATCTGGAAGACTATTTGTTGTTTGACATGATTTGGATATTGAAGGCAATTATGAGAGGTGTTGAGGATAAGGTAGCAGTGAGGAAGAAAATGACCTGCTTCTTTCAGGTGTTGAAGAATCAACATTGTGCAGTGGTCAAAGTAACTCAAACACAATTAACATATAGGCAAATAGACATATAGACAAATATATTTTCTGATGTACAGCTAACTTCTGACATCCTACCAAATGACATTTTCACAATTTTTTTTTATTGTTGTCTTACTGTCTCATTATTAGGGAAACATGCAAGAAGGATAAGGGAAGCCCTGACCTCTAAAAGCAATTTAGGGCCTAAGGGGAGAATTCAGGAGTGGACAGTGTACATGCTATTTGTAAGCCTACATTAGACGTGTACTGGTCTACAGATGGCATGTTAGCTGCTCCATTGTTTGGGGAATAATGGGTCAAATGGATGAATCAGTTATTACAAGCTATCCCTCTTTGCAAAAAACAGTTAAATGTTAAAAAAAGTATTTTTATACCAGCTGGATGTAACCACACGCAATTGTTTAGTAATTTGCAGACCTCTAAATTCATGCAAGACAATGACCTACCTGAACTTACGTGTATCAATAGCTCGTAACCTAATTGAGTACTATAACATTGGGAGGCCTGTTCATACTGGGGTTAAGAAATCCACCACTAAAGCACCCCTCATACTTTGAGAGAAAACACTTTACTAAAAGGATACCACCCACAACAAAAAAGTTGTGACCATTTTGAAAATGTCTAGTGGTTCGCGAAAAAGAAGTTTGCAAGGAAATCAATATTATTTGCTGTGAATCTGAAGATGTGCCCTTGAGTGTTTATCCAGGTTTTGAGGTGTAACATTCAAAAAGAAACCTTTAAGGATAAGTTTTCATCCCTTAAGGAACTAATTTAAATTTATTGTAAAATAGGAAGATTAAAATAATTGTCATTAAATAAGCATTAAATGCATGTATGTGCAGGACGTCTATACCTGTGCATATCAGTTTGAGGCATTTTAACTTGGACATCATATGACGTCCATATCAGTGAAAGGGTTAATACTTTCCTTTCAAATACCTTCAATCTCGCCTTGGGTTTATTTCTGTAACAGTGCCAAGGTATTTAAATTGTGTAACAATTTCAAATTTATAGTTACCATTTAGAATACAATTTCCTTGTATGTTCATTTGTAAATATTTAGTCTGAAAGAGTAGAGCCAGACTGAAAAATTCAATGCCATAGCAGGGATTTGAACCACGGATCTTCTGGTTTCCGTCCAACCGCTCTAACCAATTGAGCTACTATGGCCAACATGCCAACCTGACATTAAATTCTCCAAATGACTCATGTTTCTCCCGGTAAACCACTAGGAGTTCTCATAAACACATGAGACAACTACCTTATTGGTGACTTACTATACTGTAAGTACTATAAGGCCCGGGCTTTATAGTTCGGACCACTATTAGGTACCATTAATGGAAATTAATTGTTCTTTCACACTAGCCGTGTGTAGGACGCACTATGAAAGAGTAGAGCCAGACTGAAAAATTTAATGCCATAGCCGGGATTTGAACCACGTTACTAAACAGTTACGTCACAAGTGGGCGGAGTACCGCAGGTACAGTGCGGATAATGCAAACAATACCGAGATACTTCCAATGTGACGTGCAGATGTAGTGCACTTCAACACGGTGCTTCTTTGAACCTTTTCTTATGCAGTTAAAATTCGAATAGTATAGTGGCAGTTGCAGTACTCGCGATAAAATTGGCGTGTGCTTGTGAAGAGTTTAATTAGAGAAGCACCTACAAAGTTAAAAACAAGAAAAGTATCCCATTCTGATGTAAAGCTTACCATATCAGGTTATACAGTTCTGTAGAAAAGAAAATCAGGGAAAAATGGTTACTCGTACCTCTTAGAAAAGCAGCAGTTAGGACAGCAAAAATAGTGGGAAGGCCTGCGAGAACCATCATGAACATAAAATGCTTCATCAACTCGGGTTAAGGTTACTACTTCGAGGAAAAATTGAAAATCATGCAGAACCATATCTCTTGATGAATTTGATAAGTGCGTTGTGTGTAGAAAATTTTTGGAGTACTATGAACAGAAAAAGGAAATTCCTACTTTGAGGAAACTCCTGAACTTCGCTAAATAATAAATAAACTTTCAGGGTGGCAAAGAAACATTTAGAAAAATATTGAAAGAAATTGGAATTCAATTTAAGAAATGTGCTAATGGAGAAACCACAAATAGTTGCAAAACTTGCAGAGTATTCAAGGGGTAGTATTAAAAATGAAAAAGGGCCACATAAACCAGTAGTAATACAGGCGAGGCTTGGGTCTATACTCGCTAAACCGTCAAGAAGTGCTAGCAATATGACGAAGTACCAGGTGTTTTGACTAATACTAGTGCTGGTCAAAGAGCAACTGCACATGCAGGGGATCCATGGGATTTATTGAGGGAACTGAATTGATTTACAATTCAAAATCGAAAGCATCAGAAAACCATGATGAAATTAAAGTACGTAGATTATAAAATGTGGGTAGAAGAGAAATTAATATCAAATATTCTACCTGAAAGCATTGTTTTGCCATACCGTACAGGAAAATATAGCCACTAACACTTCATCTCGAAAGGCACATGTTATTCATTGGCTAACACAAAAGAAAATTAAACACGATCCGTAACTGACAAAAAATGAGTTTCTAGAAATAGTGAAAATTAAAACAGCCTGTTTATTGACTTGATTTAATAATGCAACAAAGGGATTTTACAGTCTTACACCTTCTTCCGTAGCACTGTGACCTTAACCCGATAGAGCTATCTGGAATTGAAGATTGCAGCAAAGTACTTCGATACTTTGAGTAATCTGAAAGCTATGACAACAAGCTGCATAGCTCAAATTACACAACTGATTGGATAGTAGCATGCAGACATGTGAAATGAATTGAGCAAGAGATTGAGGCCGAAATGGATTAATGGAGGAAACAATTGAAGCTATAATTATAAATGTGAGTCTAGAGAGCAGCGATGACAAGGACTGCAATCGTGATGAATGTTATTTTGCAAATATGAACATTGAAGCAAAAGGATCCAGTGACATGGATATAGCAGATGAACGATCTGAAACAAACATTCCCAGACTTGCTACTTCCGAGAACTAACGTGAAGACATCAGCAGGCGTGTACTGTTTTAATTGTGTGACTGTACATTCCCAGTATCGCCATTCCCCTCGCTAACCCTCGCTCTGCGTGGTTCCCTAAGCTTCATGTAGTAAACAAAACAGTGCTGCCCTCCTTCAGGTGCATTCATATCTTGGCCGACTAGTACCTTCATCTAGCTTCAGTTATTAATTCTGAAATATTTATCATTAGGACCTTTAAAAAATAGTAAAAGTACTGCACATGAGGTAATATCAAATACTATGCTTAAAATATTTAACAGCTTCATGGCACCTTTCTGAGCAAACATAAATGCTTCAGTGCCAAGTTATTTAAAAATGATAATGTTGAAGACATTAATAATTACAGACGTCTTTCTTTGGTATCATCACTGAGCAAAATTCTTTAGTAAGTCTATAAATACAGGTTATTGAAGTTCTTAGGGAAGAAAAAAAAAAAAAAAAAAAAAAAGAAGAAAGAATGTTGAGCAACATGGATATATAAAAGGAAAATCAGAAACTGCCATTATTAATACATTAGAATTTTAAAATATTAGAAAATAAAATGTAGTGAATATATTTGTAGATTACGTAGAAAATGAAGCTAGCTACAGTAAAGCAATAAATATTACACAAACATACATATTTGCCACTAAGGCTCCACATATCTTAAATTGGTGTTAATACCTCTTTCTTATGGAGATTGATTTCACAAATAAATTGCTTGCGTCCTCAGTCCAAAGAAAACAAACTCTGTTGTCAAGGAAATCTTGGTTACCATGCTTTTCTATGTTTTTAGTATTACCAACATCTGAAAATGAAACAAACTTAAAAACAGAATCAACTGCTGGTATTTCAAAATTCATTATGCGATGTTTATTTTTTAAAACAAATATATTTTCCCAAACTATTAAATCTATCGGACCATTTAATTGTTTTAATAATTTAACTTCGGGATTTATTTCATGGTTAAATGACCAAAAATGATCTGCTACGGTCGATTTATCAGTTTGTTTATACTTGTTACGAAAAGGTTCTTTCGTTCTGGTTTCCAAATTTCGTTTGGTCTTTCCAATATAAACCTGATCACAATCTAAACAATTAAATTGATAAATACCAGATTTTTTATTATTAGGAATTTTATCTTTTTTAGAAAATGTAGTAAATTTTTAATACTATATTTTGAGGAACTAAAATTATACCAACTTAATCTCAAAAACTATTTGTAGTTGGTTTGATACTAGTCAGTTTTTTATATTAATGAGACGAGTTTCAAAGGCAATTGCCTCCAGTTTCAATCTCTTTCCAACTGGCGCCTGTTGTCTGCTCTCTGGTGGTGAAACTATGAACTTTTTTGTCAAATTATCTACTGGTGGGATTTCAAAGTTCATTACGCGACCCTTATTTTTCCATATGAATATGTTCTCCCATGTTGTCAATTTATTTTGGTTTATCACTCCTTTTAATACTTTTGGATTTGGATCAATGTCATGATTAAACTAGTCTCTCATTGATATAAAAAAGTGACGAGTATCAATAAACCAACTACAAATAGTTTGAGATTAATTTTGACGTCACTTTTACTAAATTCCCCCCAACACATTATACCAAATTCTTTAAAAATGTTTTGAAAATGTTTATTAATCCAAGGATGGTAAGTATTTTTTTGAAATTATAATTGTCTTATATTTTTAAGGGTAGAAATATCATTAACAGTTTTTTGATATATAAATTTTTCAGTCTTTTGGATAAAATCTTTATTAAAACCATTAAAGTCACTAAAGCTTTTCATTTGATTTTTTTAAAACATGGTATAAATATGTTGATATTTTTGCTATTGTTCCTGAAAAACAAATTAATGATGCTTTAAAATTACTAAATTTACAAGATAAAGCTATAAAATTCACATTAAAAACTGAAATTAATGGATTTCTTCCTTTTCTAGATTTGAAGATAAGAAATAACAAATTAGATTTTGATATTTATAGGAAATCTACTCATTGATAATTACATAAAAAATAAAAGTTTTAACCCTTTTTCACATAAATTTGCTGTTTTTAATAGTTTGATTTATGGGTTAGTAAATAGACCCCTGAATAAAGAAGAATTTAATAAAGAATATAAACATTATTAATACTAATTTAATTAATGGTTTTAATAAAGATTTTATACAAAAATTAAAAGGCGATTATAATTTCAAAAAATTTATTTACCATCCTTGGATTAATAAACATTTTAATTTTTTTTTAAAGAAGTTGGTATAACTTTAGTTCCTCAAAATAAATATAGTATTAAAAATTTACTACATTTTTCTAAAAAAGATAAAATTCCTAATAATAAAAAATCTGGTATTTATCAATTTAATTGTTTAGATTGTGATCAGGTTTATATTGGAAAGACAAAACAATTTGGAAACCAGAACGAAAGAACATTTTCGTAACATTAAGTATAAACAAACAAATCGGCCGTAGCTGATCATTTTTGGTCATTTAACCAGGAAATAAATCCCAAAGTTAAATTATTAAAACAATTAAATGGTTCGATAGATTTAATAGTTTGGGAAAAGATCATTTATTTTAAAGAATAAACATCGCGTAATGAATTTTGAAATACCAGCAGTTGATTCTGTTTAAGTTTGTTTCGTTTTCAGATGTTGGTAATACTAAAAAAAACATAAGAAAAACATGGTAACCAAGATTTCCTTGACAACGGAGTTTGTTTTCTTTGGACTGAGAACGCAAGCGATTTGTTTGTGAAATCAATCTCCATTAGAAAGAGGTATTACCACCGATTTCTTAAGGTAAGTGGAGCCTTAGTGGCAAATATTTATATTTGTGTAATATTTGTAGATATTGTTAAAGCTTTTGAGTATGCCAATTTAAATAACCTGATTAAGAATTTAGAGGTTAGAATTAAGAAATCAGGGATGGCATAAGAGTAGCAGCATTAGAATGGATACAGTCCTATAATAGAAAATGGTATGTGTAAATAAAACAGATGGTAATTGCAAATCAGCTGTAATTACGGTTAAAAATGGAGTATTAGAAGGTTCTGTCCTTGGACCCTTGTTACTGAAAATATATAATTGTGTGTTTCAAATGGGATGATTTTTGTCCTTGAACGTTACTAGGTGAGCAACCAATCAGAGTCCTGCAGTGTTGTATTGCTTTCCCAATAAGTAGTGTGTGAGGAGTGCTAACTGAAACCATATCTAATAAATGCTATTTGTGTCAAAACAAAAATTCAAATTTTGCAAAAACTCATCCATTAGGAAGTTAGAGAGTAATGTATGCAACATAGCCGTAAAACTCCAATATTTTTAGCTCATTTAGTTTTCCTAATACAAAGAAAGTACTACTATATTAGTAACATAATTCCAACTTAGTATAACCATTCATCACGACGTAATCACCGAAATGGATATCATTAGTGGTCAGCATATATACATATATTTGTAATTACTCAGAACTGAAATGTAAACGTTTGTGATGACGTGATATAAGAATTACTTTGAATAAGCCGAAGTGTTAAATTCAAGCAAGAGCAACAGTACACTACCTACTGGTTTGTAGAATGGTGCATCGGCAGAACATGACTTGTCACATATGTATGTTTATGAATGGTTTGTAATCTCTTTTTACTCGAGAGAGTTCAATGCAGTATTATTTAGTTGTTCTTCCATTAGAAACCATGAAAAAGTGTATCAGCTGGATCAACTTGCAACTGAAATGGGACATGAGGTAATCTGATTTCCAATCCAATCCAATTTAGTTAATGTGGGCTCAAATTATGTTGCAAACAGAAATAATACTGGCATTGAACGACTTATTCACAAATAAATTCATTAGGAACACCACAAGACTGGGAAAACTGCGTAAGACATGCAGATTAACTATAAGACAACTTTTGGAAAGAAATACCATGTGACCAGATTTCAGAACCTATCATCATAAATTTGCAATACTCTGATGAGGGAGACAATACAATAACGAATTATCTCTTGACATAAGTGACATTCTCAGCTACATGGTAACTCAAACTATAATTACTATTATAACATTTAAAGCATTGCATAATATGCATATATCCATGTTGCAATTGTGATTTCAACAACTGTATTATAAAACTTTGGAAAATTCAATTTGCCTTTGCTTACGTCTAGTATCAAGAAGATTTGCACTTACACGAGAGAGGGAAATATAAAAAGAGTGGGGGTAAAGAGGTGGCAATACTGAGTGTTCTAACGAACCAGATTCGCTACAGGGCAGAAGTCTTCCCATTTGAAACATAATAGTTCATATAAGACATTGAGAAATAATGAATTAATATTTTTTCAATTCCTTTCTTGGAAGTGTTGAAAACAGTGTTATGATAAATTAACTTTAAAGAGAGTCGATTAAAGACACTAGACAACACTTTTAAATTTTTTCGGAACATGTTTCTGAGGCTTTGCCTCTATCATCGGCCGGCTATCGACTGGTTCTCGTTGGTGTAGCTGACGATATTTTGTCACAGGTCTCCTCTGGTGGCGGTTCAAGGAACTTGCTGAACAAATCTTTCTGGGGGATGTCGAAATTGAATACTTTGCTCCTATTTTTTGAAATGAAGATTTTTTCCCATGTGGATAGTTCTTGTTTTCCTGATGTATGTTTTAGTAGTTTTGGTTCTGGATTTATGTTGTGGTTTTTTTCCCAAAAATGTGTGGCAACTGCTGATTTTTCTAATTGTTTGTATTTTATGTTTCTAAAGTGTTCCTTTGCTCTTGTTTCTAAATTTCTTTTGGTTTTTCCAATATAAATTTGACTACAATCATAGCATTCAATTTGATATATACCAGATTTTTTGTTAGATGGAATGGCATCTTTGATGTTTGAGCAAATTAGGTTTTTTAAGGAGAAATGGTTGACTGGTGCTAGTTGGATGTTTTGTTTTTTGAAGACTTTTTTGAATTTATCATAGGCCCATGGATGGTAAGTGAATTTTTCGAAAATCATATTAGTTTCTGTAGCTGAGAGAGTTGTGGTTTCCTTTAGTAGCCTTCTTTTTTGCTAAGTTCACTTTTTTGTCCACTGTAGAAATAGAGAAAGATGAGCATTTACCATTTTTGGATCTAAAAATAATGAGGAATAAAAACAGACTAAACTTTGGCATTTACAGAAAACCAACACAGACAGACAACTACATAAAAGCTAATGGCTACAACCCAAGATCCCACAAACAGGCAATCTTCAATAGTTTAGCACACAGACTGGTAAACATCCCTCTCACAGCAGAAGAATACAAAACAGAATACAACAAAATAATTGAAATAGCAAAAAAAAAAAAAAAAATAACTTTCCCAAATCATCAGTGGACAAAAAAGTGAACTTAGCAAAAAAGAAGAAGCTACTAAAGGAAACCACAACTCTCTCAGCTACAGAAACTAATGATTTTCAAAAAATTCACTTGCCATCCATAGGCCTATGATAAATTCAAAAAAGTCTTCAAAAAACAAAACATCCAACTAGCACCAGTCAACCATTTCTCCTTAAAAAACCTAATTTGCTCAAACATCAAAGATGCCATTCCATCTAACAAAAAATCTGGTATATATCAAATTGAATGCTATGATTGTAGTCAAATTTATATTGGAAAAACCAAAAGAAATTTAGAAACAAGAGCAAAGGAACACTTTAGAAACATAAAATATAAACAATTAGAAAAATCAGCAGTTGCCACACATTTTTGGGAAAAAAACCACAACATAAATCCAGAACCAAAACTACTAAAACATACATCATGAAAACAAGAACTATCCACATGGGAAAAAATCTTCATTTCAAAAAATAGGAGCAAAGTATTCAATTTCGACATCCCCCAGAAAGATTTGTTCAGCAAGTTCCTTGAACCGCCACCAGAGGAGACCTGTGACAAAATATCGTCAGCTACACCAACGAGAACCAGTCGAGAGCCGGCTGATGATAGAGGCAAAGCCTTAGAAACATGTTCCGGAAAAATTTAAAAGTAAGTGTTGTCTAGTGTCTTTAATCGACTCTCTTTAAAGTTAATTTAAGTTTTTTTTATTTATTTATTTAAGTTTAAAGTTGATGTTAACATTGATGGAAACTCTTAGTAGTGGAAACCATTAAATATCTTGGAATAGAAAAGGAATCTCGCACACATGCACTTACACACACCATGGGCAATAAATTAAATGGGATGACAAGGCAAGTTATCACAGTGATTGATTGTTTTCTTTCTCACTAAATATGAATCTACTGAAAATATATGGGCAGAGGTGAAAGATGTTTAAAGCAAATTTCTACCCCCCCCCCCCCTTTAGGAATGTAATATTTACTTATATTCAGATTGAAAAATGAAAATCAATGTTTCACTTTTGATGCGAGTATGAATACCTTGAATCCAAATAAGTCCTAGCAATTGGAAATTTTATCTGAATTGGTATGGGTATATTCCTTATTGTTATATTGTTGGTATGGTATCAGGAATATACCAATTTAACTGCATAGACTGCAACAAAATTTATATTCGAAAAACAAAAACGAAACTGAAAGCAAGTGCAAAGGAATCAGTATAAAGAAGGAAGAAAAATGTGTAGCAGCAGCTCACTTTGGGTAGAAAACCATGAAATTGACCCTGAAACTGTACTTTTTAAACAGCATTTCAAATTTAAAACGGTCTATAAGAGCATTTTCATTTTGAAAAGCAAAGCTTGAATCTTCAATTCTGAAATACCTCCAAGCAATAACCTTAGTAAGAAATTCTTCAGAGGCCCAGAGAAAGACAATAGTGCAACAATCTCAAACACTAGGACATCACACCCCAGCAGTCAGCACCAGATTGACAATGGAAGCAAATGGGCTCTCAAAAACTTAGTTTACAAGAATGGGAGTGCTGTGTCCATAAACTTACTCAAATAAATTAACTTTAAACTGTTTATACATCAGTGAATATCAACTTCCAAAAATAAGAGTAACAAAATTTTTCTTGTTGTGATGCAATGTTTAAAACTATTAATGGGAGGTAATAACTAATGCCACTCTGATTACTATTTTATATCACAGGTTCAAATTTTATGCTCAGCTTTTCAAGGTATTAAAATTCTAATTCTCACCTGTTCTCTGAAATCCTTGGCTGCTTCTCGTGCTCCTTCAAGGTATTTATCCATGTGACCTTCATTCTGCGACATGAACATTAATAAGTGGCTCTTAATTTCTCCACCAAAGATCTTCTGTGCAGTTTCATGATTGAACTCCACAACAAGAGGCAAGGCTTGTGATATAACAAATTTCTTTATGTTTTTCTCTGTTAAGTCACCATCAAAATCTGCTCTACCTTCATCAAACTGAAATAGAGCATTTACAGTGTTTATTCAAAATATTCCACTTAAGTTCTTAAGAATGAATTAATCATATGGTCATATCTAGAATATATCTCTAAATATCAAAGAATGGTTCTTAGGGAAAAACCATCTTTTTATTGC
The DNA here is from genome assembly GCA_030765055.1 of Mantis religiosa. Classification (NCBI taxonomy): domain Eukaryota; kingdom Metazoa; phylum Arthropoda; class Insecta; order Mantodea; family Mantidae; genus Mantis; species Mantis religiosa. The sequence goes on from CM060950.1 coordinate 331,828,650, forward strand.
CTTTTCAAGCTTACTGCTTGTTAATGTGTTATGAAATCAAACATGTTAAATAAAACATTCAAAATCATAGGATGGATTTAAAAATAGTCTGAAGCAAATTGAAACTATCAGATTCTGAAATTTAATGAAATTATGATATACGTATATGAAATAGTAACTACAGAAGAGAGCCATCAAAGTACAACAAATGTACTGAAATATTCCAAGTTTGAATACTGCAACAATTTCTGTTGGAATTTCTGCCTAATGTAGCCATTATAATCTTCCCAAAAATGTGTACCAGACATACACCCTTTTCATGGTAGTGCAATATGTAAATCAGACACAAATTAATAGTGGTCATGTAAATTCCTAAGCATCACATGTTCATACTTCAAGTTATTAATGGAAATCGCAGCATACCTTCTTAAATAGCACAACTTTCTCATCTCCCACATTGTATTCATTGAATACTGCATCAACAGATGTAATTCCGAAAGGATGATCATCAATTGCTCCAGCTGCAGCGAGAAATGCCTTGGCTGATGTAGATGAAGGATTCTGAAATTTATTCCTTTAAATAATTTCAACTGACATTAAGTCCTTATGAACTTCAATATTTACAAATAGTCTTAATTATTGCATTCGAAATAATTGCACTTTACATAAAGTCCTATGAAGTTTTATGAATTTACTAGAAACTAAAAATGATACCTTAAAGAATCCAATAACTGCAACATTGTTTCCATCCACAAAACTTTTGGCATCTTCTACAGAGGGAAGATCCTTTGCAACTGGACCAGTTTTCTTTAGCAGCCAGCTAACAATTTCATCAGCTGTTCTGCCTCCTGTAAATTTAGGATAATTATTTTAAATTCCACACCTTCTAATTGTTCTATGAATCAAAATTAGTAATAAACCAACCAGAGTAGTCTATTGGAGAACCACCGCGAAAAAATTTCAAAGTTGGGTAGCCTCTGACACCGTACTCTTCTGCCAACTCAGTCTCTTCTGTGGCATCCACTTTGGCCAACTTGACAGGTGAATCATCTTTAGTCAACCGCTGAGCTGCTTTTGCATATTCTGGTGCCAAGGATTTGCAGTGCCCACACCAAGGTGCATCTGAAGAAAAGCACAATGCACCCAGTTTTATTTGGTACCAATTTAATTACACTAATTTTGCTATCTGTAACATTGCTTACTGAAAATAAGTTTAGAATAGTGAAATTTCAACAGCTAATCAACTTATTTCAACAGATGCAACTGTTTCCAAACATTAACTTCTTACAGAGGACTTGTTTGAGAAGACAGGATTTCAAAGTTACAGAACAATGCTGCCAAATAAAAATATTTTGGTTAGCATAGCTTAGTAGAGCACCTGCCTGCTGTGCAAGAGGTACCAACAGGTCCAATTTCCAGCTTTGGGCAGGGCATGGGAACCTATTCTAACAGATTTTCCCAACCTTCCCAGAGTCTGGAATGTGTGTGTGTGTGTGTGTGTGTGTGTGTGTGTGTGTGTGTGTGTGTGTGTGTGTGCGCGCCTAATTTGTTCCTACTACCAAGGGATTTCATCAAGGAACTGTATGTGGGGACTTGTGGACAAAGTGCCTCTGGGCAAATTTCACTGCATTCAATGGCTTCCACCATCACCTTTTCTTTCATACATTTCATTATCATTTCATATTTCCTTCCTCACTCTCATAACAGGTTTTGGGCTTATTGCCCATCCCGGAAATTCTCTCTGATCCTAGTACATCTGATCCTTAAGACCTCTGACACCAGGATCTAACTTGGAAGTCCTTGGGGGAGGAGAGAAGGGGTGCAAGTCCTCCTATGAGTTAACTCAGAAAACACTTTAAACAGAAAATGGCCCTTTGCATTCTTTAACTCGGCTAGTCAAAATATGGTACAATAACATGCGACAAAAATACAAGACAAAGCTGCACCAAACTCACTGTCACTAAAATTGTTACTCAAATGTTAATTACAATCTCACCTTTTGCAAGTGCATGAGTAAACACATCTTTATTTAGCCTCATCTTTATGTATCTGTTGCCTGCACCAACTTGTGCTGCTCATACTGTTTACACATTTACCATTTACACTGTTCTGCTTGCAGACTTGACAACTGATATTCACTGGTCAATTCTTCATAACTAGCAACTGCTCCTCTGCACACTCTGTAGACAACTCTGTACACACAACTATGGACATACTGCACTCCTTGCATACCGACTGTATGACTTACTGACTGTCCAGGGCTGGCTTTTTGCACCCTTTTCCCCCCCCATGCCGGTCACAAGAAATGCTGCAGTGCCCGCCTTGGTAGCGTAGTGGTAGCATGTCTGCCTCATGGTTAAGAGGTCCCGAGCTCGAATCTGTCAGGGTTAGTTACCTAGATAAGGTTTTTCCAGGGTTTTACTTACCCTAAAAGACGATGTCTGGTAAGTCTAAGCTGCATGGATCCCGGTCTCGTTTGAGCATCATTTCACCCATTTCCATTCATCAACTTAACGTTGGAGGATGTAAATTACAAAAAAGCTGCAGAAGTCAGAAGTCTGGAGTTCTCCAAAACTAAATGGTCCGGAACAAATCCTGTACAGTAACAATGCAGCTCATACTTCCAGCTTCATGACATCAGCTAGTGGCTATCCTTGAATGTTGCATTGTTTGCTTCTCTTGCCATCAAACAAAGGTGCCAGAATGGTTTGAATCACAACTGTTTGCGATCAGAAACCCATATATGGGTGATCTGACCAGTACCCCACAAACAGAAATTCATATATAGGTGTGCAGTTATAGACCTATTGTGGTTGGCTCTTTTTGCTCAAATAATTCAGATATGCTGCTAACAGATGGAGGTAATGTGCTTTCAGACATTAGTGGTCAGTAAATCTGCATATTTGTGTCTAGGATTCGTTTCGATGTTCTCACCAATAAGCAGTGCTGTGTTTGCAACCAGTAAGCCTGATTTCATTTAGTTTTTGGGCATAATGGCAAGAAAGAAAGGGCTGACGACAAAGAAATTGAACAAGACATAATGATTTGTCTAATTTTGTGTTTAGTGGCAACGAAAGTGATATATGCAAGAATTTGTATATAAGTGCAAGTGAGAGCAAGAATGATGCAGGTAATAACTGCAGACAACAGTGCATCTAGCCGAGCAGAGGTTAATTTTAATCCTGGCCCTACATCTGTTATGAGTCATTCCATGTCAAAACAAACATGTCTAAGACATGACCTTTTGTATTTTCTCCAATTTTTTTTTACGTAACACCTAGAAGAGATTAATAACCCATCTATTATGTTTTTGGTGTGGCACGATTATTTAGAGGTTTATTGAATATATTTTCCGTATATTCGCCCGCTGCATTCTATGAAAATCGTTATAACAAAGATTATATAAATAATGAAATGTTAAGTGTTTGAGACATTATGAAGTACAAATATTGCAGTTTAATATGCTATTTTTTTAGGTTCGGTGTAAACAAAAAATGGGCGCCATTTAGGGGGATAAGTTTTTCAAAATGTGTTTTAATTAGCAAATTTTTACTTTACAAAAACGGACAAAATATAATCTTTGAAATATTGTGCATGGAATTTCATTGTTTTCCGAATGGGATTGAAGTAAAAAGTGGTGTTATAAATACTTCACTGGTGGCGCGTGAGGTGATTCATGCCCGGACCGAGAGTGCTGTGAACACGTGGGCGAGCTATCATTTTACTTCCAGTGTTTACCGTTGAGATCTGCATCTATGCATAATAAGATGAAACCTCAGTATGTTGTCAACTGACATTTCGTGTAAGTTCTGAAGTGTGGAAGTTTATTTTTATCATGTCAGATTTACTTCAAAGGAGTTAAGTGTTACTGTTTTAAACCATTCAAACTAGTTAACCACAGAGTAGGACAGAAAAAGTTAAGGCCAGTAGCCTCAGCAATGCTCATTAAACTCAAACTCTAAGGCGTAAACCTATCTCGTGATTTGACAGTGTGCGACAATTGCCGCATGAAAATTTCCAAACTTCCAAAGCAACGAAGTACAAGTGAGTTGTGTACCAACTGCAAGTGAAAGTGCAGTACAAGAAGAATGTGAAAATACAGATAGCGATAGTTTTTCCTCATCCTCCAGTGATGCAGTAAGTATGGACACAAAAGACGCAGCAAGAAAACTGAATGCGAGTTCAGTGGCAATAGTAGAATCGCCTATAAAAAAAGAAAATTGTCGCAAAAACGCTATCCTCAGGATAAGTTTCAGAAAATATCGCAGGCAGTGAAGGAAAAAGACACCAAATCAGGAAAAAGCCTTGACCCATCTACATTTAAGGTGTCTGAACTTCATAATTCTGGTGATGTGAGTAGCGTTATGCCTGGCAGAAAAAAAAAAATGTAGTTTCTGTTAAAGAAAATGGTAAGAGAATCCATAAACAGAAAAGATTGATATTTTGCAATCTTAAGGGAACTTACCAAAGCTTTAAAGATATGCATCCGGATGTCAGAACAGAGTTTTCAAAAAATTTGTGGAATTAAGGCCTAAGGAATGTGTACTTCTTGGAACTAGTGGAGCCCTGTGCTCATCACGAAAATGTCAAATTAATGCTTGATGGTATCAGTATTTATCGTCTCACTGCAAATTCAAATCCCATTTTAACCAATTATAAGGACTGCTTGATACACATCGTCTGCAACCCCCCCCCCCCCCCCATCATCTGCTTTTTAAAGACATGTAAAGCTTAAATTTAATTTATCATAACACTTTTCAACACTTCCAAGAAAGGAATTGCATGTAAAGCTTGTCCAGGAACTAAAAATATAACAAATCATTTACAACAACTGCTTGATGAACAAGATTCTCATGATCGCACGAATTTAGAAACCTTGATATCAGCCGTAGAAGATTTTCTAAGCACATTATCAACAAAAGTCAGCAATTTACTTCCACATACATTCATAGCTCAGCAGCAGAATTTATTTTTGCGGGAGTGTAAAGAAAATCTGGCACTAGGCGAATTCATAGTGATAGCCGATTTCTTGGAAAATTATGTTTTGTTATTCAGGACTCTGTTCAGAGAGTACACTGGAACAATAGTCAGGCCACAATTCATCCTTTTGTGGTCTACTATAAAGACAATAGTGATATAAAACATTTTAATTTTGTTGCTATTTCTGAATGCTTAAAACACGACACCAGAGCTGTCCACCTTTTCCAAACAAAACTTTCTGTTTCTGAAACAGAAACTGAGAGTACTGCGTAAAGCAATATATTTTTTAGATGGGTCAAGTGCTCAGTATAAAAATAAAACAAATTTTTCAAACATCTGTTTACATGAAAATGACTTTCAAATTCAAGCAGAGTGGCACCTTTTCGCCACATCCCACCAAAAAGAACCTTGCAATGGCATCGGTGGTACTGTTAAAATACTTGCAATGAAAGCTAGCCTTCAGCCTGGAATAGACCCTATTACAAATCCAAGAAAACTGTTCACCTGGGCCGAGAAGAACATTTCCAATGCAGTTTTCAACTTTTTCTCTGATAGTCAACATAAGGAGCATAATAATGTATTTCAATCAAGATACCAACAAGCAAAAGTGGTGCGAGGCACTTTACAATTGCATTCTTTTGTGCCAATCTGTATCTCAGGCAGTAATAAAAAAACTTTGTTGCAAGGCGAAGGGAAAGTGGTGGATATTAAAACTCCTTAACCGATCTATGATTAATTTTAAATCAATGCAACAAAATATGTGGTGACTGCAGGTGTAAATTTGTGACTGGAATTTCAAACTATGGAATGTTGTGTGATGAATGTGATCAAAGAGGACTATTAATAATATCACCGAGCTTCTGGAAACAGAAATCATAATTGACCTTATAGGTGATGACGGCAGTGCAACGCAAGATACACCGTCAGCTGGCAAACGGTGTGTGCATCTTGACCTTGTCAGCAGCACTGCACGACTTGGTAAGCTACTTAATTTCTCTCTTATTATTTGGAATCCCAATCTGAAATTTTTCCTGAGGTTATATGAAATCATGAGGTTAGTTTTAAATTTTTTTTCAGACGTTTTTAAGCAAAGTGCTAGCATTGATAATGATATCTGTAATCTTAATGCCTTTGTGAAAATATAAATATTACACAAAATATTTTGTTTAATGTGTAAATGAAGTATACATTTCAATTTAGTAAATGAGCCAAAAATAACCAGATATATTCATATTAATGCAGAACGATGCGCGCAAAATACCCAAATGTTTCATGCTTTTTATTGGCCAAAATAATTAAACCAGAGACTTAAAAAAAGTATCTTTTTTCCCTTCATAGAACATATAAACTCAATATCAATGAAATCAGAGAGATGAAGGTCAATTTTCCCCGAAATTTGAGCGATTTGATATATGATTTATACCAGTGCACAATATTCAGCAGGGACCAATTCTTCCTTCTCGCTTTGATGAGAATTTCAGATAATTTTTTGATGAAATTTTCCAAAATTACTGAGGAGACCTACATTCAGGGGGGTAGGAAAAAAAAAATCAAAATCAATGCCTCTAACAAAAAAACCAGGATTACATACTGTAATCCCCTAACAATTACTGACATAAAAGCACTAATGGACATGGTTATCAACATGGGGCTTCACCCTACCTCGGACTTCAAGGACTATTTTTCTACAAGTTGGGTACGTAATTTTTTTGTGATGTATTTCCTAGTGATGAATTTTTTCTTTTGTTTTGAAATCATTTTGGACATACTGAGGGAAACAAAATTACCCAAAGAATATATTCAAAATGTAATGCAAAAACTAAGGCTATAAAATGTATTTGATTTGATTCCCCAGTACATTTGTATCTGGACAAGAGTACCATCAGTTTCAAGGGAAAAGTAAAATTTAAAGTGTACAACCTATAAAATTTGGAAGCAAACTGTTCTCCTTATCTGAGGCTTTTAATGAATAACTACACAATTCACAACCGTATATGGGAAAAACTAATTCTAACCTCCTGAAAACTAACCTTGTTGTAAAAGACCCGCCTTCTTCCCTCCCAAAGGATCCTAACCCACCTACAGGTTTCCATATTTACACAGATACTCTACATTGCCTGATGAGCTGTGGAAAATGAATATGGTAAATACTGGCACAGTTAGGGTAATACAAAAATGTCACATCAATTAAAGCAGGTAACAAAGAAAAAGAGGGCAGAGATAAAAAGCTTTTGTAATCAATAAAAGCTTACTCTATGCTGGAAAGACAAAAGAACCATAACCATCTTCAGTACCAGTCAGAAGAGCGATAAAAAGAAATGAGAGGTTACTTCAGAATTTCCAAACAAAGCAAAACCATGTAAACCAAACATTATTTTGGACTACATTTGACACATGGACGGTATCAATAGAACTAATAATTATACTGCACAATGTTAGTTCTGCAGGAGAACATACAAGTGGTACAGGAAAATGTTCTGGTTGCCTATAGTTTATAGTGAATTCATACCTGTTTACACAATGCATATGACAACCAAAAATAAAACCTCATAGAAAATTTGGAAGCATCTACTCAAGTTTCTTATGGCAGAGTGTATGGGAGCGCAACAAAACTATACTACAAGTAAGAGTCATACTTCTCTAGGCCCAATTTTGAAAGGCTAAATTGGTTTTCAACTTCATGGTGAGAAGAGAATAAGGAAGTTGGGCAAATCCTTGTGTGGTATGCAAGGCCAAAAGCAAACAAAGAAAACCATATATTTTTGTGAGACCTGCATCTCCAAGCCATCCCTGCATCCTCACTTATGTTTCAAAATATATCATACAAAACAATTTTAGGGAAAGATCACACCCTTGAACATCGTGTTTATAAAAACTTCCTTGTGTAAATATAAAAATTGGTTTCAAAATCATAGTATAAGTTCACATTTCTAACAAAATTATGGATTTATTATTACCACTGGTTTTATAAACAAACATTACACATGTTTATATGACAGTATTTACTACCTGAACAGATTCTGGTATATTTGTGAATCTGTATGTTTGAACTATGTGATGCAAAATGGAAAAATGCTAATTATGCAGATTTTGAAGCAGTATTTTTACACAGATAAATCTTCACTCCTGGAAGACAATGGTGGAATTCAACAAAAACATAGATAAATGTTTTTAATACATTTGAGCATGATAGTATACTTTCAGTTGTATTTTGCAGAGATAATTATTTTTATAAAATTACCTTCTACTCAAGGGCTGTAAAACATGTCCACTCAGGAAGGATTAATTTCTCCACATCAGGCACCTGCCAGTCATCATAGGACCTGGCAAAAATCATAGGTAACTAACTTCTAAAAACTACCCAATTATTTTCAAATCATAAAAGAACAAATTTTTAAAAACTACCATTACCCTTTATTTCCAACCCTTATAGACAAAACTACTTGGCCAATCTGGGCATTGACCTTGTAGGCCTTGAAAGAAAAAAAAAATTACAGGCTACCTCGCAAATTCAAAAAGCTATCCCATCAAATATTTTCAACCGCTTGTTTAAAATTTCAAGTTGTCCAATTAGGACAACAGGACTATTTACCAACATGTTCTTTAAGCCCAATGTGAGCAAACTATTTTGTCCAAGAACATTTTTGCACATGTATTTAGAATTACCTTTAGTGATATATTTTGCTGGAGAAAATTTTCTCAATGTAACTTAGAAGTTTAATTATTTATGAAAACAATGGGCCATGAAACCTGTCAAGATTATACAAATAAAATATTAATTTGATTGCTTTAAACCAACCAGTTGAGTGAAATTAAGTTACTAAAAAGTTCAAAGTAACCTAAGATCACAAATATTAGTGTAGCATTCTTTTAAGTTAAGACTTTACTTTTAAGTCACACTTTATTAAAACTTCACTCAAGTCATTAAAAACTTGAAGATTGTCCCAGTCCCATCCTCAGCTGATTGGCAACTGACAATCAGTTTCTGTATGCATCTCTTGTAACTGGCTCCCTCTCTCAAATATTTTTACATTAGTTCATTAGACCACTCACAATGACACGTCAAAATTAAAAATGTGTGGAATCTTTTACAATAATCTTCTACCATGTTTTAAGTTCGCGTTTTGTTGCTAATGATTTCAGTAATTTAATTTTCTCTACGATGTGGTGGTTATCATTCCAGAAATGGAAAGCAACTGCAGAATTTTCCTGCTAGTTTATATACGTTTGAATATTCAAGGCTGCTTGAATCTGATATGTGCAACAATCATCGTCCTGCAATATGTGCTCTGCTTTTAAAACATTTTCATTCATTGAAAGGGTAGAGCCAGAATGAAAAATTCAATGCCATAGCCATGATTTGAACCACGGATCTTCTGGTTTCCGTCCAGCCGCTCTAACCATTTGAGCTACTATGGTCAACGTGCCAACATGACATTAAATTCTCCAACTGACTTGTTTCTCCCGGTAAACCACTAGAAGTTCTCATAAACACATGAGACAACTACCTTAGGTTTGATATATTGTTGGGAACAAAGACAATTTAGCATCACATTTGCATTTCCACATACCAGGAGTGCCAATGATCCAGGATATTACATATGTTTACAATGCTAATCATTCCAGCAACAAAAGAAAAGGCAGTTCTGCAGTTTTAATAAAAAGTTTAATAGTACACCATGAACTAGTACCTATCTAGTCTAGCCACAACTGCTGTTACAAACTTCCCAATCTGGTGGCTCAGCTGGCAGTACTGAGCCTACTGATCCCAAGGTTGAACATTCATATCTAGCAAAACCAATGGTTTTTCAATGTGTTTAAAAGCCTAAAAAGCTTAACAACCCCAGATCATCTCTACTGGATGTTTTTTTTTTTTAAAAAAAAGTCCTGCTGGACGAAATTCTGGCATCCAGTGGCACTGATATGACTCTAGTAATTAAGAGTATCATTAACATGTTACTAGCTTCTGAGGCGAAGTGTATAAACAGTTTTCAAAACTACATTTTTGTCTTCTACCACATTTATTGCAAGTTTAACTGTGAAAGAAGCAGCACATTTCTGCAGTATAAAACAAGAAGTGGGGGCCTATGAAAATTGTGTTACTGTGGTAGTTTATAAGGAAAACCAAGGGATATTTTCCAAATGGTAAAAATAGCTCAATGTCTTCAAGTTCTTCTCAGAAAGCAAGCCAGATACAAAGATGATTAGAAATCGACATTTCAGGAGCGTACATATCTCCCATCAGGATTATTTATTAAATGTTATAACCACAAATGCATCACTGGATGACAAATATAAACAAAGACAAGAATGGAAGAGTTCCATCCTTCTCCATTTCCATGGTAAACTATGAGGTCGAAGGCTGCCGCGATGCACAAGAAAGCTAGGCAAAGCGTCTGATCCATGTGGCCAAATTACAAGTGTCGTCCACTTATCTATAGAAATGAGATGGTTTAAGTGGAGCTGTGGCAAGTATTTCATGTTCTAGGTGTTCCATATAGAAATTAGCTATAGCTGATGACAAAGGGGAGGCCATTGCTACTCTGTCTTAAGCCTACCACTACAGCCTGCATCCTGTTTACTGGCAACCTATCCAGCAGAATCAGCAGAATTCTCGCCAAATACAACATCAGGACCATCCACAAGCCACCTCCGAAGATTAAACATCTGTTGAGACCAGTGAAAGACAAACTGGACTTCCAAGTTCTGGGAATGTACTGAATTTCCTGTGAATGTGGGACACCATATATAGGACAAACCGGAAGGGCAATCGCTACCAGAATAAACAAACATGAACAAAGCATTTGTTTAATGCAACCTGAGAAGCCTGGACTGCCAGTGCATTGTTTTGATAATGACCATAGAGCCAACTTTCGGGATACGGCCATCTTGGCAAAATTGCAACATTTACTGGGAGTGAAGGGTTAAGGAGGCTTTGTCATTTCCTCCGAGAGGAGCACGCTTAATCGTGATGCTAGATTTCAGTTCAGCTCCTCTTGGAAACCAGCTTTAAAAATGGAAATCTGTCGACTTATGGAGCACAGATCCATACAGCTTGATAATCAAATTTAGTTACATTTCTCTGACCCAATTAAGTTTCTATACCCACGCCATCTCCTGACCTAGCATTTAATTTACTGAAAAGTCTTTTGTTCAGTAATGCGAATATTGATAGTGTTTTGTCTTTGTTTATATTTGTGTTATATCCAGTGATGCATTTGTAGTTATAACATGTAATAAATATCCTGATAATGGGATAGATGTATGTTCCCGAAATGTTGATTTCTAATTGTCTTTTCACCTGGCTTTTTTCCCCAGAAGAACTTGAACACATTTGTTGCCAGGAAAGCTTCACAGCTTATTTTAGCTAAATGGCAATTGAATGTTCAGGCATGGAATCATTCAGAGATCCACTAAAACTGGTGATTCTATTACAGATCACCCAAGGGAAGGCTATCCACAAACAATATGGACTCTCCAGCACATATTATGAAAATCCAACCTGGAAGGAAACAGTGATGGCTCATGAACTTGACATAAAAGTATGGTGTTACCAGGAACCTAAGGTTCTTGGACCTAGAGCTTATCAATGGAGTACAGGACATTACCTCAATGCATGAAGGAACAAAATATTTAACATATCTGCCAAGCATCATGCCCATAATCACCATCGGAAAATTCTCTTCACCGAGTATAAAATCTTCACTATAAAAGAGTTTCAACTGAAAACATGACAAAGTATGCATCTAACTCTCAGGAAACCAGAAAAACATCTTCAAAAGTTTAAAGGGCACGTCATCTCTTGTCAGTAATGGTGTGGTAGAGGCAAGTTATTCTGGTACCATCCAATTCAATTTGGTGAGAAATAGGTTAAAACCAGTGCCAAAGTATAAGAAACCAAAGCACTTTGTGAAGAATTTAATTAAAACATTGTTCCAAAACCAACAGTGGATTTTTCAGTAAGATTCTGATCCAACCCATAAGGCAAGGTCAACTTGGTGGCTTGAGTGCAATGATTCTAACTTCACGTTACCTTCAGACTAATAGCTAGCAGTCCAGACTTAAACCCACTGGACTACAGATTGTGTTAGTGATTGAGGGGATTGTTTGAAAGAAGACACATCCATAATTTAAAGTCTTGACCATTCCTTATAAGCAGCAGCAACAGGTTTTCCTCTGGATAGCATGTGTACTGCAATAGACAAGCAGCCAGAAAGACTTGAGAGCCTATAAGAGTACAAGAGGAGGCCAGTTTGACAAATGATGGTGCTGGTGGAGTGAACAATGTAAGAATATACAAAATGGAAAATAAAGCATCTAATCATGATTCAGTTTTTCATGTTATAAGATGTATAGCCATAAAGCTCAACTGGTCAGTAAGCATCCACATCATAATTCAAACGTCCACTCCCCTCAAAAGGATTCCGTTGGGGTTGTAGCCATTTCCTAGGAAATACTTCAGCTTATGACGTCAGCCCTAGCAAGAAGAATCACATATTGGCACTATATTAGCACTTCTAGCAGCAGAATCACAAGATCCCGAGACTGCAGGTTATGGCAGGCCAGTACGAGTGTGGAACTTTAAGAGACATACAAGGCATCTATTAGTGGCGACAGAGGCGGTAAGACTACAGTCTTATACTTATTTTCAGCCTATTTGAAATTGTCCACAACACATTTTTTGGGTGAGTATTAAACAAAATTAATACAGTAACCTTGCGAAAACACTCAGCAGGAGAAGATGCAGAAGAACGTATTGTATTTTTTCAGTCAAATGGGGAAGGTCTAAACCAGTGAATTTTGCAAAATTAAACAAACGTATTTTGTAATATATATATATATATATATATAAATTTTGGAAGAGAATTACAAGGCTATTTAAAATTAACGTCTATTTAATGAATTCCTGCTTATGCCTGGGATAGGAATTTCCTTGTGAGTAACCAACTTGTTACAATACCAGAGGAAGAGTGCTACAGGATGTCACCTATCAAACCTGGAACTATCATCCAGTGGAACTCACACATTACCTAGGTGATAGCAGCACACACATTTTTTTCAAAGGTAAAAGATCATGCAACTGCTCAATCCTGCTTTACTTCATGAATTAAACTCTGAACATTGTCCAATATTTACTATACTAAATAGCTCTGCTGAACACATTTCTTCTCAGACACCCTTTCAAATGGACACTTCAACCTGCAAGTGACTTGCATTATGCCTTTGAAGTTACTGATTGCCCAGGACAAGAACGCAAGCTAGAGGAATGTGTACCGTAATCACTTTTGCTCTCCACACGGTGTATATGCTCCCCTTCCGAGTATGACAAGGATGGAAGATTCATTTAAAATACACAAGTGTTGTCACATAACTCACCCATACATAATAGCAATCACTGTGTTTACTGCAACAAACATTACAGATCTGGCAGCATGGGTGACTCATATGCACTCTCACTCATTTCCTAGTAAACAGCTCCATTACCAGAGCAGATAAATAGTTCAAGCTCCTCTGCCCTTCATACCCATCTAGCCTTCTTATCGTGGGCATACAGTACCTCATGACATATTGCAGTTGCTAACATTTCAAGTAATATTCCATAGGTAGCTACTACAGCAAGTAGTTCAAGACAGCACACCCAAAAATATACAACTGACTTTCCTGCTCGTATGCAACAGTTAACCAAAATTGTGGGAACAAACAGATCATTTTCAACATACAATTTATTACAACAAAGCTACTAGAGAACTAAAAGAAGCACTAAAACTTCGACATACCATTGTTCTTGAGAACCAGTTGAAAGCTCAACACCCAGGATAGCCCTTTATGGAATAAAACTAAAAGCAACTTAAAACAAGAGACAAAACACCACCATTAACTAATAAATTGGTTCTCAATCCCAGAAGAAAAATTGAAAATATCTGAACTGTTGCGTGAACAGATCCAACTAAATGCTAACAAATGCAGGACTATATAGGAACCACTTTTTCAGCCTCTTCAACTAACGCCTTGCAATAGGTTATTCACTCCTGCTCAAATGCAGATTGCAATCAAAATTTCTCCAAAGTTAGCTCTTGGGCAAAATCTGTCATTGTTTCGCCACTTCAAAGAACCCTTGTTTTCCTTTCCTGACAAATTACATAATACTATTCTTCATTTAACCTACTTTCCTTCAAAATGGAGCATGCCATAATAACCACAATCTAAAGTCACAGAAAATCAAGTGATCCAACAGAAATATCATCCAATAAGTCTTACCATATAACAATATAATAAATATAACAATATAGAAAAGAGTCCAACAGAATATATTGATAAACATAAGAATGATCTGTTATAAGTTAGTTAGTTACTAACACTCCCCACATGGCAACCTTGGCCTTCGGGGTAACCTCACCCCACCAAGTGATGACCGGACCCATTTCTCAGGTGGAGGGACCCAGAGGGCGGTGTCCATTACCTCCGATGATAGGGTGATAGTGAAGATGGCGGTGAGGCGAGAGGACCTACAGTTTTTACCGTGGACTCCGAACCACGTTGGGCATAGGGGATACTTCACGTGTGCTAGACAGAGGTGAAGGCGTGGATAGGGCCGACTTAAAATCGCCAACCCCAGAGCCGGGAATCGAACTCGGGACCCTTAGAACGGGAGCCGCGAACGAAACCACCGCGCTACCCCGGCGCCCTTGATCTGTTATAATACATAAGCAAAACAATTCACCAGATGAAATGAGAGCAATAGCCACAGAAAATGAAAGATACCCAGAAAAAGAATAGCTCCGAATATATACAGATGGATCCTTCATTAACAAACGAGATGCTAATGCAGGAGTATACTGCAAACATTTCGCACAGCATCTAACACTACACGAAACTTCAAAAGATTATGACGGAGAACAGCCATAAAAGCAGCACTACAGAATATCCTATACAGAACGTACATAAAGCAAAACATAGTTATCTTAACAGATTCAAAATCGGCTATAGATGGGATTGTAAATTATAAAAACAAAACAAGAATCAAAGAAATAAGTTTAAAGCTGTTGAATCAAGAAATTGTGTAACCCTGCAATGGACCACCACCCATGTTGGACTTTTAGGTAATGAGCATGCTGACCAACTAGCAAAAAAGGTACAATTCAAAATATAAAACCTGTGAGACAAATTTAAATTATTAAAAAATTAAACATTAAGCTACATTTTAAAAGACAGTAGAGACTTGAAGATAAACCAAAAGACAAGAACATTGGAGACAAAACTGACATACAAAAATTGCCAAGAAAAACTGCAGTGGCCCTACTTAGAATGGAAACTGGCCATGATTGTCTTGCAGAACACATTTATAAAATACACTGCATACCTACACCCAAATACACTATCTGTAAAGAGGATATCATGAACAAACATCATTTGGACAAATGTAATGGTCTCAAAAGTGAGAATCTACAGGCTTTATATTGGGAAGCCAGGGGGAAAATGATGCAAATCAACTAATCCCCAGTGCCATTAGTCAACAACAGTCTTACCATAGCTGCGCAGTGGACGAGCAGACTACTTTATTTTCAGCAAGGTGGCCTGGGTTCAATCCCAAGCGACCGCATGCAAGATTTGTGTTGGACAACACAGCGGTGGGGCTGGTTTTCTCCAAGATCTCTGGTTTTCCCTGCCATTCCACCAATTGCCACATTATCATTTTTCCTATCACCCACTTCGCCTTATTCCATTCATCTACTTCTCTCATTCCACGCATCGGGCTAATCACCCATCCTGGATTTCTCTATCTGATCAGTGTTGTAGTTCAACCCGACGCCTAAAGGCATAAGAGGTAGAGGACAAAGAATCCGCTAACACCACGATAGTGGTACAACTAGGAAAGCTAAAGAAGAAATCTTTTGCCTCTCCTTTCCAAAAATTATTAATTTTTTTAATCAATTAAAGGACTACAACACAATATGGATTCAGACATAAGCATTCGAGACCACAACAGCTCCAACCACACAATGGATATTACACTTGATTCCTATGAACAAAAGCTGGATACTGAAAAAGCAATTGATAAAAGGGTCTTTAGAACATTAAACTTTACTTAAATAACACTATTATGTGTTTCAAATGGGAAGAGTTCTGTAGTCCAGCTAATCAGATGCATTAGAACACTCAAGTGTTACCAGCTTGTTACACCCACTCTTAATATTCCCCTATCTCTCGCACACTCCTACAACATGCAGATCTGCTTGGCGCTAAATTTTCCAAACTTATAATTATGCAGTTACCAAAATCAAAATTAGAAAAAGCATTTTAGATAATTAATGGAAATAGTTTCCTCATACCAGCCATATATAGGCCAAGGTTTTTGACAGATTGAGTCAACATGAAAAATTCAATGCCATGGCCGGGATTTGAACCATGGATCTCCTGGTTTACATCCAGTCACTAACCCATTGAGCTACCATGGCCAACATGTTCTGACATTTAATTCTCCATTTGACTTGTATATTTCCCTGGTAAACCACTAGGGGCTCTCGCATTCCAGATACAGTTTGTGGCAACTTACTGTCTTAAGTACTTGGGTCCCAGGCTTCATTTAACTTTTACTATTTTAATTAATTGATAGAAATTAATTTCCTCATACTAGCCGTATATAAGCTAAGGCTTTTGATAGACTGAGACAACATGAAAAATTATATGAGTCAAATGGAGAATTTAATGTCAGGATGGCACATTGGCCATGGTAGCTCAATGGGTTAGAGCGACTGGACGGAAACCAGAAGATCCGTGGTTCAAATCCCGGCCATGGCATTGAAATTTTCATGTTGACTCAATCTATCAAAAACCTTATCCTATATACGGCTAGTATGAGGAAATTAATAATTTCCATAATAATAATTTCATTCATCACAAACATTTACAAAGTGAGCATTAGCTCCGTAAACAGGTGACAGGTCAATGAAATAAATATTATTTACATATATACCGGTGTTTCAAAGTGGAGAGAGTACAATTAAGGTTTATGAACTATCCTCTAGATATTCCCTTACTGGGTAATATGCCCTTTTTATCAGCATGTCTTTGACGGCTTTATTAAATGTTTTTATATCTTTTGTCTGCCTTATTTTAGTGGGTAATTTATTATACATTTTTATTCCTGCATATAGTGGACTTTTTTTAGTGTTAATCTATGTGCTAGTGGTTTTAAATTACTTTTGGCTCTGGTCTGATAGCCATGTTGTTTTTGTGTACTATGCAGGTTGTCAAAATTTATATGTATATACTTGCCAAGCTCTAGTATATATTGCGATGGGAAAGTTAATATTTCCAAGTTTTTGAATAACGGTCTACAAGATTCCTTTGGACTTGTGTGTGTTGTGGATTATTTTCTTTTGGGTTTTGATATTGATTCCCAGCCTTTTGCATGACCCCAGAGAATTATTCCATACGACATGATAGAAGGAAAGTAACTAAAATATACTATTAAATTAATTAGGAGTCGATTAATGACACAAAACAACCCTTACTTTTAAATTTTCCTGGAACCAGTTTCTGAGGCCTTCCCTCTATCTTCAGCCAAACATTGACTTGTTCTCATTGGTGTAGCTGGCAATATTTTGTCATCGGTCTCCTCTGGTGGCGGTTCGAGGAACTTGCTGAACAAATCTTTCTGGGGGATGTCGAAATTGAATACTTTGTTCCTATTTTTTGAAATAAAGATTTGTTCCCATGTGGACAGTTCTTCTTTTCCTATTGTATGTTTTAGTAATTTTGGTTCTGGTTTTATGTTGTGGTTTTTTCCCCAAAAATGCGTGGCAACTGCTGATTTTTTCTAATTGTTTGTATTTTATGTTCCTAAAGTGTTCCTTTGCTCTTCTTTCTAAATTTCTTTTGGTTTTTCCAATATAAATTTGACTACAGTCACAGCATTCAATTTGATATATATCAGATTTTTTGTTAGATGGAATGGCAGCTACAGAAACTAAAATGATTTTCAAAAAATTCACTTACCATCCATGGGCCTTTGATAAATTCAAAAAAGTCTTCAAAAAACAAAACATTCAACTAGCTCCAGTGAACCATTTCTCCTTAAAAAACCTAATTTGCTCAAACATCAAAGATGCCATTCCATCTAACAAAAAATCTGGTATATATCAAATTGAATGCTGTGACTGTAGTCAAATTTATATTGGAAAAACCAAAAGAAATTTAGAAACAAGAGCAAAGGAACACTTTAGGCACATAAAATACAATTAGAAAAATCAGCAGTAGCCACACATTTTTGGGAAAAAAACAACATAAATCCAGAACCAAAATTACTAAAACATACAACAGGAAAAGAAGAACTGTCCACATGGGAACAAATCTTTATTTCAAAAAATAGGAACAAAGTATTCAATTTCGACATCCCCCAGAAAGATTTGTTCAGCAAGTTCCTCGAACCGCCACCAGAGGAGACCGATGACAAAATATTGCCAGCTACACCAATGAGAACAAGTCAATGTCCGGCTGAAGATAGAGGGAAGGCCTCAGAAACTGGTTCCGGGAAAATTTAAAAGTGTTGTTTTGTGTCATTAATCGACTCCTAATTAATTTAATTTATACAACACTGTTTTCAACACTTCCATGAAAGGATTTATAAAATATACTACTTTCCTAGTCTCAAGTTTGTGATTTGGGACAGGCAAAACATGTTAAAGCAGGTAGAATTTAATCTGTTGGCTACGTAATGTATATGTTCCTGCCATTTTAACTGATTGTTTACATATATTCCAAGTATTTTTGCCAAGGTGGCAGTACTTATATTGGTGAGGTGTAACATGTTATTGTCTACCTTTGCTTGTTTTAAGTGCATAACAGAAGTTTTAGATGTGTTGAGTTTTAATCCATTACTAATAAACCATTGTTTTAGTGCAGACATTGTTTCAGCTGTTTTCTGCATCAGCTCTATGTTAGTTATTGCTTTAATCCTAATTGTTATATCGTCAGCATACATTACTGATTTTTCATTGATGTTTTTTGGGAGTTCATTTGCATATAGTATGTAAAAGTAATGGTAGAAATAATACGCTTCCCTGTGGTACCCCAGTTTTTATTGTGTTCCAGTTTGAGTGGGCCTCACCATTACTACTTTTTAGAATTACTCTCTGCTTGCGGAACCATTTTAGTGATACGTTATTTATACCATAAAATTCTAATTTTTTTAATACACAAACGGTGTATCTCGAAAGCGAGCCCCTAGTGGTTTACCGGGGAAATATACGAGTCAAATGGAGAATTTAATGTCAGGACGGCACGTTGGCCATGGTAGCTCAATGGGTTAAGAGCGACTGGACGGAAACCAGGAGATCCGTGGTTCAAATCCCAGCCATGGCATTGAATTTTTCATGTTGACTCAATCTATGGAAAAAGCATTTTTGCAAATTATGTATATTTTTAAATACTATAAATATAATTATAGTTTATGAATTACCTGTTTTTCTAATACAATGGAACTGCCAGTGGCTGATCCATATCACTATTAATGTCACATCGAGAGAATTTGTCATTGTCACTGTCTTCATTAGCTGAGTCTTGCAAATGTACGATTATAGGTTCCAAAATCTCAGACAATATTTCTTTCTTGAAATCATCTTGTAGGTTTCCTACATGTCTCACGCAGTAAGAGCACAAGTTATTTTCTGTATAGTTGGAAATTCACCTTGGTCATAACCCTAACAGTTCTACGTACAATGTCCTTGTCAAAGGCACTTAAATTTGCAACCCTCTTTGGAGGACCAACATGTTTTCTGGGCGACAAACATTTGGGCACCACTGGGATCAGATTTTTTCTTACCCCTCCACAAATGCGGGACATGCTTGCTTTACCTACACCACACGCTTCAGCAGTAAGCCATTGAGCATTTTTTAAATAGAGATATCTGTATTTCTCATTGCCCAATTTTTTGAAGAATGTGTAGACCTTAAAAATAACACTTCCGAGCCTGACTTTGCAATACCTGTCTCTTTGACTTGCCACTAAATTCACTGCAAGAAGCCATTCCACTATTTAACTCTTACTCTACTGTTTAAGAATAATATTGAACTGAATAGTTCAAGACGTTTTGAAGAATAACATTGAAATAATATAATAAACTGAATAATATTGATTTGAACTCTCCAGATTAAATACTGCTTATCCAGCATTCATTCATAAATATAAGCATACAACATTCCACAGGCTAACAGGAAATGAAGTGTTTGCTATTTCTCAAATTTAACACCTTGGCTTATTCACAGTAATTCTTTTATCACGTATCAATAGTATAAATTTCAGTTCTGAGTAACTACAATTATATGTACACACAAACTATAATCTTTGCGAAAGTTAAAAGAATATGGAGGCAGACCATACTGCAGACTCCAACCAATCCTAAGCTTGCTGCTCCTACCAGCGCTGCCAAATGTGGTACATGCATCTCGCCACTTAAACTGAGAACATTATATTAATTACGCCTGGATAAATGTTTGAAAAATGACAGATGCCAATCGTATAAGAATTTTATTTTCTGATCATGACCATACAAAAGTCCTGCCTCTACGATACTTAGAACACGAGCAATGCATGTTTTATCTTCACATGTTATAGTTAAATGTTACAGATAAATATTTGAAAATTACATATGTCAATCTTATAATAAGAAAGAATTTTACTATCTGATCATGACCGTACAAAAATCCTGTCTCTATGATACTTATAACACGAGTGATGCACGTTTTATCTTCACATGGTTATGGTTACCCAATATCCACCCATTCAACACATAAGCATGAAAAACAACACTTTCCTCATAACATTTATCTCAGGCATAGATAAATAAATAATGCACCTACTATTTAAACAGAAGTCACGCAGTTTGAAACAGTTAATTTTCAGTTCTTTTTCAGAGTAGAGGTGTTTTGTTAAAGTGAATGTCATCGTTAAGTCGCGTGTTGAACTTGAGCTGAAATATTGTTAATATTACATTAAATTATTATACACATCTTTTTTCCAGTGTTTGCGATCTGAGTGCGTGAACATATCCCTCAAAGCTGGAACAAGTGATTTTTCAATCTACAAACATGAAGTGATTCATTCTCAGGGCAGAAAAATATTTAACGTGAAGAAGTTTTTACGAAAGCTCTCCAATAGGGCAACTGTAGATTTTTCAATTCCCAGCAATTAACTCAGGAACCTTGTGATGTAGGTAGTGTACACACAGTGTCACGAATTTGTAGTGAAGTAGCTTCATCCTTAGAAAAAGGGAGCAAGCCTGTGTTTCAATCTCAGGGAAAGATCCATGAAGTTGGAAAGCAAGTTACTGGATTAGAAACCGCTGTTGCTGTTACACTGCTGACGTGTGTCAAGGTTTTAGGAATATTTAATGTTTTGTTTAATCACGGGAAGAATAGCCAAAACCTTTGCTGGCAGGTAAAACTGCTCTTATGTACTGAACCTCTGTGGTGCACGTACTAAGCTTGGCAACAACGCTCTGCTTGAGCATTGGCCAGCTTTCATATGCCTTCTTTAACTTTTGCAAGCGGTATAAACAATAATGACAGTGCTTCACCTCACGATGGATCGGTAAATATATTATTTGTTTATAGTATGAAAACTATGAGCTGATACATTTTTATATGATTTTTAAACAGAAGAACTGAATTTATTGCTTTGAACTCTCTAAGAGTAAATAGAGATTACGAACCATTCATAAACAAAGATATGTGACCAGACACATTCTGCCAGGCCAGGAGGAAGTGTACTGCTCCCTCTCGCTTGAATTTAAGAAACACCTTGGCTTATTCAAAGTAATTCTTTTATCACGTTATGTCAAACATTTAACTTTCAATTCTGAGTAATTACAAATATACATACATGCATACATACTATTCATTACAGAGCTTATGTTACAATGCATTGTCATAATAGTGCTTTATTTGTATTAGGAAAACTATTTGAGCTAAAAATATGGGGTTTTTATGGTTATGTTAGATACATACTCTCTGCCTTCCACATGGATCAGTTTTGGCAAAATCTGAAGTTTTGCCTTAGCGCAAATAGTATTTAATAGAGATTGATTAGGTTGACGCTCATCACACACCACTTAGGGGAATGCAATACGACCGCACCACAGGACTCCAATTGGTTGCTCACCTAGCAGCACTCAAGGACAAATATCATCCCATTTAAAAAATAACAGGCTTATTACATACATCACTTGACCTTTAAAGTGCATAGAATAATTACTGAGAGATGAGCAGCAAAATCTCCAGCCATCAGCCCATTGTAGTTCCTACATAGTGCGGGTGAACCATGCATCTTTTATTAAAATAAAATTTAATAATTTGCTACAAACTTATCTTTTTAAGAAATTGATAAATTCTTAAAAAGATAAGTGAAGTTTGTAAGATTTGAAGCTTTCACGGTGATTAGAGCTTCTTGCATTACCAGCCATGTGATGCTTATAAAGTTGCAACTTTATAAATATCGCACAGCTGGTAAACTGGGAAGCTGTAATAAATAAGTGAATTTGTAGCAAATTATATTTTATTGTAATAGTTTTTATGCTTCACTGTTATTAGCTTTATTTTTGCATCAACTTTTTCTAAATACACTTCTTGGATCAGAAAACATTTCCAGTGAAAGCTAGGTACTGAACTTTTGGGTGGAATGAAATACCATTAATACCTACTATGCATGTAACAGAGGAAGTAAAAAGACTAAAAATAGTTACTTGCAACAATGCTTATTCTCTTACTGCAATACAGTAGTATTTCTGCATGTTGTTCTGCTACACATATAGGTAATATGATTTTGGCAAAAAGCTAAATTTTTCCTAACTACCATTACTTGCCAAGTCCAATTAAGTTGCACCATAGATGCATTTCCAACCATGTTTGGAATAACAAGAGCTTTTCCTTTAAATATGCTTAAAATTATGTTTCGACATATTTCTAAAATCTGAAAGTTTGATTTAAATGCATTCTAACTTTATTCCATACTGTTTTGATGTTAAATTATAGAACTATTTGGGACCACTACCTAGTGTAGCAAAACCTACTTTCATGTAAACATGATAAAAGTGCCACCAATCCAGCACAACTGCCAAATGTGCAGGTTTCACTATTTTTTATTTGTTTTTGTTTTAAATATAATAAACGTCATCCACCGTAAATCATATGGGACAGTGAAGGAAATGGTGACCAAATGAGCACAGAGTCCATAAAGCTTAAAGTTGCACACATTTATTTTCCAGGGTAAAGGAAAATCACAGGAAAAAACCCTTATCCAGATAACACACCCTGACCAAGATTTTAACTTGGGACTTCTTGAACGTGAGGCATGCTACCACCATGCTCTGCAGGCTATGTGCCGAGTGGTTATCTATGCTGCAAAGGTGCATACATAGTAATGAGTTGACCAAAGTAGTTTTGTACTAAGGTCAAGAAAACATTCCTTTGTTCCTAATCAGTTTTAACAGGTTGCATGAATCTTTAGGTCATGAACCTCCATTGGGCAGGCTCTCGCTTTTTGACCAATTAATTAGTTTCTCTCTGCTGGGCTAACATTTAACATCTTGCTTTTTTTGTTGTAATTTTACATCCACCAACGTTGAGTCATATCGGATGATGAATGGAATGGGTGAAATGATGCTCAAATGAGCCCAGGGTCCATAGAGCTTGGAGTTACCCAACATTCGTCTTTCTGGATAAGGGAAACCCCCGGAAAAAATCTTATCCAGGTAACTCACCCTGACCGAGATTCGAACTCAGGACATCTTGAACGTGAGGCAGACATGCTACCACCACGCTACCAAGGCGGGCCATCTTGCCTTGTAAGATCACAACACAATCTAGGAAACTACCTAATCATACAATATCAATAGATGCATTCTTGCCATACTTTTTAAACCCTGTAAAACTTTTCTTGTCCAGCAAAGCATAATTTTGCTACGATATACAATATAAAATGCATAAAATCAATATCCTACCCTCCACGAAATATAACCTACAACGTATTAGTGGCAACTTATTATTCACTGAATAAGATCAATAATATGAATAAACTATTGGCTTTGTCGCCATATTAAACATGCTCATTTGAGAATAGAAGTAGAAATATTAATACTTTTACAAAATTCACTTCTAATAATGTTGCTTATAAAATGAGCAAAATCCATGAAAAACTGCACATTTCACAGAGCAATAAAAATTAAGCAGTTATTAAATTAAAAGTTATTACATGCTGTTGTGGAGACTTGGTTGTGGAAAAGTGTGAACATTGTCAGAGGGATGCGAGTATTACAGTAAAGTAGAAAAAAGCAGTCAAGAGGGGGAGAGAATTCGGGGGTTTGGGAGTTTTTACACAGAAAGATCGAAGTTTTTAGGTTAAGGTAGTGGAGGAGCTGTGTGATGTTAAGGTGCTGAGGATATTAGCTACAGGCATACTAAGCAAAGATAAGATGGCACTAGGCATTGCATATAACCCACAAAATTAATCTGAATTTTATGATACCAAATTAACCTGTAAATTGAATCAGGACATAGGGATACTATATAATAAGCATCCTGATATAAAATAGTTTTAGTTGGGGACTTCAATGCTAGGACAGGGTATGAATAACTTCAATCAAGAGCTGAGGACATAATTGTGTAATGGAAGAAATAGACAAGCAACAAAGTAGTGATAAAAGTGTTAACAAAGAAGGTAGAAAATTATAGTAATTTTGTGAAGACAGAAAAATGCTAGGGAAATTTATCAGAAGAGAAAGGAAAAAATGAAAAAAAAAAAAGTAAAAAAAAGTATCAAAAAAAGAAAAGTAATATGAATAAAGTTAAAGTCCACCATACATAACCACGGCATTGAAATATATGGCAGACAAAAATAAAAGGGATAAAATAGCAACTCAAGTAATGTGTATGCAGTGGTTTAGTTGGACCAGAACGTGTTGTAATGCCGTTCCGGAAAATATTTTCCAGTTTTAGAATGACGTAACATCTTCCATTTGGAAATTGCTGAATTAATAAGGTGAGTTCCTGTAAATATTTTGTTCCAACAATCACTCTGTGTATGTAAATGAAATTGTAAAAACTTTTTGTATAAATTGTTTGGAAATACATGCATACCTACATACAGTGCAATAAATTGACAAGTTTGTTGTTCCTTGTAAGGACAGGGAAAAACAATTTAAGCATTACCCGATCTTGCTTGTACTTCTATAAAACACTTGTAATGTTCCTAGTTATCTCCACTGGTTGGTTTACAGTTAGGACACACTGGCTGCCATAATTCATGGCATTCATACTGAAGTGCTGTCACATTTGAGCAAGGTACAAGAAAACTAAGAAAAGGAACATGAGGCAAGCAGACCACTAGGTCACAGTGAAAGCTCAGGTGCAAATTACTTTATATGGAAGTGGATTAAATAAGTTACATCAGAAACTGAACATAAACATATTATTCTCATGGATTACTTCAATAAGGTAAGCTTGGTAGTTTCTTCTAGGCATGGGCAGTTTTAACAAAATGGAGTAATCTGACATACTGCAATGGCTTTATTATATAACAAAGTATCTAGAAATGAGTGGGACTGCAGTTTAAAGCTAAGTCATAATGTATGTACTTTCCTAGGTTACTCATTTTTTCATTAATTACAAGGTTGGTGTGAAAGCACAGCCTAAACACATTTTACAAAATGGGAGAAATACCTCTGATATCCTTTCTATGGCATTTCATTTTCCCTTTGTTCAATACTTAAGGATTAGGTAATGGTTCCATAAATTCCTTCTGAAAGTAATTCTGAACAAAGGATTTATAATATGAAAATGCCTATCAGTTTAAGAAGAGATAAGACCACTTAAAAGCCTGTAACCCACTTGTCCACTGTTTTAGAGAATTTTTGAAATATATGGAATTCATTGCTAAATGTCAAAGTATGCCTTTTTTGTTAATACTGTGCATGTGCAGAAAAAAGTGCCAACCCAGGTGTACTAGCTCAATCAATGAAAATAACATTTTTAGTTCTAGACACACATTACCAATTCTCTAAGCATCATCAAGAAGCCTAAGATTTAGGCACCCATATAAAGCTTGCTCTCGCCTCATTTACTTGGCAATTTCTAATCTAACACACATTTGAAACCAACTCTCCCCCCGACCCCTAGAGGACCATGTCAATTTACTGTGGTTTACTATGGCTTTGTCTCAGATTTGTTTCTTTCTATATTTTATTTCACAACACTCTTGAATATTAATCATATTCAGCAAGTTCAATGAACATATTTTTTGCTTCGACGTTAGCAGCATTTCTACATACTGCTTACTACTGGCCAAGTGTAAACAAATGAAGGAAAGTAGATTTGGAACAAAGCCCAAGATATTTAGAACTTAAAGGGATAACATTTTGCCGGTCCCAATTGTGCATGAACAGTTTGTTCCCCACCTTTCACACAAGGTCAAACAGTAAAGAGTATTCGCAATCAAGCACAGTACAGCATGTGATACTCTTATCAGAACACTCATATGCCCATCATCAGCAGTAAATGTTTCTCTTCGACATGCAATATGCAATGAATATTCATACTAAAAATAATTTTAATCACCACTAGAAAGACAAATGCAAAGAAGCACAGCTCAAGTTATAAGTCACTGTCACATGCAGGATATACGTCTAAGAAGCTTTAATTACTGCACAGTAAGCATCTCAATAACTCTAAAGCCTGGTATTATAGACTTGATACGAACCCCCTTTTCAGTCTATTGACTTTTGATTTGTGAATGTTCATACTGTCATTGTATTTGGAAGTACTACCCTATTGTTTTGCAATTTTTATTCCCTTTCAATGACTTGGCTAACCAATACTTGTTTTTCATTTCAAATGTATCTTTTAAAACATTGTAAATTTACAATTGATTCCTGGAGGCAGCCAAATGATCGCTTCCTTACTTTCATTTCTTACAAAATCTGTTCCACAATTAGAAACCATCATCAATGCATAACAAATGTGTTTCTAACGTGTCAATGCTGGTATCCATTTAAAATTTTGCTTAGCTTTTCATTCTCATGTAGCTTTATCTTGATATATGAAGTGGGACAGGCAACATACATACTAGCATATAATGCATTCCTTTCATAACAAGACTTTTGAAGCTGAAATTCTGGAAACTCTCTGAAATATATCTCCTAAGCAATCTGAAGTAGATGGATTTCATCAACAATGTGTTTACAGAGGTTAAAGTTCTGGTAAGAGCATACACCTCAGTATGTGAGCAATAATGATTAACCGAAGTATGCAATCACAAATCGGATGAAGCAGATAATTGAGAAGCTCAAATAAATATGCTATAACATGTACATAAAGCAAGTGTTTTTTTTTGGGGAGGGGGGGTGAGAGCCTTTGTACTTATACTGAACAAATATTTCCTATATACAGGTGAAATAACTACATTGAACATTGAGCTAGTTTTGATATCAGAGGTGCATGTGTTGCTCTCCATGGGAGAGGTAAGAAACCACTGCACTCACGATTGTTAGATATGCATTGTTTTGTATATTTACATAAGTATTTTGTATGTCAGAACATTCAGGAGTCTTGTCATAAAGCACTGACAGGACCACAAAGCAGAAGTAGAGTGCTGGTTGCATACATGGACATGCATTTGCACTTAAAAACTGCAGGTGAAGCCAGTAAAATGTCATTTGTGAAGGTGCTAGTCCAACAGGATATGCAAAATGCTATGTTCTGGAAAAAATCTTCAACCAGCACACGTCAGGTCTTCATTAGTCGTGGACATGCATTTTGTACACATTGCACTCTGATAACTCCTAGCCTTTGACATTGGAAGAGTTAGAAGCACTCACTGCTGTACGACACATTTGAGGAGCATTTAGTAAAAGATCTATCATTGAAGGATTTGTGGAATCATGAAAGCAAACCCACATTTTTAAAGTGCAAGAAACAGATTTCTAGAAATCATGCAGTTTCTTTAGTTTCACGTTAGAGCTAAAGGTCTGCAACATAAACAAGCTTTGCCTAACCTCTGATATCTAGACCAAATTCATTGCAAATTCCACTGCATGCTACAGGCCATCTTTGAATTGCTGACTGGATGAACAGCTGTGTCAAAATGTTGATGCCCTTTTACTCATTACATGAGAAGTAATGAATGAATTTCCTGTAATTCCTTAAGTGGAACATAGGGCCTTCTAAACCAAGCAACCTCGAGGCCCATGGGCAACGGGTTGAGAATCAGAGGTATCTTGATCAGAGATTCCAGAATGAGGGATCAGCCCAACGCTGACATGAGAAGCCAGCCAACTAAGTATGTTATGAAATAGCTGCTTATTGATGCTAAAACGAGATTCAAGGTGCTATTCAAAATATTTGGGACTGGTGGTCCAATCTGGTAAAAAACATACTTTAGGACTAATGACCGTCATCGCCCTCAAAGTACGAGGCATGTTTTTGTAAGTCAGTAACGTTTTGGAATTAAAAAAAAAAAAGACGTGCATAGATATCGCAATAATTTTATTTTTACATGAAAGCCTGTACCTTAATCTACTTTTCTACATAATTTCCGTGAATATTGAGGCACTTGTCATAACGTGGCACCAGTTTTTGAATACCCTCCTCATAGAATTCTGTCGCCTGACGTGTTAACCACTGTAACACAACAGTTTTGACTTCGTTATCGTCTTGAAGACGCTGACCGCCCAGATGTTTCTTCAAGTGCAGGAACAAATGGTAGTCGCTGGGTGCCAGATCAGGGCTGTATGGAGGATGATCTAGTTTCCCATTGAAAAGATTTGATGAGAGCTTTGGTCTGATTAGCCACATGTGGACGGGCATTGTCATGCAGCAAAACGATACCCTTACTCAACTTGCCACGTCTTTTGTTCTGGATTGCACGACGCAGATTGTTCAATGTCTCACAATAGGACACTGCATTGATCGTCTCATTGCGAGGCAGAAACTCCACTAGCAATACTCCTTTTCTGTCCCAAAAAAACTGCATATGATTTTCCGGGCATAAATTGTTTGCTTAAACTTCACTTTTGTGGGTGATGATGAATGTCGCCATTCCATGGATTGTTTCGATTCTGGTGTGACGTAGGCCACCCATGTTTCGTCACCAATAACAATTTTGTCTAAAAAAATCTTCACCATCATTGTGGTACCACTCAAGGAAAGTCAATGTACTGCCTAAACGTTGGGTTTTGTGCAAATCCGTCAACATTTTCGGAACCCAACGTGAACCCAATTTCCGGTACTTCAAGTTCTCGGTCACAATGCGATACAAAACACTACGAGGATATTGAGGAAAATAGTCGCACAATGATGAAATTGTAAAGTGTATTTTCTCTCACCTTTTCGTCCACTTTCTGCACCAAATCTTCAGTAACGAACGAAGGACGCCCACTCCGTTCTTCATCATCCACATTTGTGCGACCATCTTTAAATGCTCTCACCCATTTCCTTACCATTCCATCACTCAATTTTTTGTCCGTAAACTTCACAGATTTCACGATGAATATTGATCGCCTTTAGCACTAAGAAATTGTATAACAGCCCGTACTTCACAATCGGCGGGACTCACGATTGTCGGAGGCGTCAAACACTCCGCAACCAATGTATACAATGAAGAATAAGACTGTAATGACGTCAGTGCATAGACAAAGAGATATAGGTAACCAGCGCGCATGCGCGGAACGCCGACCGTAGCGCTGCGGCGGTGGAATTGCAAAACGGTACTGACTTTAAAAACATGCCTCGTTCCCTTCTGCACGTAGAAACTGGTCCCAGAGATTCTGTCATTTTCCAAACATATCCTGGAAGTCACGTTATTTGAGGGTGTTTAGCACCGCCAGTGATTCTCTTTGAATCCTCAATAGTGTCGAACCGACAGCCTTTAAACTTTTTTTTTTTTCCAGTTTTGGGAATAGAGCAAAGTTGCAGGGTGGCAAATCAGGCGAGTATGGTGGGTGGGGTACAACCAGCATTTTGTTTTTTGCCAAAAAGTTGCTAGTGAGCAAGGAAGTGTGACAGGTAACATTGTCGTGATGCAACAGCCAGTTCCCTTGTTGCCAAAGTTTGGGCCTAGTCTACAGACATTTTCACGGAGCCATCGAAAATGTCATAGTACACAGAATCCACTGTGTGGTGAGATGAATTTTTTTTTGCAAAATCTCCATTGTATCAAAGAAAACTATGAGCATGCTCTTGACTTTGCTCTTCACCTGTCACTTTTTTAGTCTCGACAGGTTTGTGCTCTTCCACTGGGAAGATTGCTGCTTTGTCGCAGGGTCATAATAGTAAATCCAGCTCTTGTCGCCGGTAATAACTCTGGACAAGAAGGTTGTATCATCAGATGAGGTCTGACGAAACTCCGTGCAACATGCTGTGCCTTCTAATAAGCAGTCAAAATTTGTCGGCATGTCCCGTAACCTATTTCCACTTCATCAGCAAGGTTCGACGTCAATCCTTACAAACCCACTGTTGAATTTTGGCAACAATGACTGGCATTATGCAGCTAACGGGTCTTCCAGTGTGGGCATTGTCGGATTCTGTACGACAGGCCCTGAACCGAGCATACCACTCAAGCATATGGCTCATGCTTTACTCCCCAAACACTATTTCAATCATTGCTAGGGCCTCCACTGCACTTTTTCCAAGATTTGTGCACAATTTTATACACACTTGCTGTTCTATTCTCGGATCCATCAAGAAATCGCAACATACCACACACAAAGTTATCATGAAAAGCAGCATGGAAGATCAACACATCAACCCAGCTGCATGAAACTTGCACATTCACTGGATCAAATATGCTTGCCACCTATCGGTGCAAAGCGCTCTACTACTATTTTCGAGATGGCAGCACAAGTCCCATATATTCTGTATAGCACCTGTATTGTTGGTACTAATGGTTCCCGCCTTTGAGAACCAGGTAAGTTCAGACATGTTCAGTATCGCCTACCGCTGCAATAGAGGTAACATGCAGTTAAATTTTGTTAGAGGAAGATCCGGAGTTTCCTAACGTTTCAAATGTAATCGCTGCTGATGAAACTGGCTACAAATTGATACTGTAACTGGGAAAATAAACTAGACCTGTAAATACCTGTATATGAAAGAGCATCTATTCTATGTCTAAGAACTCTTTAGGAATGGGACAAACATCACAAAAAACAATTTTTTTGTATCTATCTACTTTATATCAATTCCTTTAAGCTTGCTCCAGAGGCTGAAGTAAAACTTATTTACATTTGGCTTGTAACTTAGAGGTAAAATTATTTTACACTACAGTATGCTATAATGCAATAAGCTGCAAGTTCCATATTTTTCAGTAGCAAAAATAGTTACAAATGCAGCAGCAGTCAATTGCCCACTTAAGTCATTTTTGGAGGTACTGGAAACTGATGCTTTAGTGTTAAACCAGTAGTAAGTTTTACTTCACTTTATAAATGATAGTCTTCAGTTTAACTTGACTGACACTTTTTTCCATTTACCTACAGTTGAATGCTATGCTGTAAGTTGGCAGACCCAGCAATATATACTTATGGATATCCAACAATTTTTAAATAAACCTTTAATCTATATAAGCTGAGGCTTTCACAGCTGGTGTCTTGAAGATAGATGTTATGTTCTGGGCTTATGGACCATGGTCTAGAAGTTAAGTGAAACGTTTCGTCAGAAACTGCGCCTAGCATCTTCAGGGTGTTAATCCATTTGCTGTGGAAGTCAGAAGTCAAATGACAGTCTTCAACTTCCGACTTCCACAGCAGATGGATCAACACCCTGAAGGTGCTAGGCACAGTTCCTGGCGAAACGTTGTTTCACTTAAGAACTTCTAGACCATGGCCCATAAGATCTTTTAAACTTGTGTAAATGAAAAGATGGAAAACAATGAAGGAAGGTGTGCAGGTAATCCTGTAACATGCAGCATTATCATTTTTGTGCAATAGTTTAGCTTGGTGATTCACACTTGGTCATTACATTTACCAAATGACCAAAAACTGAATCCAGCAGAAACAAATCAGAATTTAATGACATTAAGATAATACGGAACATGCTCCTTCCTTTCATAAGTTTGTGTTTCACAAGTCAAACTAGGGTCAGGAACGTATCTTGGACGATTACTGTATTAATTTCTTGAGTGTAGAAGGATGATACTCAACATAAGCAAGTGTAGAAGCACTTTGAAGTAGACAGTACTGACATTAGTATGCAAATTATCCAGGAAAGTTGTTCCATGCAGTGGCAAATCCCACAACACAGCAAATTTAAAGCAGCATGTTACATTCTTACACTGATAGAAATTCACAGATACCCAACTAAAATAATATTGTGCAAGTTTTCTGCCTGCCAAAACATAATACTGCGACAACTAAAAGGAATGATTCAGTTAATCCATGTCTTTACACCTTCAAAAGATGAGTATTGAGTACTGGCGCTTAAAATACAATAGCAGTATCAAGAAATAGTATCGTTCCATCATTAATCTAAAACTTATATCAAGTTAAATACTGCATACAGTACGTAATGAGCAAAAATAAACTGTAAAACTATGTACTTTATTGAATTTGTATTAAAATAACAAAACCAAGTTAAGAGTGTGCATATGAACAAATATAATCAGATTATGTGGTATCAAAATATAATCCAAGATTACATTACGATGCCTAGGTTAGCATATGCATAGTAGTAACATTGCGATATTTGAGCTATAAAAGAAATAATCTTAAAAAATACTTTAGAGCATTACAGATTTTCTAAGTGCCCGGCTCTCCTAAACATTCAATTTAGGTATTTTGACTGCTTTCAATTTGTGCTTCCTCTACTACAGGACTGACAAGATGAGCACTCAAAGAGTGAAATGCTTTTCCCCTATAATCACCCCTTCTCTTCTATCTGGCATATAAACAAAATGTAAGCCACAGTGGCAGTCATTCAGGTTATGGATGAAATGTTTTATGGGACATAGTCAAATGTAGATTTTTGAACTCAAAAGTGCGGCTAAAAAAGCACTAAGAGGGTAAACGGCACTAGAAAATGAGCAGAACTCAAAAGTGGGACTAAGAAAGCAAAGAGAGGGTAAATGGCACTAGAAAATGAGTAAAGGACATAGCACAATATTAGACGGTTCATATTGGCATTGTGTGAAAAAATACATTACTAACCTTAGACAATCTAAGTTGACAAAACAGTTCCATAGAATTAACATGTTTATCTCCTTTGGTTTATTTTACCATAGCTAAGCAGTGATAAATATTTCCCTTATGCTGCTAAACAGATGTAAATACTTTCTCACTGTACTCTTAAAAATAAACATCACAATCTATCCAAAAAGTGCATTGAAAGTGTTTACAATGTAAATTGTTAAACCGTGACGTAGTCATAACAATACTCCCTTCATTTACATGTTTGGAATTCTTGCTGGTTTCTTTTTAAATTTAGTTTTAATGTCTGGCTGCAAACTAGATAAATGTAGAGCACTTTGATAAGGCGTACCAAACATGACCTGTAATTTGCTTGAAAAAAGGTGCAACATGGAAAATGTTGTGCACAACTTCAAACCATATTTACCTGAACTGTGCAATGGTGTATTGCTTTGGAGCTTTATACACTTCAGCATGAGCCACATTGAAATGCCTCCTTAAGAGAGAAGCTTGTAAGGTATCCACTGTTATCAAAACATACCAAAACTGTTAACTCCACTAACTATGATGTCCGGGCTTGTAGGCCGTGGTCCATTTTTACTACCTTCCAACGTTTCGCCGAAGACTGCGTTCGGCATCATCAGGGTTCTAAGTATATAGACCCGGAGTCCAACACAAGACTGAAGTCTTGTGTTGGACTCCGGGTCTATATACTTAGAACCCTGATGATGCCGAACGCAGTCTTCGGCGAAACGTTGGAAGGTAGTAAAAATGGACCACGGCCTACAAGCCCGGACATCATAGTTAGTGGAGTTAACGACGCCGGCCGTGAAAGCCTCAGTATTTATGTATACCAAAACTGTGCTTTACCATTGTGAAGGTAAAAAGGTACCTATTTGTTCTCTCAGTCTCCATTAAACATTCGTCACTGCATATGCAAACCAAACCACCACTGCATGCGTAAGACTGCCATGCAACTATAAACAGAATCAACCAGTTCAGTCGGCTGTGTTTACCTGTTTGTTGAAAGTAGTGGAGAAAAGAGGGAGGGTAAGTTCACTTATAGTGCCTTCATTCCAGCCCTGCTCTAAAATATAAAGTAGGTAGAGCGTATTGTACTCAACTCAATTTTATGGAGATTTTACTGGAAATACAGGCTTTAAGGTCCCCTAATTAAAAAAAGCACATTAAATATGAAACCCATTACTTAAGCTCTGAATCTTTCAAGGATGTGATGTGCTTTGAGTAAATTTTCCCACCCCAGACTACTTTACATGGAACAGTAATTTTTCAAAAATATCTAGTGATTTTCACTAAACTACCATATTTTTATGGAAAAATGTGTATCTTAAATTTTCTGGAAATGTTGCCGGAAGTCCTATTCCTTCTAGGAGACTTCTGCATAACCAGTAAACCGTAAGATTCCCAAAATCTTACACTAAAAATATAGATCTTATTAAAGTGCACAATTTATGTCATTCATTCTTGTGGAGTGAACCATTTTCGGTAAAAGTGCAGAATGAGTGCACAGTTATGTTGGTACAGAATGACGTCATGAAACCATGTTGCCAACTGTGGCACTCCAATATATGCGAAAACAGTGGAGCGTTGCCATCACATTTTCTTTTTATTATAAACTAGTGATGCTGTATACATGCAAATACAGAGGAGCATTGCCAAAACACATTTTCTTTTTCTTATTATAAACTAGCGATAGTAATGGGAATAGTGCATAGTAAGCTTTGTTTATAATTATATAATTATATTAATATAATAATAAAAAACTCTGGCAATGATCCACGGATCTTTACGTCAGTTAATTTGGATATTACAGTATCGCT
The DNA here is from genome assembly GCA_030765055.1 of Mantis religiosa. Classification (NCBI taxonomy): domain Eukaryota; kingdom Metazoa; phylum Arthropoda; class Insecta; order Mantodea; family Mantidae; genus Mantis; species Mantis religiosa. The sequence continues at coordinate 331,863,613 of CM060950.1, forward strand.
GGTTTACTTACTTAATTTTGACTATTCCAAAAATTTGTGCTAAATTCGTTTAACTTGTTAAATAATTATGATAATAGTGAGAATATTAGAATATATAATAATGATAATAAAACCGGCAATGATCCACTAATCTTTACATCATTTTATTTGGGTGTTATATTATCGCTGGTTTGCTTACGAAATGTTGACTATTCCAAAACTTTGTGCTAGATTCCTTTTAAGTTTTTAAATAATTATGATAATAGTAAGAATATAATATGTAATGCTCTGACAATGTTCTACTGATCCTTACGTCGGGTATTACAGTACTGCTGATTTTCTTGTGTAATGTTGGATATTTCCGCAGTAGCATGCTCTGGAAGTTGGCAATGCCCGAGTTATGACATCAGAGCCACGATATCCGTTTGCACTCATCTGCACTTCTACCCAATTTTCAACACATTTGTCATTATTTGTTTAAATTTTCCAATTCTAAAACATTTCTTTAGATGGAAACATATAAAAAACATTTCTAAAATTGTGTCTCAGTTAACAAAGCAGATAGAAGAACAGGCATTTGTAAGTATAGTTTGTACCAGATTAGAGGAAGTCATGCAAGTTCAATATAAGTCATGCAAGTTCAATATCAAATTTTTAATGTTTAATAGGTGAATACTGCTAAGAAATTTTTAATGATGAGACAATTTAAGTTGTGTGAAGAAACAGTCAATTTAATGAAACACTTTTAAAGGGTTTTGAGGTCACAGATACAGCAGTCTAGTCATCTTAGCATTCTTTGTAGTGATAATGGTTTGAGTGTACACAGCTTGAAGCAACCTGCTTATGCATTTGTTTGCCTGGTTATAAACTTGGCCAAAACTACTATATCCATGGCAATTTGTGAAAGTGGGAAAAGAGTAGAGATATAGTGCTATACACACCTGGTTCTGATGGCAGGAGCAGATGTTGCTTCTCTGAAAGTTGGGTACTTCCCAACCCATCCTTTTAAGGATGTTATATTTTATAAGAAAATAGTTGCACGCAAGGCTAACACAGTCAAATGGTGCTACAGAGCAGGAAGGATGGCTGATGCCATATATATATTGCAATATATACTAAAATGGCAATCATTCAATTTTGTCATCGCTTCACAGCACAGCTGATATTGTAATTGCTCCAGTCCTTTTCTTACAAAAAGCATCCTTCTGCCATGCTCTGCAGCTATCTTAAGTTAAAAATAGTGTTTGTTACTCCCATATTGGCATCTGAAATGGAGCATAGAAAGCTGGTATCTTCAGTGGCAATCAGAAAAGGAAGTAAGCATGGGGACAGGTGAGATGACAAAATTTGATGCAGGTACAATTTATCATAAACTTGCACTGCAGGGTAGTAACATCCCTTTTGGAAAAACAGGAGTGTGCCTAATGCTCAGAATTTGACACCAAAATCATTTTCTACTTGCTTCCCAGTATTTACGCTAGATCCTGATTTTTAAGAATTTCACACAAGTGATCAATGTTCACAAGTCATCTTTACCACATAAAAAGCACTGAGAGGAAGTCATTAATCCAATCACTGCATTAACCATATGGGAAAAGATATAAAGAAATATGAAGGAAAACTCTTCAATTTCGACACCAATTTGAGGAGAACCCAAACTTCAAGTTTATCAGGATGCCAACAGAGATGCCCCAATTGTCTCCACATAGTTCTCCAAATCAAAATTCAACAGTCAATATTATGTAGCTGAGGATGTTAGAAAGGGCTTAACAAAATGCATTCTAAGTCAACATTAGCAATATATGGGGCATGGAGTACTAGTTTGACTCAAAATTGTATTAATTGCAACATGATTTTCTAAGTAGATCTGGAATTGCTTTATTTTGGAGTTTCTTCCGAATTCTTCCTTGTGAATAAGTATAATAACTCAAGGGATAGTGTTGTCTCTTATAGCATCTCCTATCCAAATCCCGACCTCTTGCTGCCAAGGTGCAACCTGCTTTAACAGATCAACCTCCAGGGACAGTGGTGTAACTGTTCCATCAAAAATGGAGAAAATACCATTTACACACTTACTGCTGATTTGTCACAGCAGCAGGAACCTCTCATCTGGCAAATGAAGTAAAGGCTGGCTATATCCTGATTTGCCAAGCCCAATCTAATGGCTCCATAGACCGAAAATTGTGTTCCCTCCACAATACGAGGGTCAAGAAGGAATGACAACTGCTTACTTGGACATACTACAATGAAACATGAAGTTATAACTAGACCGCGAACAAAATGCAGTTGGAGGCATGGCTTACCAACTCTAGCTTACCCCCCCCCCCCCCATTCTCTACCGTCATTTCACGTTGCCTCTCCTCCATTGCGCAGGCTGCACTGTTCATCTGTTTCACTTGCTTTCGCATTCACTGTTACATTCACTCTTTGCATTTTCTGCCACATCACTGCTTAGTTCCTCAGGGTTTAAAGAAACTATGATCCTACCTATTTGTTGATCGGTTGTGAGGTCATGCCCAAGGTAAATTTCTGTTAACTTTGAAAATCAAAACAGCATTAAAATACACGCGTTTGGTGTGGTTTGTGCTCTATCATATGCAGGAAGGGAGGGGTGGAAGTCACGTAATGCTTGGATGGCGAAAAGGGGATAGGCTCTCCTCGCGCATGCACACACCGACTGCATTTTGTTTGCAGTCTACCTGTAGTTTGTCATCCATTGAAAGTGGTTAAAGAGGTGAAATAAGATATTAAACACTTCATTACCGAAGCTTGGAGTAGACATCAGCTCAGAAGCCTGAAACCCACCCACCCTTTTTAAATAGTCTTTAAGGGAATTTCTCATTCTCAATGACAAGGAACATGTCCATCTTGCTCCGACTGAGGAGGCGAGCTACAGGCTGCCAACCTAAAGAATAAGTGAAAACCATCAGATTGGCGATTTTGGTCTTTTAGTAATAATGAAGTGCATTTATCTTTCCCAACACTATGATATATGCAATACCCATACATGAAACCATTCCCACCCACAATACCATCATTGGGGTTTAGCTACACTGATGTTTCAGGTATGCTTTGTTATGCTTTACAGTTGCATATGCAACTGCTTCATTCTTTAAAACATCCCTCGTTCCAGAAGCAGCTTAGGTCCCTCAGCTATGCTAAACTATTCAGCAATTTGTTACATTGGCAGTAGTGAATAATTTCTTAGCTATTTACTATTTACATGTTGACAGCTATGGAGGATTTTGCAAGAGAAAAAGATGGAGGGAATCATCTTCAGCGAGAAATTGGATCTAAGGTGGGAGAAATCTGAAGTGAGGCAATGTCAACATATAATGGCTTTTCCCAAGGTTTGTTTTAAAGCTACCATATCTTGTGACCTACCTCACTTTACAGACAAGATTCCAGATTATTCATAATATACAAACAAGGATATATAGCTCAGTTCCGTATGGCTAATGGCACTGAAGTTCAGTATGTCAGATCATTACTACAGCTTGAGAAATACTTGCATCAGCAAATTCAGGTTATGAGTACATTAAGTTAATAAGGAGAAGTTGATCATTAGGCTTTAGCTACACTGATATTTCGGCAAAATTTCCTCTCACTTGCAACTTCTAATAGAAAAACCATCCCTCAGCTACGCTTTGCAGCTTAAGGTCTCAATATCCCAATTATGCTTTGCAGCTTAGGACCCTCAGTATATATAAATATACTTTGTTCATTACGTGTATGCTCTGTAGTTATGCAGCTCGTTCATGATCCGTTAGTCACGTGGAAGTTTAAACCACAAGAATATTTACGTCATTCAGCTCAACACATGTTCTATTAACGTTCAGTGAAATCAAAGGTCAATGTACGCTGAACTAGCAAAAATGCAGCGAAAGCCGCGCAAACATGAAATACGCGTTACACACACAAACGTATTTTATATATATATATACCTTTATACATGTTATACATTTTACAGAATTTTACATTATACCTTTTATAGAGGATACTCCTACGCCCATTAACTTCTGTGCTGTCTACACGCTTTAATTCAAGGAAGTTCACAATAGATCTGCGAATCGCAGAACTAGAAAGTAGCTTCACACATGTTTCGCAGCCCCGCAGAATAAACCGGTGGCGGAAAAAAACGAACTTAAACCCCTCTACACATGTTTCAAACCGAAAGCCTAAAACACTAAAAAGCTGGAAAAGAATTTACCACTAATTTTTACTTAAATCTACTACAAATATTTCTGGAGGGCATTCCCAGATGTCCTCCTGCCACGTATAATTTAAAGGTTTTAATTAATACTACTTACAAAATTCTACAAGTACAAATTCATTTTCCGTCACGCCTGTCTTGAAGTTATCTTTTGTAAAAACTAATACTCCTTCTTCAATATTGAATTCTTCAGCTATCACAGATGTCGTGAAAGCAACAAATAAACATATTTTGAACAACATTTTGCCTCCTTTGCACCCGGTATGAGTTACCATTTCCCACTGCAGCAAACCTCGCTTTTTCACTGTAATAAATGGCTATCTCCTCAGACAAACGTGGCAGCATCGACTCGTGGTGGATTGCAATTGGTCCACGAGGTACGAACCCCCGATTACATCAAAATAGCACTTAATTACTGCTTTATTCTGAAGTTAATGCGAAAATGCTAAAAATAGTGTCTTAAAGTAAAGATAAATTTAATATCATTATTTACAGACAAATCTTTAAATGAATGCCAACACATCAGTAGTTATAGCTGTTTCCTAATTTAACGAAGTATAAATACTAGCTCGCGGTTGACAGTAGCAGTGGTTTTGATGCGAATTGCCAAAATTGAAGATAAATTATATTTTAGTTTTTTGTGGTGGGATAGGGATAAAGATAAAAATGGAAGGGTATCTATTCGCATAGCAGTGAAATTTAAACTTGAGATCTGGTCGATCGCTTTAATGAAACGTTTGCTCTGACAGTAGTAGTGTAGTATAACAATGTACGTTAACCAATAAAGGCTTATCTACTCGGGTTTCACAAGTATTTGTAGAAAATGATAAAAGTAAAAATTAGAAAAAAATAAAAATGAAGTGCTTTGGAAAACCTAGGATTATCTTGCTTACTACAAAACATTGAATTTTATAGTGTCCTTTTTCCATATGTTGTGATTTCACTTTTCAGATGTCTGTTAAAGAATATGAAGTAACTTCGGAAATACACCAGCAAATGAAAATTGATAAAAATGAGAAACCTCTTTTATCTCCTCAAAGTTAGTATTTTTATTTGTTTTGCATTGCATGCACCTGTGTTGTAACCTTATTGTACGGTTCTTGGAAACAGCAAAGTAGAATACTTTGAAAGAATTTTCAGAATAAAATGAATGCTAACTGTTCAGTTTGAAATAAGTGTGATAGAAAATTACTCGCCTTTGAAACGAAATAATATACATAACATTTGGCTCATACCCTATGAAATTACCTGTTATTTATTAAAACTGATTATGGGCTTGGTATTAATTTGATACTCTTTACTGTGAAACTCTTGCTTTATGGCAACAAAAGTTTGTTCATTTGTCCGTCTAGATCCTAACAAGAGTGTAGCTCAAGGCTGCAGAACACATCACTATGTAATACCGTCACCAATCATTAAAATCTAAGCTGATTTAAGATGTATAAAAAAACTGTATATTTTTCACATTCACTATATGAACAAAGAACAGGTCCATGGTCATTTATAAATAACCATAGACTCATCATTGCACACACTGTTCAAGTAGGTGATCTGAATAAATGTACACATATACAGACAAGTCATCACTGATCCACCTTATGATATGCAAAGTGCTATTGTCAGGCAACACAATAAATTCACAGGAAATTCTGTTACACTTATTTTCAAAATAAATTCTTGTTCAGAATAATGGCATTGTTGCACAGGTATTTTGTAAGAGCAGACATTTTTCTATATTCCTGAATGATAGTACAAATTTTAAATTGTTTGTGTTTGTATTATATATTCTAACACATTTATAGTATACTCCTTTCTACAACACACTGTCAGCACTAAGTATCTCTAAGTTCATTTTTTGTCTAACTTAATATTTTGTGTACTCTCTCTTTTTTGACAAAGTATTCTAGATTTTTAACATGGAAACATATAGGCAAATAATATATTCACAAGAAAGTGTTAGGATATCCAATTTTTAAATAGATTTTTACATCGCGCTCTATTATTTCCACTATATATGATTTGGACGGCCTTTTGTTTTTCAAAGTCTATTTTGCTCTCTGATACCTATTTTCTCTTTTACTTGGAAAATAAAATTATACTCCAATTAAAATAATGTTGGAAAATATGTTCTATTCTGTCTTAGGTTCTGAATTTACCTAGAAAATATGTAACTGAGATGTATTTCTTTTCTAATGTTCATCTGGTTAAACTAAGTATGCCAAAACAAGAGGTAGCTGACTATACTAATGCCATAGATAGTTCAGAGAGTTTGTAATATAAGCTTGTCAGTATCAGGTGGTCAGTACTCCTTAATATAGCTGCTTCTGCATAACTGTCATCCTCCATGCTTGGGGGGGGGGGGGGGGGGTAACATGATAACCTCTGGTTCCCGAGGTCACAGGTTCAAACCGTGGAGGGCAATGGATTTTTTTCGAGCATAAAAATCCTTAGCATGACTTCGTTTGGAAGCGAAGTAAAGCTGGTGGTGCTGTGTCATATATTTATGGCACGTAAAAGAACCTAAGGCGTGATAAAAGAGCTTTTGAGCCAAATTAAGTGGTCTTTCATGCCCTATATAGAATGGGATGCTGAGGACCACAGCAGTTAAAGGGCATTCATAAATAAAAATTCAATGTAATGTCAATTTCTGCATAACTACCTAGGTAAATATATGCAGTTTTAGGGTGACTTAACAATCTTAATAACACATTAACCACAATTCCAATACATAGGTATGCTTAAGTTTATTCCAATTTTTTTTTAAACATACAGTATATGCTATAAACTTAGTCAAGGTAAACATGATATAGGTGAACTATAATATTTGAAGTTTCCAGAAAGAAAGTGAAGAAAATGTATTGTCGATGGTAATATTTCAATAGCATATAGTTTGTGAAATATTTAATGTTTACTATAAGAGAATAGATAGTTCTGAAATAATGATGATTCTGTCATCCTTTTGCTACCATACTAACACATAGGTATTGTATTTTGCTTATCTCAAGAAAAGCATTTATTTGTGTAGTAAGTAGAGCCGTGTTTTATTACTAATAATAAACCACTAATTTTGTCTAATGTTATTAATGAAAAACGTTTTACAAGTTTGACTAGAGTTATCCATATTTTTAAAGCAGTATTTTTTTTATTTTTTATTTTTTAATTTTCATGAATTTCTCGTGAAAATCTTTATTTGTGTCATAAATATGAAACTTAGCATATTTTAAAAATTTCTTTCAAAACTTGCATGTCAATGATATAAAGGTAATCTACACTCTCAATTTTCTTTTTGAACCAACAAAATTGATTGGAAAATCTGATGTGAATCTCAATTTGGTGAAGATTTTGTTTAAGCAACTACCTGAATTTCAGAGTGAAAATAATACTTTTTATTTTATATTAAATTCTGTAATTATTATATCAGATTATCATGTGTTTCAAATGGGATGATGTTTGTCCTTGAGCGCTACTAGGTGAGCAACCAATCGGAGTCCTGCGATGTTGTATTGTTGTATGTGGTGTGTGATGAGCGCCAAACTACTTAATCTCTGATAAATACTATTCGCGCTAAGACAAAAATTCAGATTTTGCAAACACTGCTCCATGAAGAAGGTAGAGAGTAATGTATTTAACATAACCGTAGAAACCCCATATTTTTAGTTCAAATAGTTTTCCTAATGCAAATAAAGTACTATTGTATTATAACAATCATAGCACACTGTAATGAATATCATTCGTTGGCATATATGCATGTACGTATATTTGAAATTACTCAGAAATGAAACGTAAACATTTGACACAACGTGATAAAAGAAATACTATGAATAAGCCAAGGTGTTTGTTAAATTCGATGAAAGGAAACAACACACTTCCTGCTGGTCTGGCAGAACGTGTCTGGTCGCATTATATCTTTGTTTATGAATGGTTCTTAATCTCTATTTACTCTAGAGAGTTCAAAACAGCATATTCAGTTACAAGGAGACATCAACTGCCTAGATGTTCATCATTTTTCAACCTGCATCTTCAATTGAAAAAACCCACTACAAATAGTTTTTTCAATTAATTTTGATGTCACTGTTACTAAATTCCTCCAATCATGCATAACTGCATCTTCAATTTTATTTTGAACAATTGCCAATTAGAGGAGAAAATTATAAAAATATTGTAGGTGTATTTGCTGAGATTTTACATAATTGAGGAGAACAAGTCGTTTTGCATTGACCTACCTGATGTGATAACCAAGAAGTGCACTGTTGTTGGAACTAGAGGATCACCTAAGAAGAAAGAACAAGATAAAGTTGCAAAAGTAAGGAGTGAGTTTTATACCAATGGTAAACCAAACTATTTTTGTATATCTATTTCAAACAGTATTGTGGAACAGATTTAACAATGAAGGAATCAATTTGTTTACAATCATTTTATTTTGACATAGTCTATGACTGATTAATATTATATTCTACAAAACAAAAACTTTGTAGGTACGAAAAGGTATCCAGTAGGATGTCCCTTATTTTGCCCCCAATTGTTTCGTTTCTTATGACATTTTTTGTTCTCAGCCGTTAAAAATGTTTCCTATTTGGTCAGGTTTACTCAGAAAATAAAATGATCTCAATAGGACGACATTAACCCCTGCCACTGGAGCAACAAATTTGAATAATATGTAATAAACTAAGGCTAATAGTAATAACAGTGAAGCAATACAAATATTATAATAAATTATAACATTTGTGACAAAATTTCACTTGTCTGTTTGACAACAACAAATTCTTCAGGACTATTTTCGCAGCCTGTCTAACACATCCTTAGCTGACAAACTGATTGCTTTTCTATGGTTACCACCACGAGGTGATGGATCGTATGCTTTCATCATGCCATCTACCAGGAGCAGGACAAACTTATTGGCACAATCGATTTGCAGTATATCACACAATTTCTATTTTTCAAGATAAATATTTTCTACCATCAAATCTATCAGTCCATTTAATTGTTTTAATAATTTAGCATCTGGATTTATTTCATGGCTAAGTGACCAAAAATAATCTGCCACCACTGACTTATCAATCTGTTTATATTTAATATTCTTAAAATAATCCTTCACTGTGGTTTCCAAATTACTTTGGCCTTCCTATGTAAACCTGGTCACAGTCTAAACAGTTAAATTGATAAATGCCATGTTTTTTATTATCAGAAACGTTATATTTTTTGGACATACATAGTAAATGTTTTATGTGGTATTTATTTTGAGGAATTAATATTATACCAAATTCTTAAAAAAATTTGCACAAGGATAAGTAAACTTCTTAAAATTATATTTTAAGGGTAGAAAGATCATTTTCATTTTTTTATAATCAAATTGTTCTACTTTTTAGGTATAAGAACTTCATTAAAACAGTTAATGCAGTTCTAATGTATGTATATTCTATATTAAATTCCTCTTTATTTAGGGGTGTATTAATTAACCTCTAAATTAAACTATTTAAAACAGCAGATTTATGTGAAAAAGGGTTGAAACTTTTATTTTTATATAATTATCAGTATGAGTTGATTTTTTGTAAATGCCAAAATTTAATTTATTGTTATTTGTTATTACCATTAGATCCAGAAAGGGAAGGAAACAATTATTTTCAATTTCCAAAGTGAACTTTATAGCTTTATCTTGTTAATTTAGTAGTTTTAAAGCATCATTTAAGTGTTTATTCAGGAACTATAGCAAAAATGTCAATGTATCTATGCCATGTTTTAAAAATTAAAGGGAATGCTTTAGTGACTTGTACTTCAATAAAGCTCATAAAAAGATCAGTAAGAAAAGGTGAAACAGTACTACCCATTCCTACATCAGAAGTTTGTTGAAAACATTTACCACTAGAATTGAAAAAATGTTTGATCCAAACAAAGATTAGAAAGTTTAACAAAATCATCTATTGATTTTTATTGAGATCTGTATAACTCGAACCATTTTTTTCAAAAACATCAATAGTTTTTCTCTAGGAATACTAGGAAATAAAGCATTTACATAAAAAAATGCAACATTATCTTTCCAAGATAATACTACATTAGTGGTCTTATTTACCAACTCAAAAGAATTTTTAATACTTAAGTTCTCAAATTTATCAAAAGTACTAAATTTTTCATTTAACCATTTAGCTAGATTGTAAGTAGGTGAATTTAGTAAAAAGAAACTGGGGAAAAAGAAGCATACATAGATTACTGCAATAGGCAAGAAGAGAGAAGGTCTAGCTTGGATGAGAACAGGAACAATATTCCTAAGAGGGATAAGAGTTAGGGAAAAGGGAATTTGTGAATTGTGTGGTGGAAAAGAAAGCATAGCACACTATGTAACAGAATTCAAGGAGTTAGCAATATGGAGAAAAAGGGTTTGGGAGGAAAAATGGAAGAAAGTAGAGAAGAGTATAGTAGCTATAAAAATGTTAACAGGAGAAAAAGAAGGAAAGAAGTATTGGTGAGTTCTTACAGAAAGTAAAAGAAAAATGGACAAGAAATGTAAACCATATAAGAAAGGAAGATGGGGGGAGGTGAGGAAAGGGGCTAATTAAGTAACAAGGAGGCATGAAGGTTAAGAGCTACCTGGCAGAGCAGAAGGCCAGGGTGTCATATAAGCTAAGGTAGCAACAATGTAATAGATGAAATAGTGTGGGATAGATAAACAATTATAAGGAATAATGTAAAAGATTGTACAAAAGAAATTGCACAAATAAGTTATTCATTCATTCAAGTAGGTGAATTTATAAAATTTACAATGGGTCTCATTCTATTTCCAGGTTTATGAATTTTAGGAAGAACATAAATTCTAGGCAAAACTGGATTACTGGCTTTTACAATATGTTTTTCTTTATATGATATGATTTTCACTTCATTAAACATTTTATTAACATTTGAAATGCAAGATTTTAAAGGACCATTATTAATTTTTACATAATCTTCACCTTGGAGCTAAAGTTCTACTCTTAATATAATCCAATTTGTCTAAGATTACAATCTAATTGCCTTTGTCAACTTTAGTAAAAATTACATCTTTTTTATTTAATGTATAATAATAATAATAATAATAATAATAATAATAATAATAATAATAATAATAAATAATAATAATATATATTATTATTATTATTATTATTATTATTATTATTATTATTATTATTATTATTATTATTATTATTATTATTATTATTTATTTATTTCCTTTTGGGTGGTTTTTATTGATATATTGTAAGATTTTGCTGCATCTCATTTTAATCAATGATATATCATTTTCATCCAAATCCTGACTAGCAATTTTAATATCTGCAACATAATCATCCATATTATTTTAAAATTCTACACACATTTTTATACCTTTGTTTAAAAAATTCAGCTCTTTCTTATTAAGGTTACATTTGGTTACACTTAGTCCCTCTCAGTATAACTCATTTTGTGTTTTATTTACACACATACCCAACACTATATTTTCTTGTAGGACTTCTCTGGTTTTAATATAAACCACAGAGAATAAAAATGGCAGACATGTAAATCTAAGAATTGGTTTTATTCTAAGTTGTATAATAAAGAAGCTTGAAGTCATGGGCAAAAACTATATTACAAAACTCCTGAGAAATGCACTATGAGAAAACAGTGTTCAGATAGACAATACAATAGCGAAATCAAGTCCACTGCAACAAACGAATGGAGTCATCCAAGGAGATGTGAAATATGTGAAGTTCTATGCATATGTAAATGACATGCTACTATTATATTGATAACGTTCCTGACGTTTTGCTAAAGAAATGTACTATTCTTATCGCACACCCCTTGGCAGATGTATGTAATGGCTCAGTTCAACATGCACTGTTTCTAGAAGCTCTAAAAACTGCTAAAGTAAAGCCACTGTACAAAAAAGGAGATAAAACACATTTACTAAATTACAGGCCTATTTCACACTTATCCAGCTTCCCTAAAGTACTGGAAAAGATGTTTTATAAAAGACTTATAGCATTTATAGAGATGATTTAATATCTGAAACTCAACATGGGTTTTGTAAACAAAAATCCACAGAAAGTGCACTTTTTGATTTTGTAAACAGTGTAATAAAAACTTTGGATAACAAAGAAAAAATACTAGGACATTCTTTGACCCACTGAAGCATTTGATATACTAAACCACAATTTACTATTCCAAAAATTAGAACATATGGGTATTAGAGGGCATGCATTGGAATGGTTCAAATCATATCTAAAGGACAGGAAGCAAATAGTAGACATTTCACATACAGAAAAAGCTCGTGTTAAAGAATACCTATCAGACACAAAATATTGTCACCCAATTATCGGGAAGCACCACAAACAACAGCTGAGAAGGGACCGGAGGCCACGCCACACCCACTCATTTGTCTCCTGTCACTAACTGAAGGGATGGTTAAGAGAGGGATGCCGGGCCCCGAGCCGTCTCTTTACCCTTCTCCTAGGTTCTGGAAATTACGGGACATTCAATCTAATCGAGAACCTTCCAGATCGCAAGCGGACCCTATATAAGCAACACGTCGTGCAAGAGGAGTGAGTCAGTCAGTGAGTCAGAGTTCTTGGTGTAAGAATGCAGTGCTAGTGTACGACGAGAAGACTGTGTGAGAGCATCGGAAGATTGTACGTAATTACGAGTGCAAGTGAAATTGTAACGGACGAACTGGTGAATCGTAATTGTGTGCATTACGTAATTCTGTGTAATTGGCAAGAGTTTAACTGTAAGTCGGTGGAAATAAATAACATATTTGAGTGGTGTAATTGGACTTTTCATTTCACGAACCCACAAAGTCACACTGGTGTCAGGAAGCGGGAAAACAACATCACCGAACATTACAACCATGGACGCGGCATTGGAAAAGATTTTGGAGAAGATGATGGAAATGAAGGCCGAACTGACCTCGGAAATGAAGACGGCAAATGAAAACCTCGCTGCAAAAACAGAAGCGGCAAATAACAGCCTGGCCGCGAAGCTGGAGACTACAAATGACAGCCTGGCCGCGAAGCTGAAGCCTACAAATGACAGCCTGGCCGCGGAACTGAAACAAATGAAGACGGCCAACGACAACATCACCGAGAAGATGGAAGAGATGAAGGCCGAGTTAACCACAGAAATGAGAGCAGCGAACGGCAGTCTGGCCACGGAAATGAAGGCGGCGAACGAGGCTCTCGCCGCTAAGTTTGAAGAACAGTTGACCGGCATAAAAGAGGACGTCACAGAGTTAGGCGAGCGCGTCGAAGACCTGGCGAGCCGCGTTAATGAGCTGGAAGGAAAAGCCGACAGCTGCGTGAAGTCCCTGAACGCCATGGTGGAGGACGTCGTCGGCAGGAAGCTGAAGGATTTGAAGGCCGACGCGCCGGGACGCGACACAACATCTGCGCGCGTCAAACCTCCCAAGTATGACGGCGCGTCAACGTTTGAGGTCTTCCGCCGCCAGTTCGACACAGTGGCCAGGCACAACGGATGGTCACTGGAGGAAGAGGCCACACAGTTAATAGCCAGCCTCCAGGGAAAAGCCGCGGAAGTCCTAAACGCGGTGCAGACGACGGCGGCGCCCAAGGACATCTGGGAGGCCCTGGAGAATCGCTTCGGGAACCACCGCTTAGCCGCAGCATACCGCAGCCAGCTAAAGGCAAGGTCACAGCAGCCGGGGGAGACGCTGCAGGAGTTCGCCATTGCGATCGAGCAGCTGGCTAGCAAGGCCTTGGTTGACCTGCCACTGGAGTTCGTATCCCGGGAAGCCGCCTACAATTTTGTCGACGGGGTACGGGACACGGAGATTCGTCAGCGCCTAATGCTCGGCGAATATAAAACCATCCACGAGGCGCTGACAGCGGCATTAAGGATGGAGGCCGCCAAAGTAACATCTATTCCGACGTCGAGAACGAGGAGTGTCCGCTACGCCGGAGACAGAAGACCAGCTGAGGGACGCCGGCGAAGACCTAGTGGCCTGTGTTGGGGGTGTGGACAGCCCGGACACCTGCAGAGAGACTGCCCACACCAGGAAGAGCAGGTGGAAGGACGAGTAAGGCCCGGCGTGGAGAGGGGCACGTCGGCGCCATTGCGACCATCCCCTCGAGTGACACTGCGCGCCGTCAGCCGGCGTATGGATGACGGCCTCATCGCGGACGGTTGGGTGAGAGGGAAGCCGTGCCGCGTGCTGGTGGACACTGGGGCAGCCGTGACCATCATCAGACCTGACGTGTCGAAGGGTTTGCCGACGAGGAAGCCAAGCCGACCGTACGAGCTGGTCACGGCATCGGGCGACACCTTGCCTGTGGAGAAGGAGGCCCTGCTGGAGATGACCTTGGGGCGGAGTGCCGTGCGTCTGTGGGTGTTCGTCGCGAAGGTGGCTGAGGAGGTGATTCTGGGACTGGACGCCCTCAGGAGCCACGATGCGACGGTCGACGTCGGCAGGAAGGTCCTGCGGCTCAACGGAGAAGAGGTTATACTCCGTCAGCCCGAAGAGCGTCTTGGAATCTGCAGGGTCGTCTTGAACGAAGACGTGGTTGTTCCCGCGAGGAGCGAGGTGATGGTGACGGCGCGACCAGGAGGCCAGACAGCAGGTTGGGTCCCGAGGCTGCAGGAGTACGACTTCACCTCGGAACATCGTAGAGGGAAGAGCCACGGTAACGCTGACGCCATGTCCCGAGCACCCTGTCCAGAAGAGTGCGGCCAGTGTACAAGAGTGGAGGAGAAGGAGCGTGCCGCAGCAGTCCGAGTAGTCACGGCAGTGCCTGCGGATGGCTGGGATAGCGCAGGCCTGAGGAGGGAGCAGCTGGCGGACGCAGACTTGGGCCCACTCTTAAGGGAAGTGGAGGCAGGGGCGAGACCAACCTGGGAGGACATCGCACCGAGGAGCGCCACCTACAAGTCGTACTGGGCCCAATGGGGCTCGCTGAAGACCAGAGAGGGCGTGCTGTTCCGGGTATGGGAGTCACCCGATGGGAAGGCGCAGAGAGAACAGTTGGTACTTCCCCGGAGTAAGGTCCCGGAAGTCTTGGAGGAAGTGCACGCCGGTACTTCAGGAGGTCACCTGGGAGCGAACCGAACGATTCACAAACTACGGCAGCGCTACTACTGGCTGAGGCTCCGAGCAGATGCTGAGAGATGGTGCCGTCAGTGTCACGAGTGCGCGGCCCCCAGACTAGGAGCCGGGGTCGCATGCATCAGTACAACGTCGGAGCGCCATTCGAACGTCTCGCCGTTGACATTGCTCCGGAAGCGAAATAGCCAGCGACCGAGTGTGTGCAGAACTTGGTGGACCATCTCCACGACGTGCACGAGATGGCTCGCCATAGCATCCAGAAGGCGAGTGACCGCATGAAGGCCAGGTATGACAGGCAAGCCAACAGCCAGGGGTTCCAGCAAGGTGACCTGGTCTGGTTGTACCGTCCTACCCGGACCAAGGGACGCTGCCCGAAGCTCCAGCAGCCATGGCAAGGACCGTACCGGGTGGTGAAGAGGATTAACGACGTGGTCTACCGCATCCAGAAGGTTCCCCGAGGGAAGATGTTGGTGGTACACCTGGATCGTCTAGCCCGCTATGATGGTGCTGTTCGGGACGACCAGCTTTGAGGAGGGAGCAGTGTCACCCAATTATCGGGAAGCACCACAAACAACAGCTGAGAAGGGACCGGAGGCCACGCCACACCCACTCATTTGTCTCCTGTCACTAACTGAAGGGATGGTCAGGAGAGGGATGGCGGGCCTTTGAGCCGTCTCTTTACCCTTCTCCTAGGTTCTGGAAATTACGGGACATTCAATCTAATCGAGAACCTTCCAGATCGCAAGCGGACCCTATATAAGCAACACGTCGTGCAAGAGGAGTGAGTCAGTCAGTGAGTCAGAGTTCTTGGTGTAAGAATGCAGTGCTAGTGTACGACGAGAAGACTGTGTGAGAGCATCGGAAGATTGTACGTAATTACGAGTGCAAGTGAAATTGTAACGGACGAACTGGTGAATCGTAATTGTGTGCATTACGTAATTCTGTGTAATTGGCAAGAGTTTAACTGTAAGTCGGTGGAAATAAAGAACATATTTGAGTGGTGTAATTGGACTTTTCATTTCACGAACCCACAAAGTCACAATATATTAAGTTTGGTGTACCACAAGGTTCTATTTTGGGTCCTATTCTTTTCTTATTGTTTGTAAATGATTTGCAATCAAATATTACAGCTAAAACAATAGTTCAATATGCTGATGATACAAATATGTTAGTTGAAAGCAATGCACTTGAAGAGCTACAAATTTTATCGAGCAGAATGTTTAGTAATATTTCTAAGTGGTTCAGCAATAATAATTTAATCGTAAACTTGGATAAGATACATGTAATTCATTTTCAGTTTTCTCAGAATAAGTCTTCCATACAATCACAGTTAATATGTAATAATAAGGTAATTAAGTATGTAAATACTACTAAATTTCTTGGTCTTTGGATACAGAGTAACCTAAAATAGGAGACTCATGTTGATCATCTAATTAGAATACTGAGTACAATTTGTTATAATTTCAGACAACTGGTACACATAGTTAACATAAAAACTCTCAGAAGCATGCATTTTGCATATGCTCACTCCATTTTATAAATATGGCATAACATTAAGGGGTAACTCACCACATTGTAAATAATTATTCATAATGCAAAAACGGATTCTAAGAATACTTGGAGGAGTTAAACCAACATCTAAATGCAGACGATTTTTTAAAAAATTTAAAATCTTACTTCTCCTATAATATTTTCATTTTTTAAATTTACAAAGACAAATTTAATGAAAGGAAATGGCCACTGTACCTTTAATGACACAGTTCATAACCATAATACTAGACAGAGAATGGATATTCATGTGAATAGAAGTAACACAAGAGCTCAACAAAACAGTAATAAACCTAGGAATCACTTTTTTTAATAAACTGTCTATAGCCAATAAAACCACTTCCAATTTTTCGGCATTTAAAAAGTCAAGTTTTGGCATACTTGCTAGACTACTGTTTTTATTCTGTTAGTGAATTTATGGAAAGTTTATAATATTGTTACATTTCTGAATTAATTGTGTATATTATAAAATTCTTGAGATATCTTTATAAATCATTATTTTGTACAAACACTGAGTTGTCCTTATTGGATGTGACTTGTTAATTTACAAGTATAGTTAATTGCACTGTATATTTACAATTTGACATGTCTTATATCATAGTACTCATGTACAATGTATGATTTACAAGATAAATAAATTATCTATCTATCAACATTAATCAGCAGCCTACAAACAGCTTTCAACCGGGTTGTAAAATGGTCATAAAAGAATGAATGATCTTCTTCTAGAAAAAGAAAAATCAGTCATAATGACATCCAGGAAAGGAGGAAAACAAGCCATTATAGACGTGATATTCCACAGAAATGATCAACTCAAAACACTCACCAATTTTACATGTCGAGGAATCACTTCTAAAGTAAAAGAACCACTTTCACCAAACATATAGTGTAAAAATCTGAGGCCACAATAATGGTGCTGCAGGGAATCAGGAATCTAAAGCATTTTCATTAGCCACTGCCATAAAGCTCTTCAAGATTAAAATAATGCCCATAATAACTTAAAGAGTTAAAGTAATGTGGAATCATCTCACCAGACAATCTCATAGCAGAAAGAGTAAAAACAATTTCCTAAAAAGAGCTCTATGCTTGTCTAAGTACACCCTCTCAAGACTGACATACATCCTCAGCAAAGAATCATTTTTCATTGAAGATTTTGAGTGCCTAAACATACAAGAATCTACTTGAAGAGTTAAAAGCAATGAGGAAAGAAGTCTGGCTGAACTTTTACAATACAAACGCTATGATGAACAGAGTGGACCAAAGCAAACTATAGTCTCAGACTTGTGATGACCATCCACCATATTGACAAATAATACTTGCATAAATTGTGTCAACTTTATCACATTGTCAACTAACTATCCAGTAAGGGTGGTCTATCTGACCATGTTTTGTAAATGTTAAAGTGGATTACAGTGAGAAGTAAGTGAACTGTGCTGAAGTATTTTGTGAGATCCTAAAATGTAGGTACAATCATGCCCGTTATTATTATTGTTATTCTTGTTATTATTATTATTATTATTATTATTATTATTATTATTATTATTATTATTATTATTATTATTATTATTAATTATTATTATTAATTATTATTATTAATTATTATTAATTATTATTATTAATTATTATTAATTATTATTAATTATTATTGTTATTGTTATTAGACATTCTTTTTTTTTTCTCCACAATACTCTTCATTTGACTTCACAATTTTCACATTAAAGGAAATCATAGTTACCTGATTATCAATCAAAGAGGACAAAATTAGCAGATATGAAGAATTTACCACTCAAAAGCCAGTAATTTAGAGGTATTGAATTTGGATTATAGTCTGTAACCCTGAAGCAAAAAGCTGTAATGTTATATCCACATGACTTCTCTATCCACAATTATTTATTTCTGTACAGCAGCTACAAGCTATTATTGCAGAAATGGTTTCATTACACATTTCATTATAGCTGCAAAAGGTATAGCAATAGTCATATTAAAAGTAGGCTGCTATATGCTGATCTTGGAATTCCATACTCTTTTTATGACATCAAGAGAAAATACTGAACAATGACAGCACTTCAAAAACTGACAAAAATAGAAAAATTAAAGCAATAACAGGAAATCTTGGAAATGACTTAATGGAAATGCTTATTTGAAATAAATTATGTGTTTTAAAGAAATCTGCATCTTTTATATAGCAAATTTCCATCTGTCTGTTAGGGTTTCTCAGTTATAAAAAATTCCTTCCATTTTGAGATTTCACCGGAAATGCATGTTTTGAGGCACACAAATCAAAATAAAGAGTTTTAGAAATGGTGTGTGTATGTATCTGTGTTTTTGAACAGCCTAATTAAAAAATGATATGTCAGATAATCACCAAACTTGGTATTTAAGTTCAGCATCTTCCAAAGTGTGACAGGATTTGCCAGAAAATTGTCCACGCCAAACTATCTTAACATAGGAAACCTTTTATGCTTTTCATTTTCTCAAAAATGGCTAATATATTTTATTAAAATACCATGTATTTTAAATACTTGCATCAGAAATAAAACGCTTCCTGATTTTTCTGGGAATAGCCTATCTTCATTCAGAATGAATAAACTTATAAACTGCAGAGATGGACAAAAACTTCCTTCACAAAGAAATGTTATTTTCTAATACCCGACAGTGGACAATGAAGTCATTAGTTTTCTTACATGCAATATTGTTCATAATTATTCTGTAGATTGTGAACTAATGTACATTTTTGAAGATGATTATAGTCCATTTCATCATTTGGACTGCATAGTTGACAAATTGGGGACCCGTATATTCTGATTCTATGTAAATGTTTAGCCATATAATCATAATGCCTGGACACATATTGTGAGCAATGTACAAGCCGTCTTTGAAGACCAACGGGTAACATTGTTTCCCTGGCCTGACTTTCACCTGACATGTTGCCCATTGAACATTTCTGTGATATGGTTGGTCGGCAACTTGTTTATCATACTCCTGTAGTAACCTGCGTCAGGGATTTATGAGCTCACACACAAACTCTGTGGAGGGAGATCCAGCAAGAATATATTCAGAACCTTTTTGACTCCATGTCATGGCATATTGCAGTGCGTGGAGGCTACACCAAAGGTTCATTATTCAGGATCAGCGCCCATTTAAAGATTGGACACGTCAATAATTTGTTTATTGTCATGTACCTATTCTGTAGTATTAAATACATTGTATCCATGTATTTTCTTCTTAGTGTTGCAATTTCTACAAAGAGTAGCTTATTACTTTGGGCAGTTAGGACAGATGTATATTTTAGTGCGCTCAACTACAAGGTCATCACCGCCCTTTAGAAACAAATAGTGGCAAAGTCCAGTAGTAGGTGTTACACAAAATAAATATGCAAAAAAATCCAGAAATTAGGTAAATATACAAATCAATCATGGCCAAAGTCAGAGAAATATTTAGATAAAAATTAAGCAAAAAGCTAAAGGGTATAAATTCTTGATGTGTAGTACACTAAATCCTAAGTGAGGTCTGCTCTTGGAAAAAATTTAAAAACTGTTTCGGCCACTTTATTGTCATCTGCCTGTATCTGCAGAGACAACCAAAGAGGTGCTATGGAAATCCAGCAATCCAGTCAAGTCGCCCAGCTTCGTCTGGCTGGGAAGTTTTCTGTCACAGCACCTAACCGCTTAGTGTGGCTTTATGTGGGCAGTATAGGAGAATGTCGTGTCTTGGGCTAGGAGATTCTAACCATTTGCGGGCACAGTAGGCCGTGTGAGGTGCCAGCCGTCCACACGGTGACCATGCCTAAAGTTGTCAGCAACTGGCTTCCCACTTGTGACGCTTTCTGTTTCAGACCGCCCGCTGGTTAGAAAAATAAGAAAGGGTTAGGGATTTTGGTTTTAGCAGTTCCATTCCTGGGCCTGGGGGTATTAGTTTAGAAGAGAATGTGGCGGCCTTGTTCACGCTAGGTTGCCCAGGGTATCTTTGGGCTGCCGATAGCTTGTTCTACGGCGAGTTACTTTATGGTCGCACCGACCAAGGGTGTTCACCAGCGTTTATTGTAGATGGCGCGGGTTCTTTCCCACACCATGTGTACAATATATTGGACTCCAGAATAGTTATGGAAGATGTGTGGCGGGGATGACGCACAGTATCATAGATGATATGTCGCACCCTATTTTGCACGATCTGTGATCTGCGGATGGTGTTAGGAGACGCCGATACCCGGACTTAGCATTCGTACAGAATAAGGTATGGGATAATCGCCCGATATAGGCGTTGTTTTGGGTGTGTAGGTATATGGGATTTGAAAATAGGTGCAACCACGTGCCCTTGTGGGCTTTGGCCCTGACATGAGGAGCGTAGGTGAGCTCGCGAACGAGCAGCACACAAAGGTATTTGACGGAGAGAAACCATGGAATTTGCCTCCGCCGAAGCCACAGTGACCGCTGCGCTCGCCAGTTGCGCCCCTTTCCCAGGAGTAGAGCGGAGCTCTTCCTTGCTGATGGCCATCCTCCACCTCTCATGCCCGCCTCGGTAGCGTGGTGGTAGAGGGTCTGCCTCACGTTCAAGAGGTTCCGAGTTCGAATCTCGGTCAGAGTGAGTTACCTGGATAAGTTTTTTCTGGGGGTTTCCCTTATCCTGAAAGACGAATGTCGGGTAACTCTAAGCTCTATGGACCCTGGGCTCATTTGAGCATGATTTCGCCCATTCCATTCATTGTCCGATATGACAACGTTGGAGGACGTAAAATTACAACAACATCCACCTCTTACTCCAGCGGGCGACGGCTCGGAGCTGGTCTTGCAGAGGATGGAAGCAATAGCGGACATTTTTGTTATTGTCATTATGAGGATGTCATCCGCGTATTGGCATGTGACAGTCTGGGATTCCGTGGGGAAGTGAGACATGTAGGCCGCGAAGAGTAGCCGGGACAGTACACTGCCTTCCGGCACTCCCACAGCTATGGGTCTGACTGATAACATCCGTCCTTCCACTCTCAGCTTGAATGTGCGGATGAGATCGAGATAGGAAGGAGAGATGTTGCCCTCCTTGTGTTTGTACAACAGGGCTTGGTGCCAGGTGGTGGCAAAGGCTTCTTCCACGTCCAACAATACCTCGACGGTCTTGAGGTTTTCATGGAAGCCCAGGACCGTCCTGTCAGCCAGCCTCAGTAACTGCAGGGTCGTGGAGTGTCCATGACGAAACCCAAACATGTGATCCGGCAGGAGTTGCCTCTCCTCGAATAGAGAGGCGAGGCGGGACAGGAGCAACCCCTCAGCATTTTTGAGACGGTTGGTAGAAGGCTTATGGAGCGGTAGTTGTATGGGAAGGCCGAATCATTGCCGGGTTTCAAGATGCACACCACTGTCGCCTCTTTCCAGCTACCTGGGAAGTGGTGGAGGTAGAGGCATGCATTGAAAATCTGCGTCAAGTGGATGACGGCCCTTTTGGGGAGGTTCTGGAGCATGAGTGCCGTAACCTACCGTGTCCAGGGGATTTCTTTGGGTTTAATTTTCGGATTTCAGAAGCCATCACTTTTAGGATGACTAT
Source organism: Mantis religiosa (assembly GCA_030765055.1). NCBI lineage: Eukaryota > Metazoa > Arthropoda > Insecta > Mantodea > Mantidae > Mantis > Mantis religiosa. The sequence goes on from CM060950.1 coordinate 331,885,944, forward strand.
GGATACATAGATCTCGTGGGGCTGCTGTGGTCCCTCGTAGAGGTATTCCACTGCCGCTTCCACGAAGTCATTAAAACCTTCGTCCTAGGGGTCGTCCCTCGGCTCCAATTGGCTTTCCAAATGGTCTGCAAACACGGTGGCTTACTCTTGGGGCTCGAACGCGATTGACCCGCGAGTGCCGTGCGGAGTATGCTGGTATAGTGTTTTGTTCTTTCCGAAGGACGTTATTAACCGCCAGGGTTTCTTTTGCTGTATATTGCATTCTGAATGGTGTTCCCCCAGGCTATCTTTTGATGGGCGAGGAGTAGCTTCTTTGCTCTACTTGAACCGCTGGTAAACTGTTCCTATCGTGGATGGCGCAAACGCTGCCTTAGCTTCCGGAGAGCTGCCTTGGCTTTTAGTAGAAAAACACTCTAGCAACATAGGACGGACAGAGAGAGCTTTGTTACAAAGCTGACAGATTGGGGTGGGATCCTTTTGAATAGGTGGTCGTGTGTAAAATTGCAGTGAACAATACGCAACGCAACCACAGTCATCTCTCGATGAGACGAATGTCGGGAGGTTACCCAGTTTTTTTTAGAAGTCCCTCATTGTTCTGAGCTTATTCCCGCGGAGGGTCGACCATTCTTCGCGCCAGCACGACTGTACCGCTCTCGGCACAAAAAGCCCGGTCTACCGAGGTGCTAAAGCATATGTTAGTACTAGCTCTGTGGTTGTCGCCTTAACAGTTGAATCTGCCATTTCATTACCAAGCAACCCAACTCGACCGGGAATCCATGCACGCACAACGCTGACACCAGAGGCGCTGAAACGTAGAGGGTATCCTGGATGTTTTGCGCAGTAGAATGATAGTTGTACAACTCATAAAGGTTTTGAAGTGCAGTAAAGGAGTAACTTAAGATTAGGTAGTCAGGAAAGTTTCGTCGGTGCACGCGACTCGGTATATTGCATAAAGCTCTGCACTAAACATGTAAGTGCTACTATGGAAATTGAATGTATGTAATTCGGTTCCTTAGACATAAGCACATCTAACATCATTGGAGCTTTTTGATCCATCGGAATAAATTAAAATTCGGTCTTTGTAACCTGATAAAAATTCGAAAGAAAAAGGAAACAAGTGCGGATACTGGACGTAAGGTCATAGACTCCCGATATATTGTCATCCCAAGATCTGTAAGGGATGCTGTACGCAACCACGAAGGGTAGACTCTTTCGCCCTTAGGAAACATGCTAGGCATTCGAATTGAATGCTTCACAAGAAGCTCCCGGAAACGAAACCGCTGGCTTTGGACTAAGGGAGGTAGGTGTTCTATAACGTATATCTATTAAGGTGTTAAAGGCACAAACGCTAGGTGCGTATGCATTTAATAATTTTTAAATAAAACACCTCACCGGTATTGCAGAAGGGGTTCTGTAGCTTCGGCGTAAAGGCTCACAAATGGGCTAGTTGGAATAGATCCAATAGCTATACGGATGCCACAATTATGGACTGTTTCTAATCTTTTCAGCACTGACGTACCTGCTGAAGAAAGAAACGATACAACCGTCGTCTAATTTGGATCGAATCGTGCGCGATACAGTCCCCGCAAAACTGTACAATCTTCTGCCTATAGTTTGCCACATAGTACTCGCAATCATGCGTTCAGCAATGCTATATGCGATGATCAGCCGCACTTCATATCAAATGACAATTCCAGGGAACCTGTCTCGTGTGCGAATGGAAGTAAGCCTGGACCGAATCTGAGTGAACGTGATAATCGACTCCGTCGCGCCAGAAGTCAGCACGTTGTTTTCTCAGTTGCGAAACGAACCCCATTTTAGAACTACAATGTTTTCTAAACATTCCTGTAGGCGGCGCTCTAAAACGGTATACGGTGAGAAGTACAATGGAAGGCAAAGTACTCTTAGTATAACCATGACGAAACTCATGGAGGAACAAATTTCGAGATAGAATTAATAGCTATAGCAAACAGTGTAGCACTTAGAACCGATCCCTGTGGCACCCCGTTCTCCTGAACCCTTACTTGGGAAACTCCTGAAGGAATACTGTGTGGGCATCCACGTATATTCCAGGTGTGCAGGGATGCGTATTAACACTGCTGACCAACACATATAATAAACCTTCTCATAATCCGTACAATTTGACAGTTCATCATGAATCCTTCCATTATCTGTGTTGACATCGACTTAAGGTGGTCTGCTGTTGAAAGCATCGTCGAAAACCGCATTGAATGTTAGTCGGAAAGTTGTATGTTTCCAGCCACCACACCAACCATCTATTAATCAGGCATTCCGTCACCTTGCAAACGCAATTGGTGAGGGAAAGAAGCTGGAGGGCAGGTGACGGTCTTTCCCAGCTTTCAAGATGGGCATGATGGTAGCCTCCCAAACACGATTATAAAGATTAAGCCTTTCCTTCATTAGAGAGCTGTTTTAACATTCGTACCTGGATACCTACTGGTCCTGATGCTGATAGTCGCGAAGATGTAAGAGCGTGTTCTAACTCTACCAGGATGAAAGAACAGTTGTAATCTTCAAGGTTTCGAAAACGAAATGAGAAATCTTGAGATTCCACTTGACTCTTATTTGGGAGGATCTCAGGTTCATAGTTATCTGAGCTAAACACTTGGGCGAAAGCAGTGTCAAAGGTCTTAGCCACGTCATACACTGCAACAGTTCCTGCAGCTGCTTTTAGACCGGTGATTGGCAAGTTGATCGATTTTTCGGCCACGCGCCATAACTTATCCGATATGACAGATGTTTTCTTGTACTCAGCTCGATTATGTTATCCAATGTAAGGTGACACTGGAAACACCTAAAATGATGCCTTCGAGCACGAATACTATTCAGGTAGTCTTGCATCCACCAGAGGACAGAGAATCTAATCGTAGTCGAACGCGGATTTGATTGATGAGCAGTGGAAAATTTTATCTCTGTGTGATGCTGAACTAGATAATTCATAGAATCTTGCTAGCTGTAATTAAAAACAGCCAGCTGGTGTAAAGTTTCCAGTAGGTGTGATCGAAATGCCAGCTAAGTAAACGTAGGAACCCACATAATGTGCTAAGAGACTAATAAGGAAACTTTTGAAATGAACAAACTGCCAAATCAATATGTTAATAGTTTTTCTTTTCAAATGAATGTCCTCCAATGTTAAGTCATGTTGGGTGAAAAAATGCTCAAATGTGCACAAGGCCCATAGAGCTTGAGAGTTTCCCAACATTCATCTTTTAGGTTAAGGGAAATCCAGGAAAAAACCTCACCCATATAACTCACTCGAACTGAGGTTCGAAATCAGGACCTCTTGAACGTGAGGCAGACACGCATTCGCCTACGCTCCAGAGGCAGGCATTCGAAAAGGCGTTGAAGAAATAGAAAAGGAACATAGAATCTCGTGTTTAGGAGAGCGAGGTTATTGATGTCGATGAAATTTGAGATTAGTTAGTCTCGCACAAATACGAGTTGAGCCCCGGAGTGGATGATGGACATTTAGGTCTATCTTCAATAAAAAAAAGGAGCTGATAACTAGGAAACCAGATCTAATTCAGTAAGCGAGGGTTCGTCGGATGAAGGTACGTAAATATTGCAAATCGTAAATCAGATGAATGGCAGTTTAATGTTTACAGTGACAGACTGGATGTCAGACTGTAAATGTACAGATTCCACGAATATACCATCTGTGAGGAGCATAATAGCGCCCCCGTTCGCAGGAATGCCCTCTTGAGGTGCAAAATTTCACCTTAGTGGAATATACCACGTGATTTTAAAATAGTCTTGTGGACGTAGCTTAACTTTAGATTTCGTTGATTTCAAAGGTGGTCGAATTATGAGAGAACGTAAGTTTTAACGGACGGAGTCAATATTACAAATAATTATTTCCGGGCTGTTTTGGCGTTGTCTGTTTGCGTAAGAACGTCCATAACTACGGTGGACACCTTCAGTCTAAATTTCTTCAGAGGTTTCGCTGCGTCTGAAGCGTTGACTCCGTCGTCGTCGTGCTGTTGGCAGGCTGAGGGACAGCCCGTGGTGTGTCATGCGTGTACCTGTCCTAGGAGGGACTTAACTACGTATGATGGGAATGTGAGTTTTACAGGATGACGGTTTGAATTTAGGTTGGTGTAAAGAAGGGAGGCAGCCTAAGCTCCTCAACGGTTGAGAAATCAGGTGCAACAGCCAGTTGTGCACAGTTGAGTGTAAAATGTTTGCAAAAAGAAAAGAAAAGTCATTTAATTTGTATAATCCGGGCCATTCTTGGGTGGGAATAGTTTTGAGTTGGTAGGATAACTTAAGGATTGCCGGTTATACCCGCAAGCCATGCGGGGAAGCCGATACCGCTTTAGGCGGCGTTCATTGGGATGATAGTCCCCAAGAGACCTAACCAGGGCGCTCTAGTGGTGAGGTAAACTCTCGTAGAATTTCTTGGCCCGGCGTGTAATACATCCTCTACATAGGGGAGAGATGAGGCTTCATGGAGTAGTCTCACGGGAAAGCGTCTGCCTACAGAATAGATAATCCAAATACGTCTATTCTGTACTCGTTGCAAGAGCAGCCTATTCGAGTCTGCAGTCATGCCCCAGACTTTGCACGTATAAAACATAACAGGAAGTACTAAAGCCTTGAAAATGGGTAGTTTAAGGGGGATATTTTTTGTAATTTTACGTCCTCCAACGTTAAGTCATATCGAATGGTTAAGAGGGATGGGGATCGTGGACCTCATCATTGGGTATAGCGAAGCCGAACCTCCGAATGTCCGATGCGACAGATCCTGGATGTGCGCCCTAAAAGTTAGACCCTTGTCCAGCTTGACTCCTAAGTATTTAATGGAATTCGTCCACCATCTCCTTCGCCTAGAATAGGTAAATGTTGGGAGACTGGCGGTAAATCGGCGTTTGGTAAACAAGATGGCTTGGCTTTTCTCCGTGTTTATGGACAATCGCCAGAGCTTGCATCATTCTTGGATGAGGCATAAGTATCTGTATGGGGTTAAAGGTTCTGCGTAGTTGTTTATCTGTGCAGAATAGCAGCACGTCATCAGCAAATTGTGCAATATTAACGTGTAGCTCAGTGGGAAGGTCAACCACGTAGATGTTCAGTGTTGGGGCTAGTACAGAGCCTTCGAGAACTCCGCCTCTGATGGACCTTCTGGAGGAGGACTTTCGCGCCACTGAAACTGAAAAGTGCCCGTGTTTTAGGAAAGAGTGTAGAAAATAGCGTGTGTAGGTAGCTCAAGAGTGATAAGTTTGTGCAGGAGCCCTGCATGCCAGGTCGTAGAGAAAGCCTTCTCGACGTCCAGAGATACTGTTGCAGTGTATGTCTCTGTCCTGGAACCCCAGGGCAGCAGCCTCCACCATTCGCAGCAATTGATGAGAAGTCCAGTGCCCAGGACGAAAACCAAACTGATGAGGGGGGCGGAAGGCTTGAATTTCGCCCAATAAGTATGACAAGCGCTTTAGAAATAGTCTCTCGAATACTTTCGAGAGAACTGATAGGAGACTAATGGCACAGTAGTTGGCAGGATGGACCGGATCTTTCCCCGGCTTCAAAATGCAAAACACACGAGCCTCCCTCCACTGGCGTGGAAAGTGGCACAGGGTAAGGCACGTGTTGAAGATCCATGTGAGAAAGAGCACGGCCTTGAGGGGAAGGTGGCGCAGCATGGCAGGGGTTAACCCGTCAGGTCCCGACGCCGTTTTGGGATTTAGACTCCGGAGTGCGCCCTGGATCTCACTGGGTTTGATTATAGGAAGTCGATCCGTTTCAGCCGGAGGGCGCCGAAAATATCGACGTACCTCTCGCCTAACGTGATCGGAGAAGTCATGGTCCTGGAGGTCATCTCTAGGCCTCATAGTCATCTCAATGTAATCGGCAAATACGCTTGGCTTGGGGTTCGTAAGCTAGGCCCTGAGCGGGGAGGTGGGTAGACCGTTACGGTTTCGAAGTCTTTTAACAACTTTCCACACGTCGCCATCTTCGAGATTCAGACGAGACATCATCTCACACGCTCGCAAACTATGTTCGCGTAGTCGGCGACGTACCTCGCGGTGCGAGCGCCCGAGAAGAGCTCGATTATGGAGCGTGCGGTGTCGCTGGTAAAGACGGTGCGTTTTCCAAAAACGACGGATAAGTAGGAGTTCAAGAGGAAGGACATCAGGATGGAGGGGATGGGGTGTGAACATTAGGACAGTTCGCACCACGATGGAAGTAAAGGAGGAGACCGCTCTCTCAAGAGAGGGGATGTCAATGATGCTAGGGTTGGGTGGGATGGAGTCATTTAAGCAGACCCTTACGCAATCCCAGTCGACGTCACGGTACTGAATTGGTACATCATGACTGGCAACACGGATGTTAACCTCAGCCAGAACTGGGTTGTGATCGTAATGTAATGCGTTGAGTGACGTGAGTGATAGATGAAATAGAAAATGCTTGATTATCGCGAAGTCGGACGTCCTCGACCTCGCGGATAATGGGCGGGTTGCCAGGGACCCTCTACTCTGAGCTCAGGGTCCTCGTCAAATGTGCGAATGATTTCGCTGCCTCTCCTGTCCACCCGAGAATCAGAATGCCAACGCTGATGTTTGGCATTGAGGTCCCCGGCAAGAATGACGTTTGTGTGTAGGGCTAGAATGGATAGATAATGGTTGACCACGAACTGTCTCCAGGGTGGATGCCAGGTAGAAACTACCAGAAGTTCGGAACCGCGAAGGTTCACTCAGGCGGCCGTAACTTCAAGTGAAGCGTTGAGTTGTTTGGGGGTGGGGGGAACGGGAATAATGGTTTAAGGAAAGACAACAGCTATAGATATACAGGATATGTGGGTAGGAGGAAGGATAGGGCGTGGGAAGGATGTTCTGCGGTGATTCTATTTATTGGGACCTTCTGGTACTATATTAAATTGGGCATATTTGGCGACGTGGTGTGCGGTACCGCCTAAGCAACCCGGATGTTCGTGGGTGAAAAACTAAGGAGATGCGGAAATCCGATGTGGTGGTAAGGTAGCAGCCATGATCCTCTGGACTCTGACTACGACCTTCAAACTGTGGTATTTTTCTTATCGTACTCAGTGGTGATCAATGTATGCCTCGTGAGGACTTATATCTGGTGAAGGGCCTAGACCCTCAAGGGCCCGGCTCGGGAGGGGCATCGGCGAGGCAGGTCGTTCAGTGGCGGCGGTTGTCCCATGGGCACGGGAGTCACTGCGGAGCTGGAAATATGGTGGTGGGGCCCCTTGTTCTGAAACCAGTGATCTCTTGAGGTTTTGGAGGCTCTGGGAGATGTAGTTCTGGTGTGTACGGAGAACTTCCTCTAGCTTCTTGCTGGGCGTGAGCGTATCGTTGATGTAGCCAACGATCTTCTCCAGCTTGGCCTTCCAGTAGCTTAGTGCCTCTGGGTTGGTGCTGGCATCCTCCTGGGGAGCGCTTTACGGTTCTTGGGCAGCTTCCCTCACTTAATCCAGTGTCTGAAGAAGGGTTTCCTCCCAAGTTGCTACCCGCGCTGTCAGCTTCTCGATTGATGCCTGCATGTCTTGAAGTGCGGTTGTGATGGCTTTCAGTAGTTCTGCGGATTGGGCTGAGCTGGCATGTGTGTCCGGTTGCTGCGTAACTGCTGTGACGTATGTGAGGCATTGTGTGGGCTGTTGTGAAGTGTGATGTCTAGTTTGATGGTATGGCTGGTGATGTGGAACTTGTCGGTGAGGCTGGTGTTGTCGGCTGGTGGTTTGGATTTCTTTGGGACTTCGCTTGTCCCGTGAAGTTGCCTGCGGAGTCACAGGTTGCACAATACAGGAGACGGCGATACAGGTTGTGTCCCTTGTAGGCTGCAGTAAGGCAGGCAGCGCCACAATATTGGCAGCGTGGTTCCTCTCTGCAAGTGTCGGCGGTGTGGCCGTACTGGCAGCAGCGGCGACATGGGGTTTTTGACCCCCATTCTGGCCTCAATTGGAAGCACCTCCCCAAAGGCAGGAAGCCCGACTCTCAGCGCAGCATGGTAATACGACTCATTGAGGAACTCCAGTCGTACTAACGGTGATGCGTCCTTATGAGTGAATGCGAGACGCCCTCATTAAAGAGGGCCAGCGGAGTCTGGCGGCGGTGAGTATGAATGCATCAGGCAGCTGCCTGTGCACTCCCCGTGCTACTGCGCTATAGCTTGGCAGTGTTGTTGTGCTGAGAGGCGGCGGTTGCATGGGCGAGGCCGGCGACAAGGTTCCTTCTGCGGTATTATGTTGGTGGCAATGTCTGCTTCAGGCGAATTCGGTGGAGTGTGTGATGGCGAAGCAGGCTGTTCTCCCGCAAGTTCCGTGGCAGGGGTTGCGTTGGCGTTTTCGGCTGCCTTTACAGGCTGTGGTGCGTTAGTCGTTTTCTTCCCTCCCATGTTCACGGCTAAGTGACGGTGACGGCTAAGTTCGGACTGTGATCGCGTCATTTTTGGCTGTTTTTTATATTTCTTGCCTTCGAAGGACGCGGGTCAGTCAGAGTGTACCATTGCCGGACAACCCAGGCCCGCCCCCCAGCAACCAGCATAAATAGCGCGACTCAGGCACTCAACGCTTCAGAGGTTGTATCCAGTATTAAAATACCATATGTCCACACAACTTAAACTACGCCTATATCGGGCGATTATCCCGCCTCTGATCCTGTACGGCTGTGAGATCTGGGGATTGGTGGCTTCTACCACAATTCGCAGACTGCAGTGCGTGCAGAACAGGGCGCTACGGATGGTCTATGATACTGGGCTTAGAATCTCGTCCCATATCCTTCATACTTATTCCGGAGTCCCCTATATTGTAGACTTGGTGTGGGAGAGAACCCTCAACATCTACAAGAAACTTGACTCCCATCCTAACCAACTGGTGAACACCCTTGGCCGTTACGACCATAGAGTTCCTCGCCGAAGACCGAGTTACCGGCTGCCCAAAGACGCTTTGGGCGACCTAGCCTGAACACGGCCACTATCCCTGAATACAAGTAGCCCCCAAGCCCAAAAATGCCAGTAAGCGGACTTTGACAAGATGCCTAAGCAGAGTAAGTGCCGTTGGAAGGGGTTACCACCAAGTCTTGACGGGGTCGTCCGACACCAAGATGGCTCACAGGCAGGCGGAAGGGCACAGCCAGCACTGGATATAACACTGCCCAAGACAATCGCCTCAGACACACGACTTTCTCTTTTACTGCCCAGATAAAGTTGCAGTGCGGCTAGGTGCTATGATAGAAAACACCCCGCCCAGCTGAAGAAACTTCGACCGCGTCACTGAAGATATCCGCCGCAGTTGGACGAAACGTATGGACGTTCTTACGCCAGCAGATCACAGCAAAATAGCCCAGAAATAATTCTTTGTAAATAATGTGGTCGAAATTTTTGTCTTTTTCTTAGGTTTTGGGCTAACACCTCTTACGGTAGGTCCATCCTGCCTCTTTTTCATTGTCATTCTTTCTTTCTTTCTTTTTAAATTTATGTCCTCCGATGTTATATCGGATGATGAATGAAATGGGTGAGATGACGCTCTGATGAGTCCAGGGTCCGCAGAGTTACCCAACATTCATCTTTCAAGATAAGGGAAAATCCCGGAAAAACTTATCCAGTTAGCTCACCCTGACCGAGATTCGAATTTGCAACCTCTAGAACGTGAGGCAGATATACTACCATTCTGGCCGTGTGGGCAGAATCCTCCTGCTCCATCTCCTCCATAGAGTAAATTTGGGTTCAGATGGTAGTGTTTAAAGCCTGCTATTATTGCAGGCGGTGACACTGATGATACATGAAATGAAGATGAAGCAAGGGTGGAATGAGATGGTGGGGGTAATCGGAGATCCCGCATAAAACCCGCCATATTGTGTCGTATTGTCCACCAAAATCTCACTTTTGTGGTCGCCTGGGATCGAACCCGAGTCGCCTTGGGGAGAGACAGACGGCCCAACCGCTCGGCCATGGCGCAGCCATAACTTTGGATTCGAAACCTCAAACCGATCGAAGTTGAAGTCGATGAAGATCACAATCGGCGACCTGAGTCCTCTCCAGAAGATTCCTGGGAAGAGGATCTCACAGGAGATGGTCATGGATTTTCCCTCTCTTTTGGCATTTTGGAGCTCTGTTTAGGTTCTTTCAGGAAGTCGGTGATGCATTGTAAGGTATGAGTTTGCAAGAAGTTGTCGACGTCGATGTTTTCGGTGTTGAATTAGTTGAAATTTTCTCATCAGAACTGAACTTGGAAGGTTGGTTACAGTTCTACTTAATATAAATTGATTTGGTTGTTACTTGGGCATAAATATCCTTCCAGCAATGACTGTCCCAGTTAAATCACTAATTTGTTTTGAGATTTCACGATTTAGTATTGGCCTAGGGATTGACGGTTGGCAGATGTGCATGAATTTCTGGGCTTCCGAGGACATCTCTCTAATTTGGATCTCTTGGGAGTTAGATGAATGACTACCTCTGCAGTTAACACATGTTGCAGCTAATGCACATGCATCATGGTGCATGACTTTCCCACAGAAAACGTAGATAGCAACTCGTTACAAAATACAAAAGTCACTAGTGTGGCCAAAGAACTGGCACTTGTAACACTTTAACAGGTTGGGCCCATAGGGGCTTACTTAATGGCTTCATACCCTACCTTAATCCTTTGTGAGAGATCTACCTGATCAAAGCTGAGGAACAGAGTATCAATGGGCATTAATTCACTTCGTTCTTTGTGATGAACCAGATAAATGTTTTTCATACCTTGTTCTTGCCCGCCTCGGTAGCGTGGTGGTAGCATGTCTGCCTCACGTTCAAGAGGTCCCGAGTTCGAATCTCGGTCAGGGTGAGTTACTTGGATAAGGTTTTTACGGGGTTTTCCCTTATCCTGAAAGACGAATGTCAGGTAACTCTAAGCTCTATGGACCCTGGGCTCATTTGAGCATCATTTCACCCATTCCATTCATCGTCCAATATGACTTAACGTTGGAGGACGTAAATTACAAAAAAAAAAAACCAAAAAAAAAAACAACCTTGTTCTTTTAAATTCTCCTGAAGCTCCTCATTGGACACACCTTCAATGTACTAGTGTTTACAACCTGCACAAGGAGTTAAGTGACCAGTGCATCTCTATATGCACCGGATAGACTGCAAACATATTCATTTACAGAGTTTTTGCTGCCTGGAAGACTGAATGTGCTTCAACCAGGAATGTGCCATTGCAAGTTTGAATACATAGCTCAACATGACCAGCCATTTTATTCAAACTCTTTTGTATTACGAAAGTATTCACTGAGTGAACTTCTGACCTTCCTCTGTTTTATTTATTACTAAGTAGCAAGAACCACAAGTAAAACAAAGTCTACTTTTTGGTTTGTTTGATTGTTTTGCTACCATTGCAAATGTCTCTGATGGTGTGCTCACATCCTGGGCACCATCTTGGCTTAGGTAAATGTCCTAGCTTGGATGTTGCTCATCTCAGAGTCACATTTCCCACTGTAAAGACAGACCCATTTGCTTTCAGGAGTGCATCAGTTCATGCAATGTCTCTCCCCTGGACTGACCTTTATCAGTCACAAACACTATCCTACATATAAAAATTATTTGTGGTTGGTTTATTGACACTCGTCACTTACTTTTTCATATATTTATGAGAGACTAGTTTCAAAGGCCCTGGCCTCCATTTTCAATCTCTTCCCAACTGGCAACTGTTGTTATCTGCTCTCTCTGGTGGTGGAACTATGAACTTTTTTGTCAAATTATCTGCTGGCGGGATTTCAAAGTTCATTACGCGATCCTTATTTTTCCAGATGAATATGTTCTCCCATGTTGTCAATCTATTTTGGTTTATCACTCCTTTTAATAATTTTGGATTTGGATCAATGTCATGGTTTTCATTCCAAAAATGAAATGCTACTGCTGACTTGTCTTCTTGTTTCAATCTGATGTTTCTAAAGTGTTCTTTGACTCTGGTTTTTAAATTTCTTTTTGTTTGACCTATGTAGCATTTTTCACAATTCTTGCAATTTATTTGGTATATTCCAGATTTGTTACCTGAAGGAATTTCATCTTTTGTTTTTGAATTTAGTAATTTTAAAATTGAGTATCTATTAGTAGGTGCCAAGATGATATTTTGTTCCTTGAATATCTTTTTAAATTTATTAAATGTTTTTGGATGATATGTGAATGAACTGAATATGCTGTTGCTTTCTTTTTCTTTAATAAATGTGGTTGTTTCCTTCATGGTTTTCTTTAGTTTAGATTTTCTAATTTTCTTCAACACCAAACTTTTGTTGTATCCGTTTTCTTCTGCTATGTGTATTATTGCTTTTTGTTCCTTGAAATATTCTTCTTTTTCCATGGGTATGTTGACTAGTCTGTGTGTAAGGCTGTTTATTATTGCATGTTTATGTGTAATTGGGTTGTGGCTATTATTTTTTATATAATTTTCTGAATGAGTTGGCTTCCTGTAAATTCCAAATTTTATTTTTGTATCATTCCTGATGATATTTAGATCCAAGAAAGGTAGTTGTCCATTGATTTCCTTTTCTATTGTGAATTTGATAGTCCTTTCTTGCAGATTGAGTAATTTTAATGCATCATCTAAATGTTTACTTGGTACAATTGCAAAGATGTCGTCAACATATCTATACCAAACCTTGAAGATCAATGGGAAGGACTTTTTAATTTGTGTTTCAAATGCACTCATAAATAAGTTAGCCAAAAAAGGTGAAAGTGGATTGCCCATTGATAGTCCTGATTTCTGCTTGTAGTGTTTTCCATTAAAGCTAAAGAAGTTTTGTTCAATGCATATTTTTGTTAGAGAAATATATTCTTCTGCTTCTATTGCTTCCATATCAATTGTAGCTAGCCATTTTTTTAACACAGTCTGCAATTTTTCTGTTGGTATGCTTGGAAATAAAGATGTGACATCAAATGAAACCAGTCTGTCATTTTTGTCCAAATTTATATCTTTGATTTTTTCTACTAAATCTAAAGAGTTTCTTAAATTTGCACTTTCAAATTTTGGAAAACTATTAAATTTACTTAGTAACCATTTGGCCAAATTATATGTGGGGGCATTTATGCTACTAGTAATAGGTCTCATGCCTTTCCCTGTTTTATGAATTTTTGGCAGCCCATATACTCTTGGTAATGTTGGATTATCTACTTTAATTTTGTGCAATTCTTTTTTGTTGATTATTTTGCTCTCTTTTAGCGTTTTATTTGTGGTTTCAATGCAGTACTTTAATGGATTAGTTTCTACTTTTTGGTAATTACTGTCTTCTAACAAATCTTCCATCCTCTTTGTGTATTCTTCTTTTTCCAGAATTACTAGTTTATTTCCCTTGTCTGCTTTAGTATAAATAACCGGTTTCTTTTTAAGAGCTTTTATGATTTGGTTACTAAAATTCTTTTTCTTTTCATTTTTAATCTCTTCTACTATTTTGGAGCATTTGTTTTTTACTGTGTTTTTACTTTCTTCATTAAGTGTTTGTGTAGCAATTTGGATGTGTAGCAATTTTCAGAAAATTATATAAAAAATAATAGCCACAACCCAATTACACATAAACATGCAATAATAAACAGCCTTACACACAGACTAGTCAACATACCCATGGAAAAAGAAGAATATTTCAAGGAACAAAAAGCAATAATACACATAGCAGAAGAAAACGGATACAACAAAAGTTTGGTGTTGAAGAAAATTAGAAAATCTAAACTAAAGAAAACCATGAAGGAAACAACCACATTTATTAAAGAAAAAGAAAGCAACAGCATATTCAGTTCATTCACATATCATCCAAAAACATTTAATAAATTTAAAAAGATATTCAAGGAACAAAATATCATCTTGGCACCTACTAATAGATACTCAATTTTAAAATTACTAAATTCAAAAACAAAAGATGAAATTCCTTCAGGTAACAAATCTGGAATATACCAAATAAATTGCAAGAATTGTGAAAAATGCTACATAGGTCAAACAAAAAGAAATTTAAAAACCAGAGTCAAAGAACACTTTAGAAACATCAGATTGAAACAAGAAGACAAGTCAGCAGTAGCATTTCATTTTTGGAATGAAAACCATGACATTGATCCAAATCCAAAATTATTAAAAGGAGTGATAAACCAAAATAGATTGACAACATGGGAGAACATATTCATCTGGAAAAATAAGGATCGCGTAATGAACTTTGAAATCCCGCCAGCAGATAATTTGACAAAAAAGTTCATAGTTCCACCACCAGAGAGAGCAGATAACAACAGTTGCCAGTTGGGAAGAGATTGAAAATGGAGGCCAGGGCCTTTGAAACTAGTCTCTCATAAATATATGAAAAAGTAAGTGACGAGTGTCAATAAACCAACCACAAATAATTTTTATATTAATTTTGACGTCACTGTTACTAAATTCCTCCAAACACACATCACTATCCTACATGATAACCAGGGGAATTATGTATTACCCAGTCACCCCTTGTGCTTCCCCATTTGCTGTTCTGTGCAATGGTATCTGTCAGACTATGTTCAGGAAGGAATAGTATTATAGGTCAAATGCGGTTATGGACAAAAGTTGTTTGGGCATTTGGCATAAGCTCTCTCACCATGAACTTAATCGACAGTGTACAGGATTGTTAATTCCTGTACCTACCTTAGTAGACCCCTGGAGTTCAAAACCTACTGTTAGACACAATACTGTTTCCCATAAATACTTACCTTTTTGGTCCAATCTATTTTCTTACAAATAATTTTTGGTGTAATGTGATCATAAATTAATATAGGCAAATAACCAAGTAAGAGAATAAACAGCATTATTAAGCAAGTTAGTTTGTTATTTATAAGTTATTTTAGATTAAATTGTTTGTAATATAATGATGTAGTAGTGGCGGTGGCGGTGGTATTTATTCAGCATTTAAACAAATTACATTTTTATGGCTTTGTCAAGAAAAAACAAACAAAATTTACAAGAACGTATACAGTAAAATCCTATTCCTAACTAAAAGTGTACAGTATACAATTATTTTCCTGGTTAGAAACTTTAAATTAATTACATTAACTATCATATTTTACATAATCACATTTCCAGGAACTCTGCAATTGTATAAAATGAATTAACTAATAGGAGTGACCTAAGGTTTTTTTAATAAATTTAGATCTTTTATGTTTTTAATCATGGTGGGCAGTTTGTTATACAGACTTATTCCGATGTGGTGTGCACTTTTTTTGGCTAGGTTAGTTCGGCAGTGTTGAATATGTAAATCATCTCTCTGCCGTGTACAATAGTCATGTATCTGTGAATTTTGGAAAGTTTATATTTATGTGATCGAATGTAGTATATTACTTCTAGCATGTATATACAGGCCACAGACATAATCTGTAAGGCTTTAAACAACTCGCTTCATGACATCTTACCCAACATTATTCTTATTACTTGCTTCTGTATTTTAAATACCTCTTCCCAGCCAGTTGCTACACCCCAAAATATTATTCCATACTGAATATGACTGTGGACTTGAGCAAAATATACATTTCTGAGAACCTGTGTGCTGGTGACCATTTTCAATGTATTTAACATATAGCATCCCCATACTAAGTTTTTTGGTTAACATATTTATGTGTGATCCCCATTTTAAATCTTCACTTATCTGTACTCCCAGAAATTATGTTTCTCCTTGTTACTTTATAATTTCCCCATCTAATTCTATTTATGGATTTGTTATATTATTCCTATTTTGGCTACTATGAAACCTCATAACAACTGTTTTATCTGTGTTTATTAACAGTCTCTTGGATTTAAACCATAATCCGAGTTTCATTATATTACTGTCTATTTTAACCTTTAGTTCTGTATCACCTTTTGCTTTTATAAGGACATTTTGTCATCTTCAAAGAGTACTACCTCTGCCTGTTGAACGTTCAGTGTTATATCATTTATGTATAGGAGAAAAAGAAGTGGGCCTAGTACTGATCCCTGTAGCACACCATGTGCTACTACTCTGGGGGTTGACTTATATTCCTCTCTTTTATATTGTTCTTTATTTAACTAATTTCTACTACTTCAGTTCTGTGTGATAAGTATGTCTCGAATCATATATTTGCTATTCCCCTTATCCCATAGAAATTTAGTTTTTCCAGTAATATTTTATGGTTTATTACATCATATACTTTTGCGAGATCCATAAATAATCCTAAGTTTTTTTCTTTCTGCTAAATTGTGTCAACTATTTTTTCTAATAAGGTGTTTTATTTTGTAATTTACGTCTTTTTTATGCCTTTTTATGACTTTTTAAGTCATTTTGGATGATGAATGGAATGGGTGAAATGATGCTCAAATGGGCCCAGGGTCCATGGAGCTTAGAGTTACCCGACATTCGTCTCTTAGGATAAGGCCAGGGCCTTTGAAACTAGTCTCTCATAAATATATGAAAAAGTAAGTGACGAGTGTCAATAAACCAACCACAAATAATTTTATGTCAATAAACCAACCACAAATAATTTTGTATAAATAGCTGTTTGTGTTGATCTTTTATCTCTAAAACCATATTATTCATACAAAGAATTTAATGTCATTGGGATTGATGTTGACCTCACATTTTGGTATACATTTGGTACATATTTGGTATTTTTCAACATTTGTTCCATATTATCTTTGAGAATATCTTTAAGCCTTTTCAAAACTACTGTTTCTCAAATTTCTTCTTTTTATCATTTTAAGAAATATAATGTTAAGTATAATCCCACTATTAGACAATTTATACCTTTTGTTAATCATCACCAGGGCCTGGATTTTGATGACAAGTCATCTTTTTTTGCTTTAGATGTAGTATGCATTGCTCTTAAGTATTAAGATCTTGGACATGAAACTAGTTATAAAAATATTAATTTTATTGGACATTTTTTCATCATATTTTCTATTTTTGAAGCTTTAGGTATTATTTCAATTTTTACTTCATATTTTATTCTTTTTCTTTTATTCTACTTCCTTTTCAGGTTTTTTTTTTTTTTTTTTTTTTTTTTTTGTGAAAGAAATTAAATTAACTAAAATGTTTAAGTTATTTAACTTTTATTTTTAATCTAAGAAAATAAATGGATATTTGATTAGGGGTTTACATTTTATAGGTACATGTTGGAAGTTGGTTTCTGACCAGTAGTAGTATTGTTGTCAAAACAAGCAGTTCTCCTATTTTCATTATCACAGATTTAGTTATTCACAGATTTTCTGATAGGGTATTTTGGCATTCAGTTTTGTTTTCATAGTTTCATTCAACTATACCTAAAATAAACCCATCTAAATCTTGTCGTTTAAGACAGATTGTATCTGTATTTGAAGATGATGTTTTCTCTATGGATGGAGAAGTGTTATTTTGTAAGATGTGCGAAACAAAGGTATCAGCTGAAATTAAATTCACTGTTCAGCAACTTGTGAGTTGTGATAAGCTATACAGACAGTGCAACTTTCAAGCAAGAAGAAATCTATGCAACTTTTACTGCAACCAAGTGTATCCAGGAATGAGAATTTATCATCACATTTTTAGAGACTTTTTTGAAGCTTTAGTTTCTGCAAATATCCTATTTTGGACAGTGAACAATACTAAATTGAAGCATTTTCTAGAACTACATTTTGGACGTCTTATCTCAAATGAATCAACACTATGGGAGAACTACCTGTCACAATCTTACAACACCATTAGCAAGATATGGGGAAAAGTACAGGGAAAGAAGATTTGCGGTCGCCGGTCATCCCTTTCCCTAATTGGGTGACAATAGCCACTGACGAAAAGAGTTATTAAGGAAATCATTATATGGCTAAAGTAATCAAGTAATCAACCCAATACCACACAAACATGCCACCATCAACAGTCTCACACACAGATTAGTAAATATACCCCTCAGCCAGCAAGAATATCAAAAAGAATACCATCAAATCTTAAAAACTGCAATTAAAAATGAATATGGAAAAAACCTTGTAGATAAAAAACTAAAATCATTAAAACTTCAAAAGAGATTAACAAAGATCACAGCTCTCACACCAATAAAACAAGAAATTAGATTTGCTAAATTTACTTGCCACCTCTGGGCCACAAAAAAGTTCCAAAAAATATTCAAGAAATACAATATAACATTGGCACCAAAAAACAATTAAAACATTAGAAACCTACTTAACAGTAATAATACTGATAAGATAAAACCAGAAGAAAAGTCAGGCATTTACAAGATTAAGTGTCAAGACTGTGAAAAAATGTACATAGGGAGGACAAAAAGAAACATAGGCACTAGAAAGAAAGAACAGTTCAGGCACTTAAGATACAAAAATATTGATAAGTCCGCAATAGCAGCTCATTTCTGGTCTGAAAATCATGAAATTGAAGATAGCACCGAATTAGTAAAATACGTACAAAAACAATGAACTCGTCATATGGAAGAGAATATACATAGAAAAACATAAAAACCAACTAATGAACTTTGAAATCCTGCCAGAAGAGAATCCCACATTTAAGTTCATCACTAAATCAACAGATGGCAGCAGCAACGCCAGAATTGCCCACACCACTGGATCAAGCTTTAGTCGCATAAGAGCCGACGATGCAAACGATGGTTTGTGAAACATGTCCTCAAAATAGGAACGTAAGTGAAGCCGATGTGTAATAAATACGACTCATCTATAAATTAATAATTATTTCGCTTCACTGTGGTGTTCCAATACAGTTAAATCTCGATAAATTGGATAGTTTACTGAAGAGAGAATAAAAAGGGAAGGGTGTACATGATATTTGTTGATCTACAGAAGGCATTTGATTCTATTAACAGAAAAGCACTGTGAATAAAATTAAGCAGTAAGGGGATAAGTCATGCATTTATAGAAGTAATTAAGATGATATACCAGGAGAACGAGTTGTGTATAAAACTACCAGGCAACAAACTAACTAAATCTATATCGAGTAAGGCAGGAGTATGGCAGGGATGTAAACTTAGTCCAGTACTATTTAACCTTTATATTGATGGTATTTTAGAGGAGATATCAAGTTTTAGAGTACATTCACCCGTTATTAATAATAAAGAAATCCCGGGGCTGCTGTCTGCAGACGACCTAGTAGTTGGGTCTATATTAAGTGGAGGGCCGAGAAGTGCAATCAAGGCAGCCAATTCTTATTGCAATAAATGGGGTTTGAAAATTAATGAAAACAAAACCAAGATTATGGTCTTCAAAAAAGGATACAGGTTGCGTAAGGATGAAAAATGGGAGGTTAATAGAACAGAAATAGAGGAAGTAAGGAGATTTGATTATTTGGGGACAAGGTTGAGTTCAGATGGGAGCTGGACAGAACAAAAAATATGTCTGTGGCAAAAGGTAAAATGGCCATGAGGGTGATAAGATCATGCTATAGTAAACTGCCAACTATAAATGTCAAATGGTTGGAGAGGATTTATATGGCAGTGGTAGAAAATAGAATGTTACATGGATCAGAGGTATGGGGAGTAGATGAGGCTTGGAGAAACAGTGATAGAGTACATAGATCCTTTTGTAAATATATATTGGGATTACCGATAGAGATGAGGCTTGGAGGGGCACTGATAGAGTGCATAGATCCTTTTGTAAATATATATTGGGATTATCAATAGCATTACCTAATGGGGCCGCACAATTGGAACTGGGCAGGCATTCTACTAAAATTAAAATCTTGTCAAGGGCAATGAAATATTTATACAGAATCACTAACTTGGAAGATAGCAATATTATTAAATAATGTTTTCATATTCAAAGGAGAAGTAACTGGAGTGGGTCTTGGGCACATAACACGAATAACGTGTTGAAGCAGATAGATATGGGTCATTCTTGGATAAATGCAGAGTATGGGTATAGAGGCTTCTGGAAAGAAGTTAAGATTAGAAGATATTGACAGACAAGACATTTTCACCAAAGCAAGTGACAAAAGCTCTCTGAGGTTATATAGAGAAATAAAAGCAACATGGGGGAGGGAAGTATATTTAGACATATGTAATAAGTTAGGGCGAGAACAGGAGTCAGAAATTTTAAAGGTATAGGTCAAGAGAGGGAGCTAAATAAATGTCCATTATGTGGAGAAGAGAATGCAGATTTCCATTGTATATTATATTGTAGTCAAACAAAGATATGGAGAGAGCAGGCCTGGCTACATAAATGGGACAGTTGTGAGTTGAAGTAGTAATTAGAAAAATGTTGTCAGTAAAAAGGGGAAAAGAACAGGAGAAATATAAGAAATTATTTAGGGAAAGTTAACGAGAAATGGCTAAGAACAATTAAGAGAAAAATGTAGAGTAGGATAGGTGTAGGTGAAATGGCAAAAGTGTAAAAAGAAGTAGAGGGCCTCCAGTACACAAAAACCTAGGGTTAGGTGTATGGGGACTGAATTATTATTCAATGGCGGGCAACATGGTAGGATTTTCAGGATTTAGGAATATATGGCATTTTCCAGTATGGATTTTATAATTGTAATCTTGATTTTGTATTTCCATTTGATGATGTAAAAGGAAAGATGAGAAATAAATTACAAATTACTGAAGAAAGGTGACAATGTCAATGATGAAAACAATTGAATGCTGCAGGAACCTCAAAGAATCAGCAGGTACACCCAAGTTTTTGAAATATAATGTTAATTTGTGCCAAGATAAAATTCAATACTTATTCAAAATATAACAATTCATACTTCCTTAGAAGCTCATCTTGGGACAGTTTAGCTTATTTTCACACTGAAAACTTCCTTCCTCCCTTGTTTAACTGTTTCAAACAAATTGACAACATTATTAAATTTTAGATGAGTCGCATTTTTTAACACATCTGCTTCACTTTCATACCTATTTTGAGGACATGTTTCGCAAATCTTCGCTTGCATCTACGGCTCTTGTGCGCACATGGCATGACACAATCACCAATGAAAGGGGAAAGGAAATGGAAGAATTTTTAATAACAAAACAATTGTACATACATAATGAAGACAGTGAATTAACCACCTTCCAAAGTAGTCGAGGGAAAAGTAATGTGGACCTGACTATAAGCAATAACAATCTCCTGAGACAAATAAAGAATTGGAAGATAAGTGAAGAAGAGAGTTGCTCCGATCATAGATTATTGCAGTTCTTAATAGGGCAAAATGAGTGGAACAAAGAAAAACTAAACAGTCAATACACAGGCATAAAATATATAACTAAGGAAGAAGACCGCAAAAAGTATCAAGAAACACTACTGTATGAGATAGCAAAACAGTTCTGCGGAACAGAAAAAGAAATTAACATTGAAGATATAGATAACCAACTATCCAGACAAATACAAAACTCAGTGAACATAGAGGAGGTAATAAATAAATACAGTGCAGCCCAAACGATAGCATGCATGAAGGCCTTCAAAGTTAGCAATACATTCACTAAAACAGCCAACCTAAAACATAAAACAGTTCCATGATGGAATGACGACCTTACAATTATGAGGAAGAGGGTGAATGCTTTCAGAAGAAAATACCAGAGAACACAAAACAACAATGATCTCCGAGAACAGCGGCAAAAACTCTACTTCGAAGAGAAAAGTAAATACCAAACAAAACTAAAAAACTCAAAGATCCTATCGTGGAAAGAATACTGCAACAACACCACCTCAAATCCCTGGAATATAGTGTACAAGACTGCCTCAGGAAAAACAAAAGACAGCCAAATGATAACAACTCTCATAAACAAGGAAGGAAAGTATACAAGAGACTTAAAAGAAACATTGGAATATACACTCAACTATATCATCCCAAAAGACAATGAACTGGAAGATACAGAACACCACAAACAAATAAAGCAAGAAATAGAAGAACCGGTGAATACAGCAGACGATAAAAAATTTACAGAAGAAGAAATTAAATCAACTATCAAAAATATAGATCATAAGAAAACTCCGGGAGAAGATGGAATAACCAGCAAAGTACTGATGTGGACAATCGACTGCCTCCCTCAAACAGTAACATCTATATACAATGGATGTTTGGAAAATGGATATTTCCCAAAGAAATGGAAAAAGGCCAGAATAATACCAATCACCAAACCAGGAAAAGAGAAGCTCTTAGATCCATCCAAGTTCAGACCTATAAGTCTATTAAACGTAGGAGGGAAAGTCCTAGAGAAGCTACTTATAAGTAGAATCAACCACCACCTCTATAAGAACAAATTACTAAGTGAAAATCAATATGGCTTCAGGCCCCAAAAAAGCACCACTGATGCAGCAATAGCAGTTAAAGAATTTATAAATAAAGCGTTTAGCAATGGACAAATTACAGCGATTGTTAGCCTGGACGTAAAAGGAGCCTTTGATTCAGCGTGGTGGCCAAGCATCCTAAAGGCCCTAAAAGATTTCAAGTGCCCTAGAAACCTGTAGAACCTCTCCAAGAGCTATTTTAAAGACAGAGTGGTCTTCATCAATTCTAACAACATCCAAGTTGAAACAACAGTCAACAAAGGTTGCCCTCAAGGGTCCTGCAGTGGACCGGGGTACTGGAATATACAGTACAACAGTTTACTAAACCTGGAGTATGAAAAGAATACAAAAGTTATAGCATTTGCAGACGACCTATTAATTGCAGTCAGAGCAGAAACAGAAGCAGAAGTAGAGAACTTCATGAATATTAATATTAGAAAAGTCACACAGTGGTCGATTGAAAACAAAACTCACTTCAATGAAAACAAGTCAAAAGTAATATTAATATCAAGAAGACGGAAAAAGAGAAAGACAATAGATATCTACATGAATGGGAAACAACTGGAGCAAGTAGAAAAGATGGATTACTTAGGCATAACCATAGACAGCCGATTCACTTTCAACGACCACATAAACAAAGTGAGTGAAAAATGCATCAAATTAATCAATGCACTTTCTAAATCGGCAAGGATAGTTTGGGGCTTAAAACATCAGGCTCTAGAAATAATATATAAAGGAGCAATACTGCCAATTCTACTATACGCTGCACCAGTCTGGATGGAATCATTAGAAAAGAAACACAACCAAATGAAATATGTTAGAGTTCAAAGATGCTCACAAGGATGGCAAAGGCATATAGGACAATTTCCCATGAAGCACTCTGCATAATCACGGGAACAATACCCATAGACTTAAAGGCAAGAGAGGTGGCTGAACTATATAACGTAAAAACAGGAAAAACCAACACTGAATACCAAATAGACCGCCCGGAAAACCCCAAGAATTGGCTCCACCCAGCTGACTTTCAAGGCACAAAAGAACCAAAAATAGGAAACAATGAAAATACAGTGTGGCAAATATATACAGATGGAAGCAAAAGTGACGTAGGAGTGGGAGCAGGAGTAGCCATATACAGACAAAACCAACTGATAAACCAAAAAAAATACAAACTCAATGAAAGATGCTCAAATAATCAGGCAGAGCAACTGGCAATTGCAAAAGCGCTGGAATTATTAGAAACGACAGACACTGAAGACACAGATAACAAAACAGTAACCATACACACAGACAGCAGAATAACAATTGACTCCATAGACGATTACAATAATCACAATAACCTAACAGAGAAAATACGAAGAACTACAGCAATACTAAGAGCAAAAGATTGGAAAATACAATTCAAATGGGTAAAGGCTCATATTGGAATAGAGGGTAATGAAGTGGCTGACAGACTGGCAAAGAATGCAGCAAAAACTAAGGAAATATACTACAACAAATTACCGATCACCGCAATAAAACAAATTCTTCGGAAATCAACAAAAAACAAATGGCAGCAGAAATGGGAACAGAGCACAAAAGGCACAACCACAAAGGAATTCTTCCCAACAGTGGAAAGCAGACTCACAAACAGGTTCTACCTAACACCAAACATGACAACAATACTTACAGGACACGGAAATATCAACACTTATCTCAACAGACTCAAGATCGTTAGCAGCCCTGAGTGTTCATGCAGGAGAGGAGCCCAAACGGTGGATCACATAATATTCGAGTGCAGTGTGGTGAATAGTGCAAGAGAAACTCTAAAACATAGTGTTCTAAGAACTGATAACTGGCCAACACACAAGTCAATACTAATTAAAAGACATTTAAAATCATTTACAAAATTTGTAAACTCTATAGACTTTCAAGTACTAAAAGGCATTAATGTGTAATACAAGCAAAAAAAAAAAAAAAAAACTAAATGGTTCACATCAAAACTGGAAAAATGTATACAAAAATCACAAAAAGAGTGAAAAGCATGTAGTACTACTTATGTAGTGGAGCATGTAGAGATCAGAAATAAATAAATAAAAAAAAAAATGATAATAATAACAATAATAACAATAATAACAATAACAACAACAATAACAATAACAATAATAATAATAATAATAATAATTTATTACGGTACTAATCTTTTACAACTTTTGGACTGCCTCTGTTTTGGCACAAGCAACTGCTACACAGGACAGTCCATTAAGTATATTTACAGACGTGTTACAATATGTATTATTACAGAATAGTCACTTATTATTCCTTCTCTCTTTTTATAGTTCATATTCACATGCTTTTTACCTTACTTAAAAAACAGCCCTATGTTTTTATAATTTTTGTTTAAAACCTTGATTAAGCTGATTCTCTTATTCATCTCTGGTATTTGACATTCTTTCCTCCACATCTCCGTTTCCTTACAATCAAACAGTATATGTTCTATATCCTCTTTGTCCCCACACAATGGGCACTCGTCTTGCAGGTATCCATTTCTTTGACCTCGTAATCTCCATATCCCTGCTCTTAAGCTTGCTAACCCCTTTCTTTCTTCACTGCTCGTGCTATCTATATACCTCTCCCTCCCCGAGCTATCTTTCAATGGAATATAGAAAACAAGTGATCTCTTCTCTGCTAATTGACCAAACAGTTTCTGGATCTCCATGTCTTCAAATCTTATTCTAGCCCCTTTCCAAAAACCTTTATAATTAGTTTCTCTCTTTTTCCAAATATCACCCAAATTCTAAATTATTTCGTAAATTACTTACCCATCCTTTATTTGGTAAACTTAGTTCTTGATATTTCAGGCATTGTTTCAATATATTCCCCTCCTCTAAATTCAATACTCTATACCAATATTTTGGTACCCTTTCTATAACTAACCCTTTCCTTGGAACTCTTCCCATTTCAATTAGAGCTACTTCATTTGCAGTTTATATTGTCAGCCCTAGAACTTCCTTACAAAACCCCCTCTGTACATAATCTAAGACTTCCCATCCCTTTTCCAGCCCCTATATCTGAATACCATATAGCATTCGTGCCTCAACCACCGAATCATATACCCTCTCTAACCATTTCATTTCCATTTCAGGTGTTTTATACAAACATCCTCTTACAGCTGCCATTGCTGCTTTCCCTTTTGCCAGTGCACATTTCTTTTGCTTCTCCCATTTCCCTCCTGCATCAATTTTCATATCTAAGTAATTACATTCACATACCACTTCATATTCTATTCCCTCTTTCTGCCACTTCTCATGTTTACTCAGTTTGGTACCTTTTTTAAAAACTAGAATTTGGGTTTTACCTCTATTCACATTTAGGCCCCAATCTGCACAATATTTATCTATTTCTTGTAAAGATATTTTTAACCCATTTATAGTAATAGCACCAATCACCAAGTCATCTGCACACAATAATTCAGGGATTTGTATATTATTAATTACTGGAAAAAAAATGTTATTATTGCTTATATTTTTCAATATATCATCTATGAATAAATTAAACAAAACTGGGCTTAACTTACAGCCTTGCATTAGCCCTTTTTCCTGGGGTATGTCCCTAGTTATTGCTCCTTCATATTTTATACAAAATGTGTTCTCTTTGTATAACCCTTTTAGAATAGTTACAATTTTGTTACTAACCCCCTTCATTAATAATTTATACCACAGTAAATTCATCTCTATTCGATCGAATGCTTTCTCGAGATCAATAAAGGCCATATATATTTTACCTTTTTTATATCTTAAATACTTGTCCACTAATGTTTTTATAATAAAGACGTTGTCCACTGTTCTCCTACCTTTCCTAAAGCCCATTTGATATTCTGAAAGAATATTGAATTCTTCAATCCATTTTTGCATCCTATCAGCCTGTATTCCTGTAAACATTTTACCCACATTGGACAACAGTGCTATTCCCTGATAGTTGTTGGGTTTATCCAACTCCTTTTTGCCCTTGTACATTGGCTGTATAATTGCTTTTCTCCAACTTTTCGGTATATAACCATTAGTTTCATAGAGTTAAACAATGATGTTAATAATCTGACCCTGTTCTCATCTTCGCACCATGCTTTAAGAAATTCTCCTGGTATACCATCTATTCCTGGAGCTTTATTTCTCTTAATTCTTCTAACCTGGTTTATTACTTCCTCTCCTGTTATATCCCTATCTAATATCTCACTAAAAATATTCTCTATTTCTGGGATTATCCTCCCTTTGTTAGACTTTTCACATGCATATAAAATTGAGAAGTAACTTAACCACTCTACTTGACTTATGTTTGATTACATTTTTTTTATACATTGACTTTATACCCCTCCATATTTTACTCACATTATTGTCGCAAATACGTATCTACGATCGTGCTGCTTGTTTACGCAAAAGGAACTGATAGGTAGGCAGTGTGAAAACCAAGTGCCGGCAGACAAGATAACATGCAGATAAAGGTCTGCCGAGACAAACAAGCTGAGATAAATTGAAATTTCTAATTACTTCTGGACTGATAGAGATAATTCCGTTTCTGGTTTGGTTTAGAATGATCTAGAAATTATCAGGAGATATATAAGCAATTGTGACATGCCAGCCGGTCAGTAGTAAACAGAGTGAGTAAGCAGAGAACAGCTGAGAGTGTTGTTGTTGTAAAGACAGTTGTGTAACAAGAGTGTTGTTGTAACGAGAGCTAATGTAATCAGCTGTCACTGTTTGTCATAGTCATCGACCTTGGAAGATTGTCTTGTATAGGTGATGTAATGTTGTTACGTGAGAATTGAAGAGTGTATCTCTACGGAAATAAAGAACATTTAGAATTTCGGCAAATTGGACTTTTAATTCCACGAACCCACAAAGTCACATTATTTTCAGAAATAGTAGTGTTTAGGTTATCCGCTTTCTTTTGTCTCCATTTGGGATTTGTTACTTTCCAGTAGTTCACTGTAGTGGTATTTACTTTGCAGATACTTTTCCTTAGAGTTAGTATCTGCTGTTTCCCTCCACTTTACTAATTTTTCCTTTACTGTGTTTTTAATCATTCGTCATTAAACCAGCCATTACTAGTATTAGAATATCCTCTATTTGTCATTTTCATGCCCTCTCCTACCCAAGTCATAATAAAGCTCAGAATACTAATGGCGTTTTCAATTTCATAATGATTTAAACTATGCATTATGCCCTGCTGGCATATTTTCCCTATATCTGATTCTAATGTGTATTCAAATTTTGATTTGTCTTTTTCCTTCCATTGGTATCTTACTAATTCCCTTTTCATTGCACTGACCTCTTTTCCCACTTACATTGCTATCCTCCCACCAATCTCTAGAACTAACATCACTTACTCCAATTCTTATGTTTAGATCTCCTACTAGTATTATCTCTCCTAGTATTATTATCCTTACTAGTATTATTATCTCCTACTAGTATATATATATATATATATATATATTTTCCTTTACTTCTCTATATCTTTATCGAGGAGATAAAACAGTTCTGGATTATTAAACTGTGAAGAAGCTGGAGGATTATATATTATTGCAATACATAATATGCTATCCACTATCACTTTATCTTCCATTATAATCCAAATCACTTCCTTACAACTAGACCATGCTTCTTTTATTGTTTTACTCAATTTATTCTTGATAAGAAACCCTAGTCCTCCTGATGGTCTCCCCCTCTTTGCATACATTTCACATTTTCTTCCTAAATAATTAAAATTCATTAATTTGATTTCTTCATCTTTTAACCACGCCTCTACCACTGCTAGATAATCCAAATTCACTTATATATGCTGTATGGAACGTGTGCTGATTTTAGTTTTTAACCCTTCACAATTCCAAGACCCTAGTTTCCTTTGCGGATTTACCCGCGCGGTATAAAAGATATAGTAATTTGCGCGAGCTTGCGTGTCGTTGCGTAAGACGGCACAGTTGGCCTCTACTGATGCTTCTGATGCCGGGATGTCCCTCCGATGAGGGGGGGGGGGGCAGTGCCCGTTCCACCTCGCTTTGGGCGGTCGCTAGCTATCCGTCAAGCAGAGGGGGGGAACCAGTATCGAGAGGCCAGATGGAATTAGGTTTTTATATTAGGATTTTTCCAGGTCATGCGCGCGCTCTCGGGCGCAGCTGCAGATGTCACCCTTCCAGCCGTGACCAAGGCGCGGCGTGACCTGGCGGTGATTGGGGATGAAGGAGGAGAGGCAGAATTTACCACCCAAGGGCATCCTTGGGGAGGCGGTAGCTCCTCCGTCTCCTGGGGAGACGGTGGTCATATTGACCCAGTGTGTTCACCAGCTGGTTTGGGTGAGGAGTAAACTTGGCATACAGCGTGCGCGTTCGTTCACGCACGACGTCCTCAACGAATGGTATGCCAGACTGGGTGTGCAGGAAGTGTGATGGAAACCTGCGGTCGGTACCGTAAATCATTCTTAAAGCCCTGTTCTGTACGGCCTGCAGCCTGCGGAGGATGGTATAAGCCACCGAACCCCAGACCTCGCATCCATACAGGATCAGGGGTGGAATGATCGCACGATACGCCCGCAGTTTGAGTCGGATAGGCATTGTAGATCTGAAAATGGGATAGAGTTGCCTGAACGCAGCGTGGCGAGGCCGGTCTTTGCCCTGACATGCGGTGTGAAAGTGAGGCCGCGGTCGAGTTGGATTCCCAGGTATTTGACGGATCGAACCCAGGGGATTCTTCTCCACCACAACCGCAGGTCCCCTTCCGGTCGCCAGCTACGGGTCTCAGCCAGCATGAGAGCAGAGTTCTTCTGCGGGCTAATGGCCATCCTCCACTTCTCACTCCACCTGCCAATGGCGTGGAGCTGTCGCTGTAGAGTGGGAAAGACAGTAGTGGACGTTCTTGTTCTGTGCCAGTATGAGGACGTCGTCGGTATACTGACACATAACAGTGCGAAGTTCCGTTGGTAGGTCAGACATGTAGGCGGCGAAGAGTAGCGGAGACAGAACACTGCCTTCCGGGACTCCAGCCGCTATGAGTCTGACAGGGGATAGCTTCCCCTCGACCCGCACCCTGAAGGTGCGGTCCTTGAGGAAGCTGCTGAGTATTGCGAGGTAGGGAGGGGGGAGTTGTGCTTCTTTGAGTTTAAACAACAACCCCTGGTGCCACATGGTGGCGAAGGCTTTTTCCACGTCCAGGAGCACCGCGATGGTTTTGAGGTTGTCCTGGAAACCCAGGGCAGCCTTCTCTGCCAACCGCAGTAGCTGCAAAGTAGTGGAGTGACCCTGACGGAAACCGAATTGGTGATCCGGGAGGAGGAGCCTTTCCTCGAAGGGAGGAGTTAGGCGAGGAAGGAGCAACCGTTCAAAGATCTTCGAGACGATTGGGAATAGACTAATGGAGCGGTAACTCTCTGAAAAGACTGGATTCTTGCGTGGTTTCAATATGCAGACCACCATTGCCTCTTTCCAACAAGTTGGGAAGTGGCGCAGAGTGAGGCATGCTTATAAATCCGCGTCAAGTGGATTATAGCTTTGCGTGGAAGGTGCTGGAGCATGGTGGCTGTGACACCATCATGTCCAGGGGATTTATTTGGTTTCAGCCGTTGGATCTGGGTGGCCACCTGTTTAGGGGTGACAATGGGGATATGGATCTCCTCATGTGTGTGTGTGTGTGTGTGTGTGTGTGTGTGTGTGTGTGTGTGTGTGTGTGTGTGTGTGTGTGTGTGTGTGTGTGTGTGTGTGTGTGTGTGTGTGTGTAGTGTTTAACGCCCGCTTTTACTACATACGGCACCGCAGGCGATGACACTGATGATACATGAGATGAAGATGGAGCACCGGTGGAATGAGATGGCGGGGGAAACCGGAGGTCCCGGAGAAAACCCGCCCCAGCGCCGTGTTATCCACCACAAATCTCACTTTGCGGTCGCCTGGGATCGAACTCGGGCCGCCTTGGTGAGAGCCAAGCGGTCTAACCACTGAGCCACAGCGAGGCCGAGATCTGCTCATGTGGGGGCGGTGTTGCCTCGTAGAGATATTCCACCGTATCCTCCACATGTTCGGTGAACTCGTCGTCTTGGGGGTCTTCCCTTGGTTCGAATTGACTCTCTAGGTAGTCTGCGAAACACGTGGCTTTCTCCTTGGGCTCAAATGCGAGCCTTCCACGACTGCCATGTAGTGGATGCCGGTGCTCGGTCCGATCCCTTCTGAGGGAGCGGATGATCCGCCATGACTGCTTTTCAGTAAGGTCAACCCTCTGCATCGTGTTTTCCCAGGCCGCTGTGCGGTGCGCACGAAGCAGTCTTCTTTGCCAGAGATTTGAACTGCCGGTAGACTGCCTCTATCCTGGGGTGGCGGAAGCGCTGCCATAACTTC
Organism: Mantis religiosa; assembly: GCA_030765055.1. NCBI lineage: Eukaryota > Metazoa > Arthropoda > Insecta > Mantodea > Mantidae > Mantis > Mantis religiosa. Next base: position 331,916,459 of record CM060950.1, read on the forward strand.
CGGACGACTGCCTTGGCTTTGAGCAGCTGCCGGAGTTCGGGAGGCACGGTTCTAAGGTTATGGTGCTCTGAGGGAATGCGGTGCATGTGCGCCCGTACCACATTTAAGAGATGTTGGGAGAAGAATGTAGCTGCCGCTTCCAGAGCCTCGATAGAATCGATGCGTGGTCGTGGGTCTACGGTTTGGCTAAGATCAAGGACGGCTGCATCCCAGTCGACCTCGTATGTCCAGTCTGGGTTTAACAGAGCTGGCATGTCAACTTTCGAGTCCACCACGACAGGGTCGTGGTCGGAATCGAGCTCGTTGACCGCAGAGAGGTCTAGATGATCTGGGAAGTTCTTGGTGATCATGATATCGAGAACGTCTGGCCTGACGGTAGTACGTAGGTCCTCTTGGTCCATGCGCAATGAGGTTTGGGTTACTGCTGATGAGGTGGTAGAGCCCGCGCCCCTTGTCATTTGTGGTGCGGCTATGCCTGTGGGCATGCTTCGCGTTGAGGTCACCTGCGATGCAGACCACTGGGTGGAGGCTTAGCAGAGTGGTGTAATCCGCCTCGTGGAAGTGGTCGTCAGGTAGGTTATAGGCCACTATGAACAGCGTCTCAAGTCCGCCGATGGCGAGCCTGATGGCGCAAGCCTCTACTTGCTGAAGTGGGGGGAGTGGGAAAGGTGTATGGGTAATGTGGTTGCGGATGAAGTGGACCACACAAACTGTTCAAGTGTTTTCTTGCTTCTCAGCTTTATTCCTTCACCCTCCATCACTTGTTTATCTAAAACCTGAATACTGCCATGTGGGGATGTTACTATTTGCTCATCTTCCCTTCCCACTACTCTTGCATCCCTCCTTCGAACTTGGGTGGTTGCCTCTCCCTCCTGCTACCAATCGGCTGAATCCAGCTTCGTTTCCCTCTCCCCGCTAAACCACATGCTGCTTCTAGCCCCTCCTTGCTCGATGACACATATTTTTTCTTTGCTGCTGCAGTTTCTCTCTCTCTCTCTCTCTCTCTCTCTCTCTCTCTCTCTCTCTCTCTCTCTCTCTCTCTCTCTCTCATGCCTTGCTGACGTCACCTCTCTTGTTTCGTCATCTCCTACCGGCTCATTACTTTTATCGTTCACTTTTCCCCACAATGACAGATCATCTGACGTGGCTACTGGCATCATGGCTTCTGTTGATGTCGCTACTGCCTTATCCTGCTGCTCTTCGTACCACACGTGTCTGGATCTTGGTGAACTCAATGTTTCTGTGGCATTCATTTTCTGCATATGGTGTAATTGTTGCTGACTTATTTCCTCTTGCATTGTCCCATTGCGCCATACGTCTCTCTTGCCCGTAGAAGTAACATTGACTCCTTCTATCCATAGTTGTAAATTTCTGATATATGCTCTTTTCCCTGCTGCTCTTGCTTCCATCATTCACCGGATTAAGTTCTTTTTTGTGATTCTTTGCGTTGGTGTTAGGTCCTTGTTTATGAATATATCACTCCCTTTCAGCATCTTTGCTCTGCCCAGTATTTCATAAATTGCATTGTTGCAAACTGAACAATGATTGGTCTTCTTCCTGTATGTTTTCCTATGCGATAGGCTTCAATAATCTCCCATCCTTGTAGCTCTAATTCTAATTTATCTTTCAATATTTAAGATATTTCTTGCACTGGCCAAAAACCTCTTCTTTCCTTCACTCCTATAAACACCAAATTAGAACTTCTTCTCCTCTCATCTGCTCTTTCTATTTTTATTCTCATTTCTTCCATGTCTGTCCAAATCCCTTGAATTTCTCTACCAACTTCATCTTTTATTTCCTTCGCTATCTTATCCAAATTATTAGTTATCCTTTGCTCCATACCATCCATTTTGCTGATTTTTTCCACCAATTCTGTTAGAATTCCGTGTATTTCCTCAGGGCCCGGGTTTTTTCTCAATTCCAACTATCAATAGCAGCATTAATAGATGTTAATAAAGTTGTCGAAAGAACTGTTACTGCTTATCTTTCTTAAGGCAATATACAGCTGAACATTCTAATCTTTCAGAAATGTAACTTCTGTATTAAGCCTACATTAGGTACACTTTAAATTAAAATGCACGTTCTGAGTTCTTAGTTTTGAAAAGCTTTTCAGCTTTGTACTTTCTAATATAATATGTCATACAGAGAATATAGATGTTTTAAAATCTATTCTCTTATTTGGATGTTCAGAAAAACTGGTTGAGTAAACTATTACATATAATGCAAAGCTTTATATTAGGTTTCTATTGCTTGTTCTTAATCCCACCTTTCTAAGAAACATTTCAAGACAGATGTATTACGAAAAACAAATTTAAACAGTGCTGAACATTTTCAACATTGTCTCAGTTTCATTTGTACATTGCTTTACCAGAGTATAATTCAAAACTATTCGCATTTGTTAGAAATATAAATATCAGCTATTTAAATTAGGTAGTTTTAGTGCTTTCTTCTATCTGAACATCATGCACAACCAAGGCATTTATAAGCGGCAACGTCGCTTTCCCCACCAGCACGTGCTTTCGCAACTTTCACAGCAACTGTCAGAATCCTAAAGTAATTTTAATTCAGCCATAGCTTCACCTGAATATTCACCACTGATAAATATTCCAATTTACATCTGATGTAAAGAAAATATTTAAGTGCTTTCATGCTTTGAAGTATGGCCTAATTGTTTATGTGGTTGCACAATGATCATTGTGTTTCTGTTAGCATTTTAGTTTTTATTCGGAGCTACTCTTGAAATTTCAGTTCAACTTGCATATATATAATATATAGGTATCTTGTTTGTTACCTTTATGTAACTATCTCTACCCACTCTTGGGTGTTTTTCTCTATATTCTACAAATTACTTTTACAAAAGCTTATTTTTAAATCTACTTCATGTTATTTGAGATAAATATTTTTAAAAAATAGTTTCACTGCAAATTTTGCTATAGGTATGTTTTTCATTTAGTAAAATTTTGTCTCTTATTGTTTACCATTTATATTAAATATAACTCCCTCTAAATGAAGAGAATTTGACAGACTATTTGCGGAAAATTCAAGATATTTATTTTATTAGCCATGAGAATATCTTAAACATATGATTATATACATTTCCTAAAACTGAGACTGCCTCTCTTTTCTTGAGGCCACAAAATTTAATAAATATCTGGTTGCCGAAAAATGTCTGAATCTTATTTTGATTTCCTTTTACTTTCTCTACCATGTAACATATCGGGTACAGAAGGCATTGTATTTTACCCAAAAATGGATATATATATTTTTAAACTCTCTTAATAAAAAAAAATGTGTGCTTGTGTCTAAACAACATAAACTCCAAAACAAATAGTTGTTAAATAGCAACCATCTGGTTCATTCAATCAGAATGAAGAGGACTTAGAGTCTATTCCCAGAAAAGCCAAGATATTCATTTCATTGGTCATGAAACTACCTTAACCATAATATATTTTAATCAAAATCATTAAGAGACAATTTTGAGAAAATCAACACTTTCGAAAAATTGTCCTTGTAAAGGATAGTTTGGTTTAGGTGATTTTCTTGAACATCTTCATGTACATCTTTGGAAGATGCTGAACCTAAATACACATTTGGTATTTATCAAACATTTTATATGTGAGTTATGCTGCTCACGGACACACATACAGATCTTTTTCTAAAAATGTCACTTTTGGATTCACAGCCCCAAAATGTATATTTTCAGTGAAATCTTGACATTAAATTTCTTAGCGGAGTGCAATATCTTTTCTATTTACTGTGTGGGTGGTAGAGAAAGTAAATATGCTCACCTCACCATTTCTGTTTCAGATGTGGTGTCAAAATTCACCTTCCTATATCCAGAGGATTCTAGTGCCCTTGAAATGCAAATAAATGGAGTAGCAGAAACTGATGAAGATGGTGATTTCCTTGTAACACGGAGGTGTGAAAATACCAGAAAAGAAGATGTTATAATTATTGGTAACTTACAAAATGCTGATTTTGATTCTTTTTAAGCTTATCACTTACCTGAGAAAAAGCTGCAGTGACCTTGGAATTTCATATCTAACACACTTATTTTCCTTTTATAAACATAAGTATATTGCAAAGCTTATGAATGTGTGAACATTCAAGTCTGCAGTGCTACAATGAACTGGAGATAAATGATAGCATAGTTCATATATGAAAATTAAATTTTTTTGTTAGTATTCTAAAACAGTACTTTTGTTCATCTAATTTTTAGAGCACAGTTATTCTACATCTTTACAATTAGTTGGACGCCAGATATGGCGAGGAGCACTGCTTTTAGGAGACTTCATAATCCACTATGGTTCGTCACTGCTGAAAGACTGCACTGTTTTGGAAGTTGGTTCTGGTGTTGGTTTAACCAGTATTGTGGCAGCAATGTATGCTGCAGAAGTACTATGCACAGGTGATCTCTAAGGTTTCAGATCATGCATTCAGGCATGCAGTATAAGCTGATGCTGTAAATATGCATCACACATATATGTTTTATTCTGAATTAATTTTCCTGTAACTGCTATAATTTAGCTGAACTTGTATAATGTAATGTAAGATTAACAACACTTGTGCTTTTAATTCTTGTACTTTTCTATCTCTTTTATTTGATAATTTGTTCTTTGGTAGACATTGATACTGGAGGCATCCTGGATCTGATCAGAGCAAATGCTTCAAGAAATTGCAAGCTAATGAAGGCTAATTTCAGTGTTCTTGGTCTTGATTTCTTTTCAAAGCATTGGTCAGCTAATTTGGAAGCCAAACTAACAAATGTTACTGTGGTCCTCGTTGCAGATGGTGAGGTTATGGATTAATTTTTAAGATTTTTTTAAAAATAATTTCTTATGTTATCCATTTTTTTTTAAAATAATGTAAAATTTTTGTACATATCTTTATATATGACTTTTTTTTTTTAAATTCTAGTGATTTATGACAATGATGTAACTGAGGCATTTGTGAATACATTGAAGAAACTTTTGGCTTCGGTTCCACCTAAGACAGTATATATTGCACTGGAGAAAAGGTGATTATACTCAGTAATCTGAATTTTTTTACATAACACAGAGTGGCATATTCAGTGACTTATATGTAAACCATTCTATTCCTTGCCATTGTACTGAATCAGCAGAAGTAAGCATTCTTCAAACATATGCATGACTAAGCTTGTTTAGTCACAACAATATATTAATACATACACTTGCTATGCCTACCCCCGTTTTGACCATTGGGACTTTCTACTAACTTAACTTAAAAATTTGAACTCTAAGATTTCAATGGGCTCAGAATACATGAGTAGACTTTAATTGCAACCTTCATTGGTTTGATTATGTTACAGTATCATTCAAATTACTGCACTGGCTTCAGCTGAGGGAATTAATAACACTGCATTTTTTATCACTTCTCTACTAATTGTTTCATAATTGTATCACAAACTATTTAAACATTTCTTTTAAATGCCTTTCTAACTGCCGTAATTGAGAAACTCACTCACAAAATTCTTTTCATTTTTGCTATACCCAACATACAACTTTCTGTTCATCAACATTCACCATAGTATTAGATCATCTTTAGAATTCCCTGATGGAAAATAGGGATTGCCAGAACATTATACAGCTCATAGAGGAAAATTAGAGTAGACATTAATAGTTAAGCTTAATCTGCTGCTGTATTATATTTATATATACTTCACAAAACATCATTATCGCCGCTGCCACCGCCACCACCACTGCCACCGCCGCCGCCGCCACCGCCACCACCACCACCATCATTTTATGTGTCAACTAATACTGGTTATAGAAGAACAGTGACCCATTTTACACATGTTATTTGAGTATGAAGAAATGCAACTGCACAGCATTAATGTGCTTTGTATAAAACATCCCTTCATACCATTAGTTATACAGGATGTTTCAGAAATACTTTTACAGACTTCAGGTATGGATTCCTCACACCAAAAGAAGGAAAAAGATTCATATGGACGTATGCCCCATAAGCCTTTGTTTTCTTGTTAGGAGGTGTTCAACACATTGGTACAATTATAACACACAAAATTCGTAATAAATGCTCAAAATATCCTCCTCTTGCTTTTATGCATGCCTGTACTCATTGAATCATGGAATGTCGCACTATTTCAAAAACTCCGGGAATTAACTAAAATATTAAGAGTTAAATGATGAAGCCTGGGACTCAAGTACTTACGATAGTAAGTCGCCACAAATGGTGTATCTCGGATGCGAGAGCCCCTAGTGGTTTACCAGGAAAATATACGATTCAAATGGAGAATTTAATGTTAGGAAGGCACGTTGGCCATGGTAGCTCAATGGGTTAGAGCAAATGGATGGAAACCAGGAGATCCGTGTTTCAAATCCCGGCCATGGCATTGAATTTTTCATGTTGACTCTATCCATCAAAAACCTTAGCCTATAAACGGCTAGTTTGGAGAAATGATTAATTTCCATCAATTAACTAAAATTACAGTACTATAATTCAAATTATATGTTTATATGCAAAATATAATCATTAATCATTCCCATGTATAAATGTCTTATGTGGCTTTAAGGTCAGTTTATATTTTAAAGAGTATTTGGGCATTTCATATGGAACAGTAAAACATTAACATGTTTATTGGCTCAGAAATCACTTCTACATTTCCAACTTCATACAAAAGTTGATTTACAACAGGCCACTTCCAGCTCTTACTGAGCTTATGCAACACACTGACTTGAGCTCTGTTGTTCTCAATATCCATAACCATACCAGGATATAGTTCACAATATTTATATCATTTTACACCAGATGGAAGTACAACACAACAGCTTCAAAATGACATGCTGCATTGAGAGTCCCATGTATGGGACTGTTTGATAATCATGTGCATATTATTAGGGGCATTCAAATGAAACCTGGTCAGTGCATCTAACTTTGCAATACACGTATGGTGGCACCACATAACTGCATGTATGGTGGCACAATCTATTGGTAGAGTGACTGCAGCATGCGCAATGTTGGACATTGCATAGCGACAGTGTGGTTTCATGCCAAAGAAAAGGTGGTCACACAAGTTTTTGTCCACTACTGAACATCAGGGCAAGCAAGCAGTGATTCACTTTTAGCGCAACTGACTGCCAAACATTGCAATACTAGAATGGCACTGTCTTTGAGTCATCTGCAACATTATCATGAAGAGGAGCATGGCTTTCTCTTGCATATTGTCACTGGGGACGAAACGTGATGTCCCATTTTGAACTGGAAAGCCAGCGTCAGAGAAAGCAGTGGAAACATGTGACTTTACCACCTCAAAAGAAACCAAAGTCTGTGTACACCAGTTCTGGTAAGGTCATGATGTCCTTTTCTGACCACAAGGGCCCACTACTTGTTGAGTTCCTGGAACAGGGAAACCACTATCAAAGCCTTTTACAGAACCTTAGACAAGCTGTCAAGTCAAAATGGCCCGACATGTTGTCCAGTGGTATTTTTCTCCTGCATGATGATGCCTGCCCACATACTGCCATTGCAGTGAAGACGACATTGCAGCAGTTTTGATGGAAAACGCTGGAACATCCACCGTACAGTCCAAACCTTTCACCGTGTAACTTTCATGTTTATGGACCTCTAAAACAAGCTATTCATGGACATCAATTAACAACAGCCAGTGAGGTGTGTGAATGGGTCCAGGCCTGGATCTGACAGCAGCCTACTAGCTTCTTCAAAGATGGAATCGACTGGCTTGTGTCACATTGGAATAAATGTGCCAACAGCTTTGGCGACTAGTGTCCATTTTGGACACTACTTTACACAGGTGACTGGGTTTCATTTAAATGACCCTTATAGATACATGTCTTTGGTGCAAAGTTGTCCAGTTTTAGAGTATCAAATTTTTGGATGAAATATAATGCTTCCTCCAGTTACTACAGGCAAATCTACATCTCCATCCTTCTTTATCATTATTTCAACTATGGTAGCTGAATGGTTCGGCTATAAGTCCTCTATTTGGATGGACAGAACTTGAGGGACATTGGGCCAACATTGAAGGAAGCAGTCATGTTCCTCTCTAGCTGGTTAATTAACCAACCAATCTCATATATGCTGATTCTTTGTATAAATACTATCATTTCAGAGAGTTTAGTACAAGAAGATTGATGCCAACTGCTACTTTATTTTTTTAAGACTTCTAGTTTTCATCATGCATCTTTAGATGTTGTCCTTCACCTTTGTCACAGCCAGATATGACAAATGATCACTTATACTATGTATGCTGCTTAAATCTCAAGACTATGAACCAGATTACAGTAAAATGGCTTACACAGACTACTGTTATGTATTCAGAAGAAAAATTTTGACATCACTTACTTTTTCAACACAGCTTGTGTGAAAATACCCAATCATTCTCTACAGAAAGCATTACTATACACACCACCAACATCACAAAATTATAAAGCTGCAATCAAATTAATAAAAGTGCTATAATCATTTGAAAGTTAAATTACATAAAATGTATCTTGCTTGCCTCAAGTTTCAAAGCAAGTTAGCATCAATCCAATTGAGCTATTTTTTTTAAACTTTTATTTTCATAGCAGTATTTCTTCTATATGTCCTTAATTGTATTTCCTGTAGAATTTCAATGGGATTAAGGTGGTGGTATAAATAAGGCATCTGTTTGAAATGTAATTATAACAAACAAATATACAAGCATGTTTTGTACTGCCATTTTTGTTGAATAGAGCTATAATTCAAGATTTGACTGAAATATGCAGAAAATTTCTAAATATGCTACTTGATACACAATTCAGTCACCTTCAAATTATAACATTTTTATAATATAATAAGAAGAAAAGCACACTCGAGTTCAGCTTAATGTACAAGTTTAATCTTTGGTATAGTCTGTTATGCACTTAATACTCTTCACATATGTTATATGATATTTCCTACATCTTGTCTGCATAGCACATATTTAAGGCTACAGTAGATACATTGAATTTCTTGTTTCCACATAGTTTATGATGAAACCCTAGTATTGCAAGTCTTGTTGTGTTGCATCGCTGGCCCTTGTACTCTCTGGCCCAACTATCATTCAAGTTGACTGATATGGTATAGAACTCTAGGTGTATCTCCTTGTTCTTCTGGTCTGTGATGTTAACCAGTTACCCAGTTCCCAATGGGCTAGTCAGTGCTGTAATTTGATGTCCTCTGTGAAATAGGTCTCTCTCATGAGCTTGTATGTATGGTAGGATGGTGCTGCTTTCCAATTCCTAGTATCCACTTCCTGAATATTGTCTTGACTTTTTCTGTTCTTATCATATCATCACCAGTCTTAAGTTTTTTCCATATAATCTCTATTGCATATATTTTAACTGGTACCATTTTTTTTTACGTCCTCCAACGTTAAGTCATATTGGACGATGAATGGAATGGGTGAAATTACGCTCAAATGAGCCCAGGGTCCATAGAGCTTAGAGTTACCCGACATTCGTCTTTCAGGATAAGTGAAAACCCTGGAAAAAACCTTACTTAGGTAACTCACCCTGACCGAGATTCGAACTCGGGACCTCTTGAACATGAGGCAGACTCGCTACCACCACGCTACCGAGGCGGGCTACCTGGTACCACTGCTGAATAGTGTGCTTGTTTGACAGATTGGTTATTTTTGGAATATTGTATGAATCTTTTATGGCTATTGCTGCTCTTTATTGAATGTGAGTACCAGAAGATGTTGCTGTAGTCTATAATCTAATTCCCAGGTATTTATATTTACCTACTACTTGTAGTGGCTCATTCACATAGTGATACAATATTTACACACAACTTCAGTCAATTTCTGAACTTATGGACAAATAGACCGCTCCTGTATCACAATGGTAGCGCATTTGCCTCTACTGTGGGGACCCAGGTTCAGTTCCTACTACTGGTGTGGGATTTTTTTCCCTCTGGGAAATCTGGTCAAAACTGCACTCAGGCTCATAATGCCAATTGAGTAGCTATCCTGATGGAATGGTGGTGTCACTAAAAGGTGAAATAGTTGCCTCATAGTCAGGAAAATTGGCATGCTGACCCCTGCCACTCCCATCCTGCACTCCTGTGTGGTATGTGGCAGTAGGGTACAGCGGCCATTTAGAAAGGGTACCCTCTTGAAAGGGTACCTTCTACATAGGGAATATGCCTAGGGACTGATTATAGATAAGCATATATCGTTGTATCACAATGAGCATATGAGATTGAAAATATGCACAGGAAAACTGAAACAATTGTTGAAAATAATAGTTTAATTGGGGATTGTAGAAACATGGTTAAGGGAAGAAAATATAAAGGAAAATTACTTTATATATATTGGAATGAAAGGAGAAAATTTGGCAAGAAGGGTAGAGCATCTGGTGGTATGGGTTTCTTTGTTGGAAAATCACAGAGGAAAGTAATAAACGATAAATGGTTTAGAAAGAGAAGTGTTTTTTGGGTAATAGTTGAATACAAACAGATTGAGGACAGTATTAAATGTTTAGGTATAGTATATAACCCATCCATAACCTCTGATACAGAAATTATGGATGAGCTGAATAAATGAATACTTATAATAAAATTAAATATGAATATTTGTGCATTTGTGTTAAATGTTAAGGGGTTGTATGTTTGGCAATAGTTATGAGTATAGTTTGGCTCGGGTTAAGATGACATTAAGTATAGTAATTAGCAACAGCTGGTTTTCAGGAAAATTTGTAGAAGTGATTCAGTTGGTCTTTTTATTATTATTATTATTATTATTATTATTATTATTATTATTATTATTATTATTATTATTATTATTATTATTATTATTATTATTATTATTATTATTATTATTATTATTATTATTATTATTATTATTATTATTATTATTATTATTATTATTATTATTATTATTATTATTATTATTATTATTATTATTATTATTATTATTATTATTATTATTATTATTATTATTATTATTATTATTATTATTATTATTATTATTATTATTATTACTATTATTATTATTACTATTATTATTATTACTATTATTATTATTACTATTATTATTATTACTATTATTATTACTATTACTATTATTACTATTACTATTATTACTATTACTATTATTACTATTACTATTATTATTATTACTATTATTATTATTACTATTATTATTATTACTATTATTATTATTACTATTATTATTATTACTATTATTATTATTACTATTATTATTATTATTATTATTATTATTATTATTATTATTATTATTATTATTATTATTATTATTATTATTAATTTACGTCTTCCAATGTTAAGTCATATGGGACGATGAATGAAGTGGATGAAATGATGCCAAAATGATCCAAGGGCTTAGATTTACCTGACATTCGTCTATCAGGATAAGGGAAACCCCCGGAAAAAACCAAAAACCTTATCCAGGTAATTCACCCTGACCGAGATTCAAACTCAGGTCCTCTTGAATGTGAGGCAGACACACGAACATCTACATCACCGAGACAGGCTTTCAGTTAGTTAGGCAACGAGAGGGTAAATTCACTATCCAACATTGCCAGATTAGGTATGGGTGGCTAACTTGGTATTCTCGGAATATATGAGAGTATTTCTTAGAAATTTATATATGAACTCAAGAGTAGGAAAGAAGCAAATTTCAGATATGTAGAAATTAAGTGGCAACATTGTATTAGAAGCTAGTAGTGGGGGTCTTAAAGTCATTAGCAAAAGGGAGAGGTTATTAGGAGAATTTTGGTAGTAGGACATTCTGGACATAATCTTGAATACTAAACATTTCAAAATTGGAGCCAGTGTCATCTTTTCTTGGAACATATACCCATACATACCCTGAGATTGGTCTCTGCTCAAGAGTGAAGCAGACACATGTGGCTTCAAACTGGCACAGCATCATTGAGGCAGACACAGATGGCTACACTTCACAGCCATAACCCAGACATAAATGCGCTCTTTAGAGCATGACATAGAAATTTTAAGAGAGAAATATGAAATTACACAGTTTATAATAATGGGGGACTTTAATTTCAGGATAGGAGATAAAGTAGTGAATGTAGACAGTGATACGATATTTGGAGACAAAATAAGAAAGAAAGGTATAGCAGAGACAAGTGTATAGATAAGACAAGTGAGAAGTTAATTGAATTTTTGAAGTGAATACTTTAGAGATTTTAAATTCCAATTATGGTGTCGATGTAGAAGGAGATTTGGTCAAAAATGGCCACAAGTGAGAAGTTAATTGAATTCTGTGAAGTGGATATTTTAGAGATTTTAAATGCCAAGTATGGTGAAGATGTAGAAGGAGATTTGGCCAAAAATGGCCAAAGTGTTGTAGATTACGTATTATGGCCTGTCAATATGGAACAATTTTAAATAATTTTAAGGTATTAAATTTTATATCAAAAGTAGCCACTTCTCACTGGTAGTGGATATAAAAATTTAGCTAGAGGACATAGAAGGAAAATTGTACCATAGAGCATGTGATCTTTAAATGGAAAGAAGAACTAAAAATCAATTTATATCAATTTTAGAATATACGAGGGCTGTTCAATAAAGAATGATCATAATTTTTTTAAGGTCATAATTTTTTGCACTAAAATTCAATCTTATTATATTCTGTTAGCTTAATGTGAAACAAACATGCTGTAGTACTTTCATTGTTGGTACTCCTGGTTCTCGCCTGTGAGAACCAGGCAAGTTCAGACATGTTCAGTATCGCCTACCGCTGCAATGGAGGTAACATGTGAGGAACAATATGCGGCTTTGAAATTCTTCTTTTGTCTCAACAAATCTTCAGTTGAAGCCTATACAATGTCACAGGAGGCCTATATAGAGTGGTCTTCCCTACAGCACAGCTCGAAGGTGGTTTAAAATGTTTAAAGAGGGGAGACAATCAATTTCAAAGGAAGGTGGACCCGGTGCTCCAGTTACTGCACTTACAGAAGAAAACATCAACACTACTGCTGCCATTGTGAGAGAGGATCGACAAATTACCTTAAGATCACTTTCTGAAATACTGAACATTTCATTGGGTGCCACCCACATGTTAGTGACAGAAACATTACACATGAGACGTGTTTGTGTGCGATGGGTTCCAAGACTGTTGATTCTCGAACAAAAGGACATTGGCATGCAGGGCTGCATGCGTTAAAGTTGATGTTAGAGGAAGATTTGGAGTTTCTTTCAAATGTAATCACTGCTGATGAAACTTGGCTACATCATTTTGATCCTGAGAGCAAACAGCAAAGCTCAGTGTGGAAATCTCCTTCATCACCAACCCCCAAAAAAGCAAAAGTGGTTGCTTCTGCTGGGAAAGTTATGGTCATCTCATTCTTTGATATTCATGGAATGGTTTATCAGCATGTTGTACCTGCACACAAATCAGTAACTGGACAATACTACAGGGATGTCCTGAAAACATTGCAAGTCCATATCAGGCGCAAAAGACCACATTTCCGTGAAGCAGGCTGGATGCTGCACCATGATAATGCGCGGTCGCATATTGCCAATGTTGTTGCTGAATATCTTGCAAAAATCAACGTGAAGTGCATCCCTCACCTTCCCTATAGTCCGGATTTAGCTCCATGTGACTTTTTTCTATTCCCTAACTTGAAGAAACGCCTTCGTGGGAGGCATTATCCATCATCAGAAGCAGTGGTGAAGGCTGCGGAGGCGATTTTGAAGGATCTCTCAAAAAATGGTTTCCAGCATGTCTTTAAAGACTGGCAGAAATGCTGGGACAAGTGCGTCACATTCAGGGGAGACTATTTTGAGAAGGACCATCAAAATTATCAGGATGAGTAAAGGTACGTAGTCAAAAAAAAAAAAAAAAAAAAAAACTGATCATTCTTTATTGAACAGCCCTCGTAAATATAGTGAATTATGCCAACAAGGAATAATATTTATGTTAGCAAGCCACAAACTAGTGTATGCATTAAATGTAATGAGTACATTAATGCAAAGAGCAGGAGAAGGGATGAGAAAGAGGCGGGAAGGAGAAAGAAAGGGGGATAGTATGATAATGAATGCAAAATAGCAAAAGTAATGATGAGCATACTTAATAATAGTTGCCTGCCAGACACGAAGGGAGACAGACGCATAAGCACACGTGCTCACGACCGAAGATGATTGACACGCAAATGTATAGAATTAGGATCGGCACTTTTAATGCATTTAGAACTATGAGCCAGAAGAATCAGCAGGGATCTTCTGGGATGTGTTTAATAAGTGTATGGTACATCTTAGTGATATGAGATTTGTTAATTAATGGGGGGAGTGGAACTAAATCCCGGACCGACAATAAAGCGACTAGCCGCGGTGCTAGAAAATATCACAAAAGAAATAAAAGAAGTGAAGGAGATGGAAAATAGAATTGACAAGAAGATTGGCGAACAGTTTAACGGGATGTTAACAGCATTAAAGAAATTTGAAGATGAAATAAAGGTAGAAATAAAAGAATGTAAAGGCAGACTAACCCAATTGGAAAATTTAGAGGAAGGGAATTGGAAACTAAACCTGATAATATTTGGATTAGAAGAGAGAAGAGACCAACGAATATGGCAGGATGTAGATCTATTCCAACAAAAACGGGAACTAAATATGGCAGGATGGGAGATAGTTGATTGTTTTAGAATAGGAAGATTTGAACCGAAACCAAGACCAATAATAGTGAAAATAGCATCAATGAGATTCAAATGGGAAGTGCTGAGGAACAGTAAACAGTTAAAAGGCACTAAAATATTTATTGAACAAGATTTGGGCAAGAAACAGCATGAATTGAAATCTTTAGCTTTATTGGAAATGAAGAAAGCAAGAACGGCAGGAAAACAAGCATATTTAAAAGGTATTGATTTGTGGATTGAGAGTGTGAAACAGGAGCTTCCTCAGCACTACGTTGCATGGGAGGGCAAATACATTTTGAGGGCAAAAGATGACAGGAATGTCCAACTGACACGTGGTCAAACTATGGAAACAGAGCATAGGTCACCTGCGAGGAAGCTAGAGTCACTGGTGCTGATGAGGGAAAGAGAAGATATGTCAACTGTGACGTCACACATACGGATCGAACACAGGACCAAGTGAGTTGAATCACAACAGCTAAATGACATGCAAGGAGATCAGCTGATGGGGGAGGTCATACCGCGTCAAGTAGTTTGAGAACGGCAGAGGTTGAGCAGAATTTAGGCAACTTACAAGTAGTATCAACGCCATCAGGAAGTATTCTGGAAGTGAAAAACCATGTGTGCAGCAGGAGGCAGATGAACTTAGAAATGTGGAGGTTCAAAAGGAAAAATGAAGTATAGGGATTCGCATTATCCATTGGGGGTTGGAATGTGGAGGGGCTTTGGGAGAAAGTGTGCAGTGGGGAAATCTATAATGTGCTAAAAACTTGTGATATCTTAATGGTTGTGGAAACCTGGGTAGAGAAAGAAATTAGTGTAACAATTCCAGGATTTGACTTTTATAGTATAAGTGGGATGAAGAACCAAAGGAAAGGCAGAGTTTCAGTGGGTTTAGACTGTTTTATAAAGAAATATAAATGTCTTAAAGTGAAAGAAGAAAAAGAACTGTCAAGCAGATCAGTGTTAAGGATATCCATAGGGGACACGTATAAAAATGGGGAAACTGCTTGTATTACTACAGTGTAACCTACAGTGATACCTACTGTATCAGAGTTCTTATGATCCAAATGTGTTTAGGAAACTAAGTTGGGGTATCGAAGTGTTGGGAAATAAGTATGGGAAGTTGAAATAATAATTGTAGGTGATTTAAATGCAAGAATAGGGGAACACCAGGTTAAGTGGAATAATGCAAGTGATGAAGCTAAGGAGGAACTTGAAATAGATAGGTTACCAATAATGAAGGGAGCAAACTTTTAGATTTCTGTGAGGAGAATAATCTTATGATCTGTAATGGCCTGAAAGTGAGTGACAAAGAAGGGGAATTCATATTTGATAATAAAACTGGCCAAAGTGTGGTAGATATTTTAATGTATTCTGTAGGAATTGATGAATGGATCCTAGATTTTGAAGTTATGAATGTTTTAACATCAAGCTGTCACTTTCCATTAAGATTAGAGTTAGGGGAAGGCAACAGGTGTATGAAGAAGCTTGATGAAAGATGTCTCAGTGTGGTGGAAGTGTATAAGGGGAAAGAAAGATGCATAAAACATTTGTTAATGAACTGAATTCAGAGAGTAGTAAAATCTTACAAGTGAGGGTACAAAGCTTCACTGAGAATAAAATAGAGCAAGCCTTAAAAGCACTGGAATATATTGTTAAAAGGGCAGGGGCCAGTATGAAAATGGTGGTTTTAAAGGCATCAGTAGGCAGTGGTTTGACAAGGATTGCCAGGTGGTGAAGACAAGAATTAAAGGAATTAAAGAACTGGCAGCAATCAGGGGAAAAAGAGGAAAGGGAAAATTTCCTGATCCTGAGATGGGCATGAAGGTGTGCAATGGAACAAAAAAAGAGGGAATGGGGTGAGAAATTAGGCAGAATGCTAAATGAAGCAGCAAGAATATATGACACTAAGAAAATTTGGTCAATAGTAAGAGGTCTGTATAAAGATATGGGGAGAGATGAGGATATAGGCGCAGATTAATGGTGTGCATACTTCAAATCACTGTTAGGACAAGATAATTATATAAGAGTGGAAAGAAGTTTGTTAGGGGGTCTGCAAATAATTAATGAATTAGATAGATATATCTCAGATGTTGAATTATGTGAACAAATAAGGAGGTTAAAAGCTGACAAAGCTAGTGGTATTGATTGTATACCAGGAGAATTTTGAAAGGCTTGGGCACTCAATGAGACTAGGAGGAAAATAGTGATAAAATTATTCAATAAAATAATGGAAGAAAAGGAAATTCCTAGGAAATGGAGGACAAGCATGGTATTGCCAATTTACAAGAGAAAGGGAGATAAAAATAACCCAGCTAATTTCAGAGGGATTAGTTTACTGTCTATTCTAGGTAAGATCCCTACTGGAATTCTAGCAAATAGATTGCAAAATTGGGTTGAGAAGGAGAATAAACTATCGGAGTTCCAAGCAGGTTTTAGACCGGGCAGGAGAACATCGGACATCTTTATTATTAAAACAATTGTACACAAACATCTGAGCAATAAAAGGGGAAGGGTATATACGATATTTATTGATCTAGAGAAGGCATTTGGTTCTATTAACAGAGAAGCATTGAGGATAAAATTAAGCAGTAAGGGTATAAGTCATGCATTTATAGAAGTAATTAAGATGATATACCAGGAGAATGAGTTATGTATAAAACTACCAGGCAACAAAGTAACTAAATCTATATCAAGTAAAGCAGAAGTAAGGCAGGGATGTAAACTTAGTCCAGTATTATTTAACCTTTACATTGATGGTATTTTAGAGGAGATATCAAGTTGTAGGGTACATTCACTAGTTATTAATAATAAAGAAATCTCAGGGGTACTGTTTGCAGACGACCTAGTACTTGGGTCTATATTAAGTGTAGGGCTGAGAAGAGCAATCGAGGCAGCTAATTCTTATTGCAATAAATGGGGTTTGAAAATTAATGAAAACAAAACCGAGATTATGGTCTTCAAAAAAGGATACAGGTTGCATAAGGATGAGAAATGGGAGGTTAATAGAAGATAAATAGAGCTAGTAAGGAGATTTGATTATTTGGGGACAAGGTTGAGTTCAGATGGGAGCTGGTAAGAACAAAAAAAGATGTCTATGGCAAAAGGTAAAATGGCCATGAGGGTGATAAGATCATGCTACAGTAAATTGCCAGATATAAATGTCAAATGGTTGAAGAGGATTTATACGGCAGTAGTAGAAAATAGAATGTTACATGGATCAGAGGTATGGGGAGTAGATGAGGCTTGGAAAGACATTGATAGAGTGCATAGATCCTTTTGTTAATATACAGGGTGTCCATAAATGAATATCGGGGTTTTAACGCTTTATAACATTAATTTTAGTTTAATAAAATTAATAAATAAATAATTAATAATAATTAATAAATAATTAATAAATAAATTAATTAATAAATTAATTAATTAATTAATTAATTAATTAATAAATAATTAATTAATAATGTTATAAAGCGTTAAAACCCCGATATTCATTTATGGACACCCGGTATATTGGGATTACCGATAGCATCAACTAACGGGCCAGCACAATTGGAACTGGGCAGGCATTCTACTAAAATTAAAATCTTGTCAAGGGCAATGAAATATTTATACAGAATCACTAACTTGGAAGATGGCAATATTATTAAAGAATGTTTTTATATTCAAAAGAGAAGTAACTGGGGTGGGTCTTGGGCGCATAAAATGAACGACGTGTTGAAGCAGATAGGTATGGGTCCTTCTTGGATAAATGCAGAGTATGGGTATAGAGGCTTCTGGAAAGAAGTAAAGCTAAGATTAGAAGATATTGACAGACAAGACATTTTCACCAATACAAGTGACAAAAGCTCACTGAGGTTATATAGAGAAATAAAAACAACCTGGGGGAGGGAAGGATATATAGACATATGTAGTAAGTTAGGTCGAGAAGGTTTTGCTTGGGCTAGAACAGGAGTGAGAAATTTGAAAGGTATAGGTCAAGAGAGGGAGCTAGATGAATGCCCATTGTGTGGAGAAGAGAATGCAGATTTCCATTGTATATTATATTGTAGTCAAACAAAGATATGGAGAGAGCAGGCTTGGCTACATAAATGGGATAATTTTAGGGATGAAGTAGTAATTAGAAAAATTTTGTCAGTAAAAGGGGAAAATAACAGGAGAAATATAGGGAATTATTTAGGGAAAGTTAAAGAGAGATGGCTAAGAACAATTAAGAAAAAATGTAGAGTAGGATGGGTGAAATGGAAAAATGTGTAAAAAAGGAGTAGAGGGCCTCCAATACACAAAAACCTAGGGTTAGGTGTATGGGGACTGAATTATTATTCAATGGTGGGCAACATGATAGGATTTTCAGGATTTAGGAATATATGGCATTTTCCAGTATGGATTTTATAATTGTAATCTTGATTTTGTATTTCCATTTGATGATGTAAAAGGAAAGATGAGAAATAAATTACATTAAATTATTAAATTTTAGATGAGTCGTATTTCTTACACATCTAAAATTTAATAATTTTTCGCTTCACTGTGGTGTTCCAATACAGTTAAATCTCGATATACATTAAATTAATTGGGAGTCGATTAATAACACAAAACAACACTCACTTTTAAATTTTCCCGGAACCGGTTTCTGAGGCCTTCCCTCTATCTTCAGCCAGACATCGACTTGTTCTCATTGGTGTAACTGGCAATATTTTGTCATCGGTCTCCTCTGGTGGCGGTTCGAGGAACTTGCTGAACAAATCTTTCTGGGGGATGTCGAAATTGAATACTTTGTTCCTATTTTTTGAAATAAAGATTTGTTCCCATGTGGACAGTTCTTCTTTTCCTGTTGTATGTTTTAGTAATTTTGGTTCTGGATTTATGTTGTGGTTTTTTTCCCAAAAATGCGTGGCAACTGCTGATTTTTCTACTTGTTTGTATTTTATGTTCCTAAAGTGTTCCTTTGCTCTTGTTTCTAAATTTCTTTTGGTTTTTCCAATATAAATTTGACTATAGTCACAGCATTCAATTTGATATATACCAGAAAGTCATTTTTCTGTGCTATTTCAATAATTTTGTTGTATTCTATTTTGTATTCTTCTGCTGTGAGAGGGATGTTGACCAGTCTGTGTGCTAAACTATTAAAGATTGCCTGTTTGTTGGATCTTGGATTGTAGCCATTAGCTTTTATGTAGTTGTCTGTCTGTGTTGGTTTTCTGTAAATGCCAAAGTTTATTCTATTTTTATTTCTGATTATTTTTAGATCTAAAAATGGTAAATACTCGTCTTTTTCAACTTCTACAGTGAACTTGATGCTTTTTTCCTGAATATTTAAAAGTTTTAGTGCATCACTGATGTGTTTTTTTGGCACTATGGCAAATATGTCATCTACATATCTTTGCCAGAGTTTGAACATCCATGGGAAACCTTTAGTGATCCTTATTTCTAGTGCACTCATGTACAGATCGGCCAGGAAGGGTGATAAGGGGTTGCCCATTGCTAAACCAGAAGTTTGATGGAAATATTTTGTTTGAAACTGGAAGAAATTCTGTTCTATGCATAATTTGGTAAGTTCGATGTAATCTGAAATTTCAAGTGATGACATTCCAAGTGATTTGAGCCATTTTTCTATCAATGTTGGGAGTTGTTTAACTGGTATGCTGGGAAACAGTGATTTAACGTCAAATGAGACTAGTGTGTCTTCTTCATTTAGTTCAGTATCCTTAATGTGTTCTATAAGTTCATAGGTGTTTTTGATGCTTAGGCTATCGAATTTTGGAAATGAGTTGAATTTGTTTATTAGCCACTTTGCAAGTTTGTATGTTGGTGAATTTATACTGCTAACTATAGGTCTCATTGTTATGGATGGTTTGTGTATTTTGGGTAAGCCATAAAGTCTAGGTAAGGTTGGGTTATCTGGTTTAACTGCATATTTGTTTGATATTATACTTGATTTTGCTATTCTTTTTTCAAATGATTTTATGCAAGCTGTTAATGGATTTTTGTTAATGGTTTCATATTCACTGTTAGTTAGCATTTCTTCCATTTTTTCAAGGTAATCAGATTTATCCATTATGACTATTTTGTTACCTTTGTCTGCCTTGGTGTATATGACGTTTTTTTGTTTCAATGAATGGATAATATTTTGTTTGCTCTTCTGAACGGATCTGGTTTTTACCGTTCAGAAGAGCAAACAAAATAAAGTGTTCCAACACTTCCATGAAAGGATTTATAAAATAGGCAAACAAGTCTTCAAGAAGTTGCCACGCATTTTTGGGAAAAAAACCACAACATAAATCCAGAACCAAAATTACTAAAACATACAACAGGAAAAGAAGAACTGTCCACATGGGAACAAATCTTTATTTCAAAAAATAGGAACAAAGTATTCAATTTCGACATCCCCCAGAAAGATTTGTTCAGCAAGTTCCTCGAACCGCCACCAGAGGAGACTGATGACAAAATATTGCCAGCTACACCAATGAGAACAAGTCGATGTCCGGCTGAAGATAGAGGGAAGACCTCAGAAACCGGTTCCGGGAAAATTTAAAAGTGAGTGTTGTTTTGTGTTATTAATCGACTCCCAATTAATTTAATTTATACAACAACACTGTTTTCAACACTTCCATGAAAGGATTTATAAAATAGGCAAACAAGTCTTCAAGAAGTTGCCACGCATTTTTGGGAAAAAAACCACAACATAAATCCAGAACCAAAATTACTAAAACATACAACAGGAAAAGAAGAACTGTCCACATGGGAACAAATCTTTATTTTAAAAAAAATAGGAACAAAGTATTCAATTTCGACATCCCCCAGAAAGATTTGTTCAGCAAGTTCCTCCAACCGCCACCAGAGGAGACTGATGACAAAATATTGCCAGCTACACCAATGAGAACAAGTCGATGTCCGGCTGAAGATAGAGGGAAGGCCTCAGAAACCGGTTCCGGGAAAATTTAAAAGTGAGTGTTGTTTTGTGTTATTAATCGACTCCCAATTAATTTAATTTATACAACAATACTGTTTTCAACACTTCCATGAAAGGATTTATAAAGTAGGCAGACAAGTCTTCAAGAAGTTGCCACGCATTTTTGGGAAAAAAACCACAACATAAATCCAGAACCAAAATTACTAAAACATACAACAGGAAAAGAAGAGCTGTCCATATGGGAACAAATCTTTATTTCAAAAAATAGGAACAAAGTATTCAATTTCGACATCCCCCAGAAAGATTTGTTCAGCAAGTTCCTCGAACCGCCACCAGAGGAGGCCGATGACAAAATATTGCCAGCTACACCAATGAGAACAAGACGATGTCCAGCTGAAGATAGAGGGAAGGCCTCAGAAACCGGTTCCGGGAAAATTTAAAAGTGAGTGTTGTTTTGTGTTATTAATCGACTCCCAATTAATTTAATTTATACAACAACACTGTTTCCAACACTTCCATGAAAGGATTTTTTTAACTTATAGCATTCCGTTGTGTAAGGACTATGATACAATGAAGCACAAAATTAATATAATTTTCAGTTGAACTAATACAGCTTTAGTTCGAGCTTTAGTTCGAGCTTAACTAGTGAAGTATTGAGTATTAGTTCGACTCAAAATTATATTAACTTATAGTATGTTCAATTCAATTAAAGAGAAGGGATATTTAGATATATATCATAGCAATGGAAGAAGGCAATAATCCATCCAAATTACAGAGGCAAGGGAAGTGCAGACATTCCCAATAATTATAAAGATATTGCACTATTATCAAATGTAGGACAAATATTTACAGGAATTTTATCTCATAGATTACAGAAATGGATAGAGGAGTATATGAATGAATGAAAGTAAATGGGTTGAGCCCTTTTGGTCCCTTGCACGTAGGCCGCATATTAGGCCCATTGTGCCCCACTTACTGGAGTGCTTATTCAAGTCCCTTGGCCTCCAAAAAGGACAGGATGTCTTGTATGAGCACTCCTTATATCATCTGGTTTCAGTTTATCTGAGCCCAGAATAAAGTATCTAAGTGTAGAAAGTGCTATTCACACAAAATATGTAGAGAAGACTCATCCTCTCCACCGCACTTCCTGCATGTGGGGTCTGCACTAAGCTTCATCACATGCAGTTGTCTCTTTAGGATGTTGTGCCCTGTCAACAGGCCAACAACACTTCTAAGTTGTACCTGATTAAAGGTTAGCAGAATCCTGCTGTTCTTGGTAGGTTCCTCAATCATAGACCGAGCCTGCCTAGCCGTGGTAAGATTACACCATGAAGTACCATGTTGAAGTGATACCCAATCAAGGATCTCACATCTCCCTTCTTGTGGTAATACCAAGGATAGGTTCCAGACCAATAAACGCATTCTCCGAGCCCACCCTGGCTAGCCTATTACCTGGTTCATTTCCTCTGATTCCAACATGTCCAGGAACCCAGCAGAGCTGTACTGGTCAGCGAGTATAGAGAATATTCAAAGTCTCCTTTGTACCAACCTAGAACTTGCTGTGCTAGCACACAGTGCCTTCAGGGCAGTCTGGCTGTCAGAACAGATACTTATCCGACCATGCAGCCAAGGCATCCCTAAGATGTGATAAACACAGGCCAAAATAGCATATATTTCGGCCTGGAATACTGTAGAATAACCTCCCAGTGAGTACGATAGCCTGCTCTTAGGCCCATAAATGCCAGTCCCGGTCCCCGAGTCAGTCTTGGAGCCGTCTGTGTACCAGACGGATCTCTTGACACACTCAGGAACCCGTGGGCCACGAATCCATTCCTCTCTGGGCAGAAAACTATCTTCAGACTCAGATTTATAAATAGGCTTCATATTGTCGCAACCCATTGCTAGGATAGTCTGCAACTTCTGAAGCCTGTTCAATATCTCTCTGTGTCCTTTAACTGGATTTTTAAAAGACCAATAAGCCAAACTCCAGAGACGATGAGCAGTCACCCCGGCCTCTCCTTGGGTAAGCGAATTCAGAGGATGCAAACCAAGCAGTGCCTCTAGGACACTGAGTGGGGTGGTGCGTAAGGCTCCAGTAATCCCCAAACACGCTAAGCATTGGATCGTATTTAGTTTGTTTTTGGTAGCCTGTGTCGTAACACAAGGCCACCATACCACCACAGCATAAGCGATGGAGGGCCTGATGATGGAGATGTAGAGCCAATAAACCACTTGTGGTTAAGTCCCCACCTCACACCAAGGGCCCTCCAACAGGCCCACAAAGTATTGCAGGCCTTAATCACTTTATGTTTAATATGCTCTCTCCACATCAGTCTAGAATCCAATATAACTCCCTGATACCTGACCGACCTGGATCAAAGAAACTACTTCCCAAAAATGATCGGCTCGCACAAACCATCAAGCTGCCTCTTTCTTGTAAAAACAATGAGGTTAGTTTTCTCAGGGCTAGCTGACAATTCTACCTCACGACACTACCTTTCAACATCTTCAAGAGCATTTTTGCATAAGGCCCAAAACAGTATCCGCAAATTTGCCTCTGACTACAATGCAGATGTCATCTGCATAGCCTTGGGCATATAGTCCACTTTCATTGAGCCTGACAAGTAACTCATTTACCACCAGGACCAAATGAGTAGAGATAAGACACCTTCCTGAGGGCAGCTTCTGGGCATAGTACACATCAACCTACTCTGGTTGAGCGACACTATTGCCTGGCGGCCCTCCAGGGATGCGATAATCCATCGAGTTACACATTGGTTAACTCCATGTCTAATCAATCCTCTATAGATAGAGCCATACGAAGTAAAATTGAAGGCCCCCTTTTATGTCTAAAAATACTGCCATGGCCAGCTCTTCTTGGTCAAGCACTTCCTCAGCCCTGAAAACCAGCTGATGAAGCGCCATATCCACAGATTTGCCAGCCTGGTAGGCGTGTTTTTCAGTACTCAGAGGCCTTTTGATAGATATAAGACCTCTGATATGTCTATCTACTAGCCTTTCCAAGTCTTTAATAGAAAGGAAGTCAGACTAATAGGTCTAAAATCCTTAGGCCCAAGGTAAGAGCTCCTCCCAGGCTTAGGAATGAAAACTAGTCTTGCCTGTCTCCACAACGGGTGTACATAACCCATTGCCAGGCAAGCTGTAAAAATTCTTACCAGGTTTGGAATGAGTTAAACCTATCCCTGCTGAAGCAGAGTCGGATAAATCCCATCCATCCCTGGACTTCTGAAAGGGGCAAAAGATTGGATTGCCCACTTTATACACTTATAGGTGACAATCTCTTAGGCAGTTCGTCATCAAACTTACCAGGACATTAGATGGCAGCACGACACCAAGCCAGATGCAGACACCGGATGCATCATCAGTCAACCACAGAACTACGATAGGGGAGAAGTCCCCAGAAACTAGTCTTCATCAAAAACTACCCATTTTTTATTAAGAACATCCTGGAATGCAGATACACCATACAAAATTAGGGGCACTACAACACCTTGATATATAATTTTAAGAATACTAGAATTCAGACCCCAGGTGGGTCTTGTTGTTGTTGCGAGGGCACCAAGGAGTTTGCTGGCTCTTTCAGCAATATAATCAAAGTGTGATCGGAATGTTAATTTACAATCCAGTATAACACCAAGGTATTTTACCATAGATACCACCTTCAAGTCGACGTTATTCATGGTAAGAGTAATGGGCTCCATTTTTCTTCTTCTGGTGACAATCATCACCAAGGTTTTGTAGGGATTAAACATAAGTTTATTTTTAATTCCCCATGAGTGTATTATTTTAAGTGCTTCATTAGTTCTTTCTTCAAGGATTTTAGCATCATTTGATTTAACAAGTAGTAAAGCATCATACAGTATAACCCAAAAACCTGGACTACATGCAGATCCTTGGGGGCAGCCGCGTGTAACTTCCTTTGTGATGGTTTCTCCACTTACAGTAAGCAAGGATTTGTGATCCCTAAAATAATTCACGATTAAATGATAAATATTTGTTGGGCATTTTTTAGTTTTCAATTGATGTAAAATCTTGGGCCACCAAGCATGATCAAAAGCACCAGTTACATCTAAAGAGACTAAAACAACAGATTGTTTATTTAGCTATACATTTTTCATCCAGTCTACTACCTTATATATTGCCGTTTCAGTTGATTTTTGAGCCATGAAACCAAATTGAAGATCACTAATTGAGCCACGTTTTAGTAAATGATACATCACACAATCAATTGTAAGTTTTTCTAGGCATTTGCCTAGCAGAGGTAGCAGGCTTATTGGTCTGTAAGCAGCAGTAATTTTATTATTTACATGAGTTTTGGGTATAATTTTCACAACTGAAATTTTCCACTGATTTGGGAACACACCCAATTCTAGACATTTATTGTAAATGTTCGTTATGAGAGTTGGATGTATATAATGCACATGTTTGATTATATTGGCACTGAAAGCATCATGTGCTGCAGATTTACGGTCATTTTGTTTTAATATTATACGTTCCACCTCAGGATAAGTAAAAGGAAAGTCATCCAAAGTATCAGTTTCAGTTTCTGCCTCATGTCGGATCCTACATTTGCAGTTTCTATTGCATTAGCAGTGTACCCATTTTCAGTCTGCAACGTTGTTGAAGTATTATTTAAGCTTTTTGAATTCCGTGTATATTTATACACAATGCCCCATGGATTGACTTGTTCTGTACAAAATGTTTTCCAGCTGGTGAATTTCGCATTTAAGATCATTTTTTTATATTCAGCTATTAGCATAAAGTAAGTCTTTTCATATTTAATTCGCAATAGCTCGCATTTGGCACGTTTGAATCTTCGTTGACTCACCAACACTCGTTTCCTCATTATTGTAAGCTCAGAGTTCCACCATTGGTTTTTACAGTGTTTTGTTGTTATTTTTGGGAGATGCGAATCACAGATGAACAAAATACGCTTGGTTAACTTATCAAAAAACTTATCCAAGAGTGTGGGGTTGTTCCCTTTTTTTCAAGTCATCTAATAGAGGATCAATATTTTTCTTAACTGCAAGATGAAAATGCGACCAAAGCACATTATTAGTTCTATATAAACGTGCTAAAGAGTTATTGTTCAAATTAGTGTTGACAGTATGATTAAAATTAAGTTTTATCGTAATAAGGCTATGATCTGAGAGGGTATTAAAATTTATATTCAATGAAGTAACATATGGTAGCATAAGTGACTTACACATCCTGATATCAACGAAGCTTGTAGAATTTCCTCTTCGAAAAGTTGGAGTATATCCTTCATTTAGTATATACAGATTGTTTACACTACAAAAGTCATTCACTGCTCTTCCACAGGAATCAGTAAAGGGGCTATTGCAAGCAGTGTGCTTTGAATTAAAGTCTCCCGCAATGATTAGCGGATTCCCTTGTACAGTATTACATATTTGAGTCAGTAAGTTAAGATCATTTTCTATATCCTTGTCAGGATCACAGTATATCGAACACACATATGTATTCATTCCACCAATAGCAATATTAACTAGGACACAATCGAAAGAACAAAGCTAGCTTAATTTTATAATATTTTGATATTCACTAATGATGCCAGCACGTATTCTTCGGCTATTGTTGTCAGTTGTAAAAGTTGGTAAATTAAATCCTGTTATTCTGTTTTCTTTCGTATTGGGTTCTTGTACACAAAGAACTTTGATAATTGAGTTGTTTGTGCAAAAATCTGTGCTGGAGCAGTGATTAGAGACAGTTATTAGCTCTTCAGTGGGTAGTATTGATTTATGTAAATTATATTGATATATGTGGAGTTTGGCCATAATTTGTTTTCGATCTTATTATTTCCACAATCTTTTTATAGGCTGGGCAGTCATAAGAGCTAGCAGGATGGTTAGTATCGGATGCAGTAAAATTAGTTTTCTTATTTATCATTTTATTATTGAAGTTTTTACAGTTAATACATTCAATATGCGTTTTAGGACATGTTTTAGTATCATGTTCTTCTGTGCAATAAGAACAATGTTTAAATGATTGACAGTTAGCAGCCACGTGTCTGAAGCCAGAGCAATTATGACATCTTATCACATGAATATTGTCATACACTGAACACCGTGAGTATCCAATATACAGTTTCTCCTCTTGTTTCACTGCCTTATAGATGATAGAAGTTTCAATCATGGCATATTGTGAATCTCCTTTCCTGGTCTTTCTAATAAATACCTTCTTGATGAATTGTGAAGAATGTAGAAGGCACTGTTTGATTCTTGGATTTTGTTGTTTAATAGATTCAATTAATTGATCTTCAGGATGATCAGCTTCAATACCGTGAATGATAAGCCTGGGATTTAACTTATCAGGTATCTTGATATTCAGTTCTGGATTTGACTCCATGTCTTGAGCAAGCCTTTTACATTCCGCTTCGGATTGAAGCTCTAATATAACACCTTAGTTTCTAGCTTTCTTGGTACCTTTAACCCCTACTGTAACTGATTTTATGTTTGTTCGCATTAGTTGCAAAGTTTACAAACTGTCTGCGACTTTATTCTGGTCCTTTGGAGTTACAATCACTACATGTTTAGTTTCATTTACCACAGATTTTGTCATATCCGAGTAAGAAGCTTGGAAAAAAGTAGGTTGTAGATCATAAACATTTTGTTCTGAAACAGCCTTAAAGTAGTCTAACGATTCTTTGACTTTACTTACGTGATCAAGAATAACTTTTTGCACCTTCTTAATGCTCCTTTTATCACCATTAACAAGTTCAATTATACTATTTAAAGCATTTTCAGCAGCTCGATATTGACACAGTATTTCTTCCTCCATGGCCATCTTGATTCTCCTGCAGTGAATTCCTGCTTCGATCTCAAAATGTTCCCAAAATTAATAGAGTGAGCAAAGAAATGAAAAAGGATGTTCAAATCTAGCTAAATTGTTTGAAATTCCAGAAACTGCAAAATAATTTTATAAAGATGTACTAGAAAATACTAATAAAGGTTAAAGCTTACATATTCATATTGTTTGAAATTTCTTTGTATATATTCAATATGTTTGTTATATAAATAAAGCAAATATTATATTGTTATTGTACAAGTACTTAGTTTCTAATAGAGAGAGTCAACATGAAAAATTCAAAGCCATGGCCAGGATTTGAACCATGGATCTCCTGGTTTCCATCCAGTCGCTCTTACCCTTTGAGCTACCATGGCAAACGTGCCGTCCTGCCATTAAATTCTCCATTTGACTCATATAATTCCCTGGTAGACCACTAGGGGCTCTCACATCCAAGATACACTGTTTGTGGCGATTTACTATTGTAAGTACTTAACTCCCAGGCTTCATCATTTAACTTTTATTATTTTAGTTAATTGATGGAAATTAATCATTTCTTCACACTAGCCATATATAGGCTAAGGTTTTTGATAGAGAGAGTCAACATTGCCATGGCCAGGATTTGAACCACAGATCTCCTGGTTTCCGTGCAGTCGCTCTTACCTTTTGAGCTACCATGGCCAACGTGCCGTCCTGCCATTAAATTCCCCATTTAACTCATATAATTCCCCGGTAGACCACTAGGGACCGTTGCATCCAAGGTACACCGTTTGTGGCGACTTACTATCGTAAGTACTTAAGTCCCAGGCTTCATCATTTAACTCTTATTATTTTAATTAATTGACGGAAATTAATCATTTCTTCACACTAGCTGTATATAGGCTAAGGTTTTTGATAGAGAGAGTCAACATGAAAAATTCAATGACATGGCCGGGATTTGAACCACAGATCTCCTCGTATCCGTCCAGTCACTCTTACCCTTTGAGCTACCATGGCCAACGTGTTGTCCTACCATTAAATTCTCCATTTGACTCATATAATTCCCCGGTAGACCACTAGGGGCTCTCCC
The DNA here is from genome assembly GCA_030765055.1 of Mantis religiosa. Lineage (NCBI taxonomy): Eukaryota > Metazoa > Arthropoda > Insecta > Mantodea > Mantidae > Mantis > Mantis religiosa. The sequence continues at coordinate 331,945,884 of CM060950.1, forward strand.
ATCCAAGATACACAATTTGTGGCGACTTGCTATCGTAAGTACTTAAGTCCCATTGTTTCTTTAATGCCATTTGTTTCTTTTCACATTCAATGAGACAGTTTCAGGAAGTAGAATCGAATGATTAATGTATTTGCTGTGCTAACCAATTAGTATTGCCAATAAATAGAAAAAAACGTTTTTCTCACAAACGCATTTTGCGCATCTATCTAGTTTTGGAAAAATGCTCCTCAATTCATAAGGAAATGAAAATCTGCAAAATATGCCATTTGGACAGTCTTTACATTTGCTATCATTTTTAATGTTTTTATAGCATAGCACTGCTTACTTAACTTTTTAATAAAATCTTCTATATGTACAGTCCAATCCAAGTTTTGATTTAACCACAAACCTAAAATTGTTGTATCTTTTACATATGAAATGTTGATGCCATCCAAATTAAGGTGAGGGAAGGCAATACTTCTATTTACTTTATCCCGAAAACCTATTGTTACTGTTTTATCTTTGTTTAAAATTAGTCTGTTTTGATCAAGCCTGGTATAATTGTTTCATTAATTTCATTCAAATTGTGAAGTAAATGACCTTTATCATTACCAGTGATGAGTAATGTTTGTGTTATCTGCAAAAATAGTAAATTTAATATTTTCCTTATCTACATTATGGGTTATATCGTTAATATAAACTAGAAATAGAAGGAGGCCCAAGATCCACCTTTCAGTTGATCCACCTTTCCAAAAACCATGTTGCTGGTCTATCCATAAATTGTGTTTATTAAAGAAAGACTTTAACCTTCTAAACATTATTTTTTCGATAATTTTAAAAAAATATGATAGTAGAGAAATTGGTCTGTAATTTTCAATCTCTTTTCGTGGTCCTTTTTTAAATAGTGGTTTTATTTTTTAACTTTTTAAGCAGTCTGGAAATTTTCCTGTATTAAATGAAAGATTTATTAAATAACTTAACTAAGTAAAATATGGAAAGGTATTAAGACATTATACAAAAAATATATTGTCAAATCTAACATAACTCAAGAAGAATGGTTAGGGTATTTTGCAACTTTATATACATTTGAAAGCTTTAGTGTAGGGAGGGTAATCCCAGAAATAGTAAATAATTTCAATGAAATCTTGGACAGTGTCATAACAGATGAAGAAGTAATGAATCAAATTAAAAAAATTAAAAGGAACAAAGCACCAGGTATAGATGGTATACCCGCAGAGTTCATTAGGGAATGGAGCAAAGACGTGAACCGAGTTAAAGTTCTAACATCATTGTTCAACTCAATGAAAACCAAAGGGTATATACCTAAGAGTTGGAAAAAAGCTATTATTCAGCCAATTTATAAAGGTAAAGGGGATATGGATATACCCAATAATTACCAAGGCATAGCACTGTTATCGAATGTGGGAAAAATTTATACGGGTATCTTGGCAGAAAGGCTGCAAGTCTGGGTAGAGGAGCATAATATTCTTTCAGAATTCCAAATGGGCTTCAGAAAGGGGAGGCGGACAGTTGATAATGTATTCATCATAAAAACACTAGTAGATAAATACCTAAAAAATAAGAAAGGTAAATTATATATGGCTTTTATCGATTTGGAAAAAGCTTTCGACCAGGTAGAGCTGAAACTGTTGTGGTATAAGCTGTTAATGAAAGGAGTGAGTAATCAAATGGTAACTATACTAAAAGAATTGTATAATGAAAATACATTTTGCATAAAATATGAAGAAGAGGCACTAACTAAAGAAATACAACTGGAGGGAAAAGGACTAAGGCAAGGGTGCAAGCTAAGTCCAATTTTATTCAATTTATTTATTGATGATGTATTACAAAATATAAGTAAGAATAATAGTCTCATACCAGTAATAAACAACTTACAAGTCCCAGGTTTACTTTTTGCAGACGATTTGGTAATAACGTCCATTACCGTTAATGGGTTAAAAATATCTTTGCAAGAGGTGGAGAAATACTGTTCAGAGTGGGGCTTAAAGGTAAACAGCGAAAAAACTCAAATTGTAGTATTTAAAAAAGGAACTAAATTGAGTAAATATGAAAAGTGGAAGAAGGGAGAAGCTGAATACAAAGTAGTGCGTGACTGTACTTAGGATTAAAATTAGATGCAGGAGGCAAATGGGAAAAACAAAAGAAATCAGCACTGGCAAAAGGGAAAGCAGCAATGATGGCTGTGAGAGGGTGTCTATATAAAATGCCGGAGATGGAGATGAAATGGTTGGAAAGAGTATATAGTTCTGTAGTCGAGACCAGAATACTATATGGCATTGAAATATGGGGGCTTGAGAATGGGTGGGAAGTTGTGGATCAGATACACAGGATGTTCTGTAAGGAAGTTTTGGGGCTGCCAATGGCAACAGCAAACGAAGTTGCTCAAATTGAAATGGGGAGAGTAACAAGGAAAGGGTTAATAATGGAAAGAGCCTTGAAATACTGGCATAGGATCTTGAATTTAGATGAAGGCAGCTTATTGCAACAATGTTTAAAATATCAAGAAGCAAGTCTGCAAAGCTCGGGCTGGGCAAGCACTCTACGAAAAAATTTAGAAAATAATGGCTTAGGGGATATTTGGAGAAAAAGAGAGAGAAATTATAAAGGTTTCTGGAAGGGTGTTAGAAAAAGATTTGAAGATATAGAGATTCAAAAACTGTTCAGCCAGTTAGGTGAAAAGAGGTCATTGGTATATTATGTTGAGTTAAAAAGTGGCTGGGGAAGGGAGCAGTATATAGATAAAACCCTTAATGAAGAAAGGAAGGGGATAGCATGGCTGAGAGCAGGAGTGTGGAGGCTAAAAGGGCAGCGGAATGGGTTTGTGCAAGACAAGTGCCCATTGTGTGGGGGTAAGGAAGATGTGGAACATATCCTTTTTGAATGCAGGGAAACAGATTTGGGGAAAAGAATACGACTGGAGAAACATTAAGCGAAGTCCTGATATATGTAAAATTATAGATAAAAATCTCAAGAATGTAGGTCAGTTCTTAGATAAAGTGAAAAATAAATGGAAGTGGACTGTGAAAAAAGGAAATGAACAATAGTGTGTAAGCAATAGTAGTAATGGTAGTAGTAATAGAAATGTAAGTAGTGTATTACACATTTTGAAATTCAACGGGCTGCCCACCAATTAATGGCCTGGGCCAAATACTGGTGATCAGCTCAACAATTGTAATAGCTTAGTACATAAATAAATAAAATAAAAAATAAGTTAAAGGTTGGCTAATATACACACCATATTTCTTTATTACAAGACTGAAAAGCTGAATAACTATACAAGAGTTTTTATTTTTAAGGTTCTTTATTACTGAGTTAATTTCATTAATATCCGATGGCAAAAGAAATAAGGAAAATGGAAAATGTGGTAAATTTTTAAATTCCTCTATTTTATTCTTTTGACTAAGCTTAGAATATTATTTGAAGCAAAAGATTAGAAACAGTGATGTATTTAACATTTGAAAGTAATGAGTCCGTAATTCAAACACAAACATCACTTAAATTATCCTTACTTGGACATGTTTCGTAGAACGTTTTGTCCCCATCGTCAGCAGTTATCCGACTGGTTGGATCCGTTTTCGACAAAAACGGAAATTACAAAACTTAAGAAATAAATCCATAAAGACAAACACACACAACTTAAAATTACTGGAAATTAATAGCGTTTCTCACGTAAAAAATCTATCTTCGGAAACATTCAACAAACGAGAGTTTTCGTTTCTTAATAAAGGCCTAAAAACATGTATAGGTTGCTCCAATAACACTGATGATTTAATAGCAGACGTAGAAATAGTTTCCTGTAACCTAAAAAACAAGAAAAAATTGCCGTACGTAAAGAATGTGAAACAGCCATACTGGAAATACAGAAAGACATTAGAAATAATTTCCCTTCCAAACAAGTAATCAAGGCCCTCAAATCAAAACCAGTAATATACACAAAAGCGGACAAAGGCAACCAAATAGTAATCCTAAATAGATCAGATTACATCTCTAGAGTAGAACATATGTTACAAAGCAATGAATTCACAAAATTGGAAAGTGACCCACTAAAACTCTGTATGAATGAATTCGAGAGAACCTTAAAAGAAGTCTGGATATTATCTTATATACAGAAATCTAAAGTCAAGCCAGACCGGCCATGCCGTGGCTCAGTGGTTAGACTGCTTGGCTCTCACCAAGGCGGCCCGGGTTCGACTTTTTTCAAACCAGACCACCCAGTATTACCGAGAGTTTATGTGTTGCCGAAAATTCATAAACCAGGAGAGAAAATGAGGCCCATAATCAACAACATAGATGCACCTACCTAAAAGTTAGCCAAACATCTAGCACATACATTTTCATCACTTCCACTGTTCCACAGCCTAGCCATTATAAATTTATTAGAATTAGTAGGCAGGATCTCAAATTTGCATTTGGACACAGAAGACAAACTAGTATCATTTGATGTCACCTCTCTTTTTCCCAGTATTCCAACAGATGAACTCATGCTACTCCTCAAGAAATGGCTCATACAGACTAACATTCTAGCAGAAGAAATAGAAGATCTCACAAAACTTACTCATTTATGCATACATCAAAATTTCTTTGTATTCAACAGTAAATTCTATCAACAGACCTCAGATGATGATGATGATGATGATGATGATATATATATATATATATATATATAAGGGCGCTCAACTACGGCGGTCATCAGCGCCCTTTAAAAAACTAGTCATGGCAAAAGCCAGATATAAAACTTTCTAAAAACTATACAAGTGTAACAAAACCTATTAAAAATACACGTACATAAAAAACATCAATCAAAACCTACTAAAAAATTTTGTTCACTAAATCCTAAACTCTAAACTAGACAAGAATCTAAATATAGAATAAAAAGAAGTATTTCAGAAGTATTTCCTGGTAAGTTTGATGACGTCATCAAACTTACCAGGACATTAGATGGCAGCACGACACCAAGCCAGATGCAGACACCGGATGCATCATCAGTCAACCATAAAACTGACGATAGGGGAGAAGTCCCCAGAAACTAGTCTTCATAAAAAACTTGTAAGTGGAGAAAAGTATATACAAGGTTGACTCACTTGCCTAATTTTAGTAAGAATCTAAATACCTTCTCCACAGGTCTCCATGCACGGCCTACACGTGGGTGGGCCTGTTGACCGTCTCCCTCAACCACGAAGAGGAGCCCACACGAGGGAGACTGTTGGCTCGGGACCCCGGGTGTGCCAAACCCGTACCTACCGAAGTAGGTCCCTGGGGGGAACAGACCTCAGGCCTAACATTGGACAATCCACTTTCACCTTTCCTAGCCCACCTCTTTATGAGCTACTTTGAAACACATTACATCATCCTTCCCATACATGTTCAAATACTGGTATGGATATGTTGATGATATTTTTGCCATTGTTTTGCACAAATGCATACAAGATTCCTTAAAACTATTGAACATAGACAATAGAGCAATAAAGTTCACAATAGAGATAGAAAAAGATGGCTACCTACCTTTCTTAGATCTGAAGATAATCCATGAATTAAATAACATATCTTTTGGCATCTACAGGAAGCCAACACAAACAGATAATTACATAATGAACGATAGCTGCAACCCTACACCCCACAAACATAAAGTTTTGAACAGTTTAGCACATAGACTAGTCAACATCCCATTGAAAAAGAAAGAATACAACAAAGAATATAACCACATTATTAACATAGCTGCAGTTAATGGATACAGTAAACAATTAATAGAAAAGAAAATTTGAAAATTCAAGAAACAGAAACACATATTGGATACCACAAAATTAACAGGATCAAAAACCGAGACACAGTTCAGGAAATTCACATATCATCCCAGAGTGCATCATAAATTCAACAAGATATTCAAGAAGTACAACATCACCCTAGCCCCAATAAATAAATTCAGTTTAAAAAACTTATTATGCAACAACCTAAAAGACCCAGAACCTGAAAACAAGAAATCAGGTATATACAAAATCAACTGCTCAGACTGCAATAAGTTCTACATAGGAAAAACCAGAAGAAGTTTACATGTTAGATTACAGGAACATATGATATGTGTGAAATACAAACAAATAGAAAAATCAGCAATAGCCCACCATTTCTGGTCTACCAATCATGAAATTGTACCAAATATAAAACTATTAAAGCCAGCCAGTAATGAAGCTGAACTAGATGTTTGGGAAAAGTTGCTAATTATAAAAAACAAACAGTATACTTTAAATTTCGAATTGCCGCCTGAAAACTCTCTTTGGAAGTTATCTCACAGACAACAGATGCCACCACAGACAACCAGCTCACTTCAGGAAACCACGGATCCAACCAGTCGGATAACTGCTGACGTTGGGGACAAACCGTTCTCTGAAACATGTCCAAGTAAGGATAATTTAAGTGATGTTTGTGTTTGAATTACCGACTCATTACTTTCATAAGCTTAGAATAATTATTTATTTCATTAAAATGGGTGTTAAAAGAATTCACAACTTTTTTAGCTTCAGAAATTAGTTCACTATTGTATTTAATTGAATTGATACTGTGTAATTCATTATGTTTGCCTGTCTCTCTTTTAATAATGTGCCAAACAGACTTAGATTTATTATTTGCTTCACATATTTGCTTGTTTATTGATAACCTTTTTGCTTGCTTAATGGTTTTGTTATATATTTTCTTATAATTTTGCAGGAACACCCTGAAATTCATGAAATGAAATGAAAAAGTAGTGGCATTCTCTTTAACATACTAATCTAAGTCTCTTACTTGAATTTAGTATTCCTTGTGTAATCCAGTCTTTACTTGCTCTTCTGCTATTTACATTTACTTTTTTAAGGGGAATAGCTACATTAAAGTAGTGTAGTCTTAAAAAATTCCTATATGCACAAGGGTGAGGAGAACTGTGGATAATTTATTCATAATAAAAACATTAGTGGAAAAATATTTAAAGGAAAAAAGGGGGAAACTGTTCATGACATTCATAGACCCTGAGAAAGCATATGGCAGAATGGACCTAAAATTTGCTAATGTGTAAACTTTGGAGCAAGGGTGTAAGTTATCATATGGTGAAAATCCTTAAAGTGTCATACAAGGATAATACATTTTGTGTGAGAGTAGAGGAGGGATGGGTAACAGAAGAAATAACTCAAAAGAAGGGACTAAGGCAAGGGTGTAAACTAAGTCCAAGGAAATCAGCCCCTATGCCGTTTTGTCCACCACAAAATTCACATACTCGCCTGGGACAAACCTGGGCTGCTGTTAATGACGATACTCTAAGTAGAAAATAATAACAATTTTGTGGCAGCAATGAATAATGTGATAATTCTGGGATTATTATTTGCAGATGATTTATTAGTAGGATTAAAACGATAGGCTTAAAACAGTCCTTGCAGCAAATAGATAAATACAGTAGTGAATGAAATTTGAAGGTAAACCAGGATAAGACTCAAATATTAGTATTTAGAAAGGGGGGGGGGGGGCAAAATTGAGTAAATTTGAAAGGTGGAAGAAAGGAAACCAAGAATATAAAGTGATTAGAAATTGTATATATTTAGGTATTCAAATGAATTGGGGTGGAAAATGGGAAAAACAGAAGAAGTTAATTTTTGCAAAAGGAAAAAGGCATTGGCAGCACTTAGAGGGTGCAAATACAGAATATCAGATATTAGTGTCAGGTGGTTAGAAAAAATATATAACCTGGTAGTGGAAGCAAAAGTGTTATGTGGGTGTGAAGTTTGGGTTCTGGAGGGAGATGGGAAGTTGTAGATATTCTGTAGAGAAGTTTTAGGACTACCAAGTGCTACAGCAAAGGAATTCACCCAATTGGAAATGGGAAGAATAGGAAGGAAAGGTAGGATCATGGAAAGAGCACTTATGTTTTGGTTTAGAATTTTAAATTTATATGAAAAGACTCTGCTAAGACAATGCTTAGGATATCAAGAAAAGGGTTTAAAAGGTAATGGGTAGTGCTATAGTGTACAATATGTTCTGGAAAGCAATGGTCTGGGAGAAATTTGGAGAATGAGAGAAAACAATGTAAAGGGTTTTTGGAAAGGAGTAGGGAGACGATTTGAAGACATGGTAATACAAACACTGCTTGCTGATATAATTGGAAAAAGATAGAATCATACATTACAATAAAAATGATATGGGAAAGAGAAGCATAAATTGACAAATTAAATAAAGAACAGCCTGCTTGGGTGAGAGCAGGTGTATGGACACTGAAAGGGATGTGAAATAGTTTTGACAAAAAATGGTGCCCAGCATGTGGGGGAAAAGAAGATATAGAACACATAATTTTGTAGGTAAAGGGACCGAGTTATGGAGAAAAGAATGTATAAATGAAACTCAAAATGGATAGATTGCATTAATTAAAACTTTTAGTACAAATTATATGAAATCTAGAAAGTTTTTAAGTAAAGTTAAAAAGAAATGTAATTGGTCACTAAAAAGAGAAGTAAAAAGGTATAGTTTTAAGGGAAGTTAATGTGTATACATTTTGACAAAACCTGACAAATTTGAAAGGGAACTGCTCTACTTTGCTGCTGGGTATCAACATTAACAAAAAGTGACCCTCTTGAACAGGGTGAGAAGCAATGTAGCCAGTCTTCTGGTTCCTGTATTTCCTGCAGATACATACATTTTAAACCCAAACCTCAAAGTAATGCTGTCCTTGACAAGAGAGTGGGGCAGAGGTGTCGTGTTTTGGAAAAATCTATGGATAGTAGAAGTTGTAAATCAATATGGTAAGTTCAGCCTGGGCTGAACACTTAACCATATTCTTTGTATTTTTTATTTGTAAGAAGCTTAATGCAAATAAATAAAATAAATATAAGATTGAAAATATTTCAAACTGATCCTATCGAAAGTAAATTATCTGTACTCCATTTATGATGGTCACTGTAGGTTTCTTTGTAGAAGAGTTTGATGTGGACAGTGCTTGAATGCTTTGTTTGCCTCAAATCTCTAGAAGAATGGGAACCAAAGGATGATTTCTGGAGGAACACAAGAAGCACAGTTCCAGTTGAATGTATGTTCAGTTGAAGGATAAAACCTTAACCCTGGAGTATCACATAGACTTTATGTTTGAGAAGAATAAGAATAACATTTGCTGTACACTTAAAGCATCGGAAAGAAGCCATAAAGTTAGCAGAAGCAACTAGGAAGTTGTAATCAAGCAGTTGGTGAAGAGAAGGCAGTAACTTAAGTCTTCTATGGAATATTTCTTAATTCCAAGTGGACAGAGATTTTAAGGTGGAATCATGGTCTCAAATGAGTGACCATTCACTCACACTCCAAAAGTCTTGAACAGCAAACATATCCCTAAGAATGCTATAGTGGCACATGGAAGTAAAAATTGCAGTGGCTATAGAGCATGGCTATATATAGGACACCTGCATCATAATAGGATGCAGTAAAAGATAGCGAAGCATCATAAGAAAAAAAAATTAACATAAGCACTAGAGTATAAAGAACTGCAAATCAAAGACTTCTTAAAAGGTTTCAAGGTAAGCAGCATTACTCAGAGACTTTCAAAACATCACCACTCTGGAATCCAGAGGGAGCCATAGTCATACAATACCGGTCCTTTTGCATTCCATGGCAGAGAGCAAAATTCAAGAATTAGTCTCTTCCTATGAAATGTAAAGGGACTGAAATGTTCTCTCTGACTAGCCCCAAGTGTGTAATTCAACTTGCATGATACACTGATCCTAAATGACACCTCTGCAACAGGCACTATAGACATTACCAGGATTTTACTCAGAACAAGTGCTTTTCCCCCAAACATCGAAAGGAAGATCCCCATGTGGACTAGCATGCTCTACTATAAACCCACAGGAAACTCTTAACCAAACTAGATGAAGGCTTAAGACCAAAGCTGCTCATACCATAGAAGATCAGTCACAAATATGACAGTACTCTCAAAGACAACCACAATCATAGCAGAAGACATGAATTGCAGACTGGACCTGTCAGTGGCTACAGGTGCAATGAACTACAGTAAATGGTAGATGAGGCTTCATGCTTATAAATAACAAAAACAACAAGACATATTTTATGCATGATTGGAGGAATTTAGTAACAGTGACATCAAAATTAATTGAAAAAACTATTTGTAGTCAGTTTTTTGACATTTTGTCACTTACATTTTTATATTATTGAGTTTCGGAAGCCTTCGCCTCCATCTTCAACCTCTATCCAACTGTCGTCTGCTCTGTTAGTAATGTGGCTTTGTGGGTTCGTGAAATGAAAAGTCCAATTACACCACTCAAAAATGTTCTTTATTTCCACCGACTTACAGTTAAACACTTGCCAAATACACAGGATTACGGAATGCACACAACTACATTCACCAGTTTGTCCGTTACAATTCCACTTTGCTCTCGCAATTACGTACAATCCTCCGATGCACGTACACAATCTTCTCGTCCATACACTAGCACTGCACTCTTACGCTGCTTGCCAAGAACTGACTGACTGACCTCCAGCCCGACGTGTTGCTTATATAGGGTCAGCTGGCCAATCTGGAAGGTTCTGGATTAGATGAAATATTCCGTAAGTTCGAGAACTCAGGTGGAACAGAAAGAGACGGCGCAGTGATTTTTTTTCCAGCCACCCCTCGTTACCGCTATAAGACAAACGAGTGGGCGTGGCGAACACCGACCATCTCCTGCTGCTGCTGCCAGTTCTATAGGGAGTTCCGACGTTCGGGTGACACTGCTCCCTCCTCAAAGCTGGTCGTCCCGAACAGCACCATCATAGCGTGCCAGGCGATCCAGGTGTACCACCAACATCTTCCCTCGGGGAACCTTCTGGATGCGGTAGACCACGTAGTTAATCCTCTTCACCACCCGGTACAGTCCTTGCCATGGCTGCTGGAGCTTCGGGCAGCGTCTCTTGGTCCGGGTAGGACAGTACAACCAGACCAGGTCACCTCGCTGGAACCCTTGGCTGTTGGCTTTCCTGTCATACCTGGTCTTCATGCGGTCGCTCGCCTTCTGGATGTTTTGGCGAGCCATCACGTGCATGTTGTGGAGATGGTCAACCAAGTTCTCCACATACTCGGTCGCTGGCTGTTTCGCTTCCGGAGGGCTTCCAAAAGCCAGATCACAGGGGAGATGTAACTCTCGGCCGAACATAAAGCTGGCTGGCGTCATCCCAGTTGTGTCTTGTGTAGACGAGCGGTAGGCCAGCAAGAACAGTGGCACCTTGACGTCCCAGTCTCGCTGATGGCTGGCCATGACCTTCCTCAGGTGTTCCTCTAAGGTCTTGATGTATCTTTCGACCATGCCATCCGACTGGGGATGTAGAGGCGTCGTGCGGGTCTTGTTCACCCCAAGCCTTTGTAGTGCCTCCTTCATTAGGTTGGACTCAAAGTTGGTACCCTGGTCACTGTGTAGCTCTAACGGCACCCCAAATCGACAGAACACTTGCTCCAGGAGGCAGTCTGTGATTGTCTTTGCCTCTTGGTTTGGGATGGCATACACCTCCGGCCACTTGGTGAAGTAGTCCACGACCACCATTAGGTACTTGTTGCCTTGGTCGGAAACTGGAAACGGTCCAGCAATGTCAACGGCGATCCGTTCGAATGGCGCTCCGACGTTGTACTGCTGCATGCAACCCCGGCTCCTAGTCTGGGGGCCACGACTCGCCGCGCACACGTGACACTGATGGCACCATCTCTCAGCATCTGCTCGGAGTTTCAGCCAGTAGTAGCGCTGCCGTAGTTTGTCAATCGTTCGGTTCGCTCCCAGGTGTCCTCCCGAAGTACCGGCGTGCACTTCCTCCAAGACTTCCGGGATCTTACTCCGGGGAAGTACCAACTGTTATCTCTGCGTCTTCCCATCAGGTGATTCCCATACCCGGAACAGCACGCCCTCTCTGGTCTGCAACGAGTCCCATTGGGCCCAGTACGACTTGTAGGTGGCGCTCCTCGGTGCGATGTCCTCCCAGGTTGGTCTTGTCCCTGCCTCCACTTCCCTCAAGAGTGGCCCCAAGTCTGCGTCCGCCAGCTGCTCCCTCCTCAGGCCTGCGCTATCCCAGCCATCCGCAGGCACTGCCACAACTACTCGGACTGCTGCGGCACGCTCCTTCTCTTCCACTCTTGTGCACTGGCCGCACTCTTCTAGACAGGGTCTTCGGGACATGGCGTCTGTGTTACCGTGGCTCTTCCCTCTACGATGTTCCGAGGTGAAGTCGTACTCCTGCAGGCTCTGGACCCAACGTGCTGTCTGGCCTTCCAGGTTCTTAAAGTTCAATAGCCAGGTTAGGGCGGAATGGTCAGTCCTCAGGTGGAATGGCTGACCGTACAGGTACTTGTGGAAGTGTTCCAAGGTCTTTACTACCACCAATAATTCTCATCGGGTGACGCAGTAGTTCTCTGCCTTGGATGGCGTCTTGCTGTAATAGGCTATCACCCGCTCATGGCCGTCCTGGATCTGCGATAGGACACCTCCAATGCAATGGTCGCTGGCGTCGGTGTCCACAATGAAGGCGCCACCCGGTTGTGGAAATCCCAAAATTGGAGCACTGCACAGGGTCTCCTTTAGGTGCTGGAAAGCGTTTTCTGCGTCCTCCGTCCACACAAAAGGCCGGTGTTCCTCTGTCAGGTGGGTGAGGGGTTTGACGATGCCGGAGAACCCCTTTATGAAGCGGCGGTAATAACTGCACAGCCCCAGGAAACTGCGCAATTCTTTCTTATCCTTTGGGTGAGGCCAATCTCTCACAGCCTGTGTCTTCTCTGGGTCTGTAGCCACTCCGGTTGCTGAGAATACGTGGCCTAAGTAGTTCGCTTCCTTGAGGAAGAGCTGGCACTTCTTCGCGTTCAGCTTCAAGTTGTTCGCCTGCAGTCTGTAGCACCTTACTCAGATTCTCGAGGTGATCTTCAAAAGTCTTCCCGACGATGATGATGTCGTCCAGGTATAGCAGGCAGGCATCGTAAGTCAGCCCTCTCATCACTGACCCCATGAGGCGTTGGGAGGTAGCTGGTGCGTTTCAGAGGCCAAAGGGCATAACCGTGAACTGCCAGAGCCCTTGGCACGTCGAGAATGTGGTCTTCTCCTTGTCTCTTGGGTCTAGAGCTACCTGCCAGTAGTCCGACTTCAGGTCCAGGGGCGAGAACCACTGTGCACCAGCTAGCGTGTCCAGGGTGTCGTCAATCCGGGGTAAGGGGAAACAGTCCTTCCGGGTGACAGTGTCCAACTTTCTGTAGTCTACGCAGAAGCGCAGCTCGCCATTCTTCTTTGTCACCAAGACTACAGGGGAACACCAAGGGCTGTCAGACTCTTCAATCACTCCCCTGGATCTCATGTCCTCCAGCATGTCTCGTACCGCCCCTTGCTTCGCCAGCGGAACGCGTCTATGTGGTTGCCGAATAGGCCGGGTGTCTCCGGTGTCGATGCGGTGAAGCACTTTGTCCGTGCGGCCGTAGTCACAATCGCCTTGGCTGAAGACGCGCTCGTATCGCCTCAGTAGTTGTTGAACTTTCTCCAGCTGTTCTGCGGTCTGGTGGTCGGCCGCCCTCTCCAGTAAGCCTTCTAGCCGGGGCCCCAGGTGTTGCTTCGGCGCCAGCTCCTGTGTCTTGTCGATTGCTGTTACGCTCACCACGGGCTCGCACGTTCCCAACTCCGTCCCGGCCTGGACGTCGTGATCGGTGTCCGTTGGATTTAGCAGTCTCACTGGCACCTCCTCTCGGCACGGCAGCAATGCCCTGGCTACACACAGTCCGTGTACAGGCGTCTTCTGGTCCAGCATCATGTTCCTGGTTCTCCGGCCTTCTAGTCGCGCCGTCACCACCACCTCGCTCCTCGCGGGGACAACCACGTCTTCGTTCAAGACGACCCTGGAAATTCCAAGGCGCTCCTCTGTTTGACGGAGTATAACCTCTTCTCCGTTGAGCCGCAGGACCTTCTTGCCGACGTGGACCGTCGCCTCGTGGCTCCTGAGGGCATCCAATCCCAGTATCACCTCCGCAGCCACCTTCGCGACGAACACCCACAGACGTACGGTACTCCTTCCCAAGGTCAGCTTCAGCAGCGCCTCCTTTTCCACAGGCAAGGTGTCGCCCGATGCCGTGACGAGCTGGTATGGTCGACTCGGCTTCCTTGTCGGCAAACCCTTCGCCACGTCAGGTCTGATGATGGTCACGGCTGCCCCGGTGTCCACCAGCACGTGGCACGGCTTTCCTCGCACCCAACCGTCCGCGATAAGGCTGTCATCCATACGCCGGCTGACGGCGCGCAGTGTCACTCGAGGGGATGGTGGTGATGGCGCCGACGTGCCCCTCTCCACGACGGCCCTTACTCGTTTTCCGGCTGCTCTTCCGGGTGTGGGCAGTCTCTCTGCAGGTGTCCGGGCTGTCTACACCCCCAACACAGGCCACTAGGTGTTCGCCGGCGTCCCTCGGCTGCTTCTGTCTCCGGTGTAGCGGACACTTCTCGTTCTCGACGTCGGGATAGCTGTTACTTTGGTCGCCTCCATCCCTAATGCTGCTGTCAGCGCCTCGTGGATGGTTTTATAATCGCCGAGCATTAGGCGCTGACGAATCTCCCGTGTCTCGTACCCCGTCCACGAATGTGTAGGCAGCTTCCCGGGATACGAACTCTGGTGGCAGGTCGACTAGGGCCTTGCTAGCCAGTGGTTCAACTGCTAGGGCGAACTCCTGCAGCGTCTCCCCTGGCTGCTGTGACCTTGCCTTCAGCTGGCTGCGGTACGCTGCGGCTAAGCGGTGGTTCCCAAAACGATTCTCTAGGGCCTCCCAGATGTCCTTGGGTGCCGCCGTTGACTGAACCGCGTTCAGGACTTCCGCGGCCCGACCCTGGAGGCTGGCAATTAACTGTGTGGCCTCCTCTTCTGGTCACCATTTGTTGTGCTTGGCCACTGTGTCGAACTGGCGGCGGAAGACTTCAAACGTTGACGCGCCGTCATATTTCGGAGGTTTGACGCGCGCCGATGTTGTGTCGTGTCCCGGCGCGTCGGCCTTCAAATCCTTCAACCTCCTTCCGACGACGTTCTCCACCATGGCGCTCAGGGACTTGACGCTGCTGTCGGCTTTTCCTTCCAGCTCAACGCGGTTCGCCAGGTCTTCGACGCGCTCGCCTAACTCTGTGACGTCCTCTTTTACGCCGGCCAACTTTCTTCAAATTTGGCGGCGAGAACCTCGTTCGACACCTTCATTTCCTTGGTCAGTTCGGCCATCTTTGCGGTCATTGTCGTGGCCAAGTTGTTGTTTGCCGCTTCTGTTTTTGTTGTTAACTCGTTCATCTTCGCGGCCAAGTTGTTATTTGCCGTCTTCATTTGTTTCAGTTCCGCGGCCAGGTTGTTATTTGTAGTCTCCAGCTTCGCGGACAGGCTGTTATTTGCCGCTTCCGTCTTCTCTGTTAATTTTGCCTTCATTTCCATCATCTTCTCCAAAAAATTTTCCAATGCCACGTCCATCGTTGTAATGTTCGGTGATGTTGTCGTCCCGCTTCCTGACACCAGTGTGGCTTTGTGGGTTCGTGAAATGAAAAGTCCAATTACACCACTCAAAAATGTTCTTTATTTCCACCGACTTACAGTTAAACACTTGCCAAATACACAGGATTACGGAATGCACACAACTACGATTCACCAGTTCATCCGTTACAATTCCACTTTGCTCTCGCAATTACGTACAATCCTCCGATGCACGTACACAATCTTCTCGTCCGTACACTAGCACTGCACTCTTACGCTGCTTGCCAAGAACTGACTGACTGACCTCCAGCCCGACGTGTTGCTTATATAGGGTCAGCTGGCCAATCTGGAAGGTTCTGGATTAGATGAAATATTCCGTAAGTTCGAGACCTCAGGTGGAACAGAAAGAGACAGCGCAGTGATTTTTTTTCCAGCCACCCCTCGTTACCGCTATAAGACAAACGAGTGGGCGTGGTGAACACCGACCGTCTCCTGCTGCTGCTGCCGGTTCTGTAGGGATTTCCGACGTTCGGGTGACAGTAATAAACTTTGAAATCTCACCAGTAGACAAAGAAGTTCATAGTTCCACCGCCAGAAAGAAGAGAGCAGACGATAGCAGATAGTTGGATAGAGGTTGAAAATGGAGGTGATGGCTTCTGAAACTAGTCCCCCAATAATATAAAAATCTAAGTGACAAAGTGTCAAAAAACCAACTACAAATATTTTTGTTTTTTCAATTAAGACATATTTTGTCCATAATGGGAGCAGTACAATAGATCTTATTTTCTGCAATTGTACAGAAAGCAATTGTTAAGCCATAAATTATGCTACACAATAACCAAGGCATCCCTGAAGAAACAGATCCCTGTGATACCAAGTTTCAGCAATGGGCAACAAACTCTTCTTTCAAAATATTAAGTATACCTAAGCCCAAATCACAAAAGC
The DNA here is from genome assembly GCA_030765055.1 of Mantis religiosa. Lineage (NCBI taxonomy): Eukaryota > Metazoa > Arthropoda > Insecta > Mantodea > Mantidae > Mantis > Mantis religiosa. Next base: position 331,962,273 of record CM060950.1, read on the forward strand.
TGGACATACACTTCTACCAACACCAAGTTAAGTTGGCCAAACTCCAAGAGAAGATAGAACAAGTAGCATAGAAGATGATGTCAAGGTCATGAGGTCATCATTAAATGTGCAACCTCCCCAAAAATGAAACAATGATCTCACCATTGTTTGACTGACCATACCACTTTTGGAGCAGATGAGTTGTTCAGGCACTACATAAGGCAAGAAACAGTAACAGTGATGAGCAGAATTAAATCATTTCAAGAACTGAGTACTGTATTTAAATACTTTTAAGAATTGAAACTTTCATTCAACTGCAAGTTCTTGGATACTACAATCACTCACTGTTATTCGAGAACACTTCTTTTCTTGGATACTGTAATCATTTGTTGCTAATTGAGAATACTTGCATTCCAGTGCAAGTTTTGGGATACTGTAACATTGCAGCTCTCGACATGGTTGTTCTCAGATATATCATTCAAATGAAGCATAGAGAATATGACAGTGGTTATTATCAAAATATTGAATGTACTAAGAGATTTCCATTTAACTTTTTATTGTGACTTATGCATAATGTACTTTCAATCACTAAAGTAATTTTGTCCAAATTCTTTGGTGACAACTTATTTGTTTTTACTTCTTACACTTGCTGGCTATCAGATTTTGGGGGAAGATAGGACAAGTTGCTGGAATACAAAAATATTTTAGTTAACTTCAACATAAATATTAAAAGCAGAAGCATTATTAACAGTGAAGTATTCTTCATATTTAAGTTTGAATTTATGAGTCACTATGTTTACACTCAGTCTTCACTTACTTGTTGTTGTATAATTGAAACGTTTTCAAGATCATTCGATCTCATCATCAGCTGTTTGGTGACTAAATGAACCTCCCTCTTCTTCCACTGCTACGGAGCTCTGATCACTCTGCCATCTGGTGTTAGTGGCACTAAGTTTTAATACTTCATTTAATGCCGGGATTTCAAAATTTATAACTTTATCACGGTTTTTGTTTATGAAAATTTTTTCCCAAATATCCAATTCTATGGGTGTACTTAAAGATTTTAACAGTTTAATGTTGTGGCCAATGTTGTGGTTTTCTGTCCAAAAATGGTGTGAAACTGCAGATTTTTCTGTTTGTTTCAACTTAATGTTCCTCTGGTGTTCTTTTTGCCTGGTTAACATGTTTCTCTTAGTTTTTCCTATGTAGCTTTTTTCACAGGTTTCACAATTAATCTGATAAATTCCTGATTTCAAATTGTTGGGGATTGTATTTTTCAGTGGTTTATTTAGCAGGTTCCTCAGACTGAATTTGTTTTGGGGTGCTAGTTTTAATTTTAGTCTTTTGAAGATTCGTTCAAATTTTCTAAAAGCCCATGGATGGTAGGTGAATTTTCTATATTGCCAATTTGTGTTATTAAGTGGTGTGAGAGTGGTATTTTTTGATCTTATCTTCAGTTTTTCTTTCCTCTTCATCATATTCCTTATGATGGCTGGGTTGAATCCATTTAATACCGCTATGTCTTTTATGTGTTGTTGTTCTTTCAAAAATTCATCCTTACTCAGTGGGACGTTGTATAGCCGGTGAATTAGACTTCTAAAGGCAGCTAGTTGATGTGAAACTGGGTTGTATTCATTTTTCTTTATGTAATTATCTATGTGTGTGGGCTTCCTGTATATTCCAAAATTTACACCATGATGATTTCTAGTTATCTTGAGGTCCAGAAAGGGTAGGATGTTGTCTCTTTCTACTTCCATAGTAAATTGGATGTGATTATCTTATCATTCCGGAATAAATTTTGGCAGAGATATGTTGATGATATTTTTGCTATCATTCCGGAATAAATTTTGGCAGAGATATGTTGATGATATTTTTGCTATCATTCCGGAATCAGAGAGTAAACCTTATGTTAGAAAGTCCAGAATATGAAAAAATTCCAAAAAATCCATTATCCAAAAGTATCACCTCTGTTAATAAAGCTTTATCAATTACAAAAACATTAAGTACATCTGAAAAATACAACTTAAAATCGTCCAACCCCACACTACCAAGGTTGTACTGTCTGCCAAAAATCCACAAACAAGACAACAGCATGAGACCCATCATCAATGGCATCAATTCACCTACATACCACATAGCAAAATGGTTAGTAAGAAAATTAAAATCATATGACAAATTTCAAAGTTTGGGAATAAAAAACTCCTTGGAATTGATAAACCACCTACAGAAATACAACATCCTGGAAAATCACATACTTGTTTCTTTTGACGTTAAGGCACTTTTTACAAGCATTCCAGTAGAAAAAATACCTACATTCCTCAAAAAATGGCTAACCCAGACTACAACGGACCCCAGAGAAATAGATGATATTATCAATCTTACAGATTTATGCATAAGGAATAATTACTTCATGTTTAACCAAAAATTCTACAGACAATCAAAAGGTTTAGCAATGGGGAGCCCACTTTCGCCTATTTTAGCAGACCTATACATGAGCTATTTTGAAACACACATAGTAAAGGCCTTCCCACAGATTTATAAATTTTGGCAGAGATATGTTGATGATATTTTTGCTATCATTCCGGAAAAACTTAGAGAAGATTCTCTAAAATTACTAAACCTGCAAGATAATCACATCCAATTTACTATGGAAGTAGAAAGAGACAACATCCTACCCTTTCTGGACCTCAAGATAACTAGAAATCATCATGGTGTAAATTTTGGAATATACAGGAAGCCCACACACATAGATAATTACATAAAGAAAAATGAATACAACCCAGTTTCACATCAACTAGCTGCCTTTAGAAGTCTAATTCACCGGCTATACAACGTCCCACTGAGTAAGGATGAATTTTTGAAAGAACAACAACACATAAAAGACATAGCGGTATTAAATGGATTCAACCCAGCCATCATAAGGAATATGATGAAGAGGAAAGAAAAACTGAAGATAAGATCAAAAAATACCACTCTCACACCACTTAATAACACAAATTGGCAATATAGAAAATTCACCTACCATCCATGGGCTTTTAGAAAATTTGAACGAATCTTCAAAAGACTAAACTTAAAACTAGCACCCCAAAACAAATTCAGTCTGAGGAACCTGCTAAATAAACCACTGAAAAATACAATCCCCAACAATTTGAAATCAGGAATTTATCAGATTAATTGTGAAACCTGTGAAAAAAGCTACATAGGAAAAACTAAGAGAAACATGTTAACCAGGCAAAAAGAACACCAGAGGAACATTAAGTTGAAACAAACAGAAAAATCTGCAGTTTCACACCATTTTTGGACAGAAAACCACAACATTGGCCACAACATTAAACTGTTAAAATCTTTAAGTACAACCATAGAATTGGATATTTGGGAAAAAATTTTCATAAACAAAAACCGTGATAAAGTTATAAATTTTGAAATCCCGGCATTAAATGAAGTATTAAAACTTAGTGCCACTAACACCAGATGGCAGAGTGATCGGAGCTCCGTAGCAGTGGAAGAAGAGGGAGGTTCATTTAGTCACCAAACAGCTGATGATGAGATCGAATGATCTTGAAAACGTTTCAATTATACAACAACAAGTAAGTGAAGACTGAGTGTAAACATAGTGACTCATAAATTCAAACTTAAATATGAAGAACTTCAACATGCCATTAAATTGGACTCTATATCTTTGTAAAAGATTTAGAGATGTAAGTAACTTGATTTCTATAATTTTGAGTCTAACTAGTACTCAGTGCTCCATATATTGCTACTGTTTACCTAGAATGTGTTTTGTTAGGACCTTCCTAACATCCTCAGCTAATGTCAGCTATTGAATTTTGATTTGGTAAACTCCTTGGAGGCGATTGGGGCATCTCTGTTGGTATCTTGAAGAACTTGAAGTTTGAGTTCTTTTCAAAGGTGGTGTCGAGAACCCAAGCTTCAAGTTAATCAAGATACCAGCAGAGATGCCCATATCGCCTCCAAGGAGTTCACAAAGTCAAAATTAAATAGTTGACATTAGCTGAGGATGTTAGGAAGGTCCTAACGAAATAGGTTCAGCATGCTCCATTACAATGTGCAATACTACATGCTTGAGTTCTCTTCTTAGTACATTTGGATTACATCATTTTACATAATTTAGCTTATAGTGCATGATTTCATAATATCATTTAATTTAGTTCTATTGGTTATATAATTATAGGACAGTTCACTTAGATCTATTAGTTATTGTTTTTGTAAATATGTATGATGGATTTTTTTAATCTTATTTATATTATTTATTAACAAATTTTATGAATTGGTTCTTATATTTGCTAATGAGTCCCCTTTTGTTTGGTGGCCACATTGTTTCTGAAACTGCTTGTGCATGTGTGGGTGCGTGTGTGTGATTATTATATATGTGAGATGCGCACATACTGACTGATATATATATATATATATATATATATGTATGTATGTATGATGCAAAAGTCTCTATATAGTTATTTAACTATCTAACATATGTTAATTTTGAATAATTTGAACATGATACAGGCCTATTAACAAATTCCAATACACATAACTTCTCTTTTCTTTATCATTACATTGCTGAAGTCTACCCGGGACACACTGACACACACGCAAACACAGCTGAATGCTGTTGTCCAGATTATGGAAGGCTTTCTCAATGTAAACTAGTCAGCTCTTCTAGATTTTGTGGTTTCCTTCCAGAGACTTCAACTTTACCATACACTAAAGGAAGACATCCATTGGGACAATATTGGGGATTGTGGTGGGAACTCAATTGCAGCTTGAATCCAAGCACCCTTTTTTTGAAAGCATAATTAATGTTATAATAAAACTATAAATAGAAGTATTTATAAACAGTGGAGCTTCATCAATCAGAAACACTTTTTAAACCAATTCTCGAACTGTAAAAACACTTAAGCTCCACTAATTTTTGAAATTAGGACATGTTTCAAGGACACCGCGTCCCCATCCTCAGCTGATGTTCTACTGGTTCTTCAGGTAACCGCCTCCCTCTCCTGGCGCTGTTCAATGAGTTGAATGACGTCATCTACTATTGGAATTTCGAAGTTCATTGCTCTCTTTTTGTTCTTCAAAATGTGTATACTTTCCCAAACTGTTAATTCCCAATACTTTTTTGCCGGTACCAAAAGTTTTACGTCTTTGGAAATATTATGATTTTTTGACCAGAAGTGATGGGCTATGGCCGATTTATCTGTCTGTTTGTATTTAATACATCGCATGTGTTCTTTCATCCTTGTTTCTAGGTTTCTCTTTGTTTTTCCGATATAAATGTCGTGGCAATCCTCATATCTTACGCTATAAATTCCGGATAGTTTGTTGGTTGGACTAGTGTTTTTTAGCGGGTGATTCAGCATGTTTCTCATGTTATATCTGTTGGAGGTAGAGTTGATCAAAGTTGTTCATATGTATGACAATTCCTGCTTAAACCTCTAAGTTGAGCGGGCTGCGCCATGGCTCAGTGGTTAGACCACTTGGCTCTCACCAAGGTGGCCCGGGTTCGATCCCAGGCGACTGCAAAGTGAGATTTGTGGTGGACAACACGGTGCTGGGGCGGATTTTCTCCAGGATCTCCGGTTTCCCCCGCCATCTCATTCCACCAGTGCTCCATCTTCATCTCATGTATCATCAGTGTCATTTTCTGCGGTGCCGTATGTAGTAAAAGCGGGCGTTAAACATTACACATATTTTTTTTCTAAGTTGAGCCAAGTACTTGTTTCCAGTGAGATTTCTGTCAGTGAAATGTGGCCCAATTACACCATGTTTAATATTACAGCCCATAAATTTACTCTGGGTTGATTTAGCAGTTGCTCAAAAACACATGGAGGTTTTCTGTGTACCAGTAGGCATTATAGTTATGTCATCTTACATGTCCTGATAACTTGAATGTGGCCTCATCAGTCCACAAAATGTTAATTCTGATCTAAATATTGATGAAGCATAATTTCACAAAATAGTAGCTGCCTGTCTGCATCATCTTACAGTAATCCATATATTAGCCTTGAAATGTAAATATTTGAAGTTCTACTGATGTAATATCCTTTGGATTGATCAAGTAATAGTTCTGGGAACTCTGCAGCTAATCATTTTATGGATTTCGTTGGACTAATTATAACAGCCAAATAGATAATGAGTTTCTTTTCATCATTATGCATGTTTTTAGGAACTTAATAACAGTGATGTGTGCTGCACCGTGGCTTAGCAGGCTAAGGCAGCATGCCTTGGTCCCTGGCCACAGAAAGTGGCCTGGGTTCAATCCCACCCATAGGGTGCAGATTTTAAGTCCTGGGTATAGGACCGGTGCCCACTCAGCATCGTGACGAAAGTGAGGAGCTTATGCTAGGTAAGCAGCCCCGGTCACAAAAACCAATGTTCTGGCTGGGAGATGCTGACATGCTGACCACATCTCCTCCCCATATCGGTTGGATGATCGCCCACCTCTGCCCTGTGTAAGTGGGCATGAGGCCGGCAGTTGGGTTGGTAGGCCTTGGCCCTCTTAGGGCTGTTGCACCAGGGTTCAATATTACTAGTAACAGTGATGTCCAAATTAATTTAAAAAGCTATTTATAGTTGGTTTTTAGAACACTGTCACTTATATTTTTATTTTTTGAGTGACTAGTTTCAGAAATTGTTGCTTCCATTTTCAGCCTCAAAGGTCTGATTATTGTCCTTCGAATAGTCAGACCTTCAAGGTTGGAAATCGAAGCACAGTTTCCAAAATTGGCTCTCAAAAAATAAAAATGTACGTGACAGAGTGTTAAAAACTAACTAAAATGGTTTTTTTCAATTCATTTTCATCAGTTTCTACTGCCCTAGGTAGCCCACTGCAGGTGCATCCAAAGTATAACCTTGAGTTTAAATTTATGATTTAAATTGAGGTGCTTAGAGTAATAACGGCATATCTCAACCAAAGTTCATTTTGAGATAAATGTCATTTATTTATTAAATGTCAGTCGACAACAGCTGATGATGTTAGGAAAACCCTAACAAAATGTGTTTTAGGTAAAAACTAGCAATAAGTGGAGCATTGAGTATTAGTTCAACTCAAAATTATATTAATTTTGTGCTTCATTGTATCATAGTCCTTACACAATGGAATAAAGCACTGATAGTTGGAATATGTCATTTTTACACTGAGAATGTGTACGTTTTCACTACAGACACATTTTAAACATGGAAATTGAAAGCTTTGGCATATCCCAATTCGTTTGATACTTCATCACATGAAAGGTAGATGGTAGCTGTGCATGGTCATGCTTCTATCTCAAAATTCACTGTCGGTTGGGATATGCCATTATTATTCTGAGCGCCTTAATTGTAACCAGCCTTACATGTTGGTGGATTTGACTCAAAACGTTCTCTCAATTCCCTCAATATAGCGTTTACACCACTTTGGTAAGCACACTTCATAATCAAAATTCTTTCATTAATATTTTGGGAAATTGTTATTTGTGTTGTCAAGACTGTTAGTATGGGTACTTATGATTACTTAGTCTAAGACTATAGTGCTTTTGATTACAATTCACTTTTTAACACTACATGTCTTTTCTAATTCCTACCAACCATATTGACATATGTAGTACCAACTTAGATATATACATTCCCTAAGTGTGTAGTGATTTTTATGCCACTACATATAGCTTCTAAATATTTTGTATTGAATCCAGCTCATATTTTTTATACAAGTGCTGCATATTACATAATTTTTATTTCCTAATTTCTGACTCTTACACTTTTTTCATTATAATTGTAAATAATTTTCCTTTAAAATCTCCCAACCTTACTATAATGCTTAAATAGTCAGTCAAATCCAAAATAAGTATTTCCAACTCAAAATACAATAAAATGCAAATTTTTTAGACAGCTTGCACTACAAACCAATGATTAGAGGCAATCTTATTTTGCGTCATTTGTTTTATAATTTTGTGAATTTAGTTTTAATTTTCGTGGTTTTGTTTTTGTGTTTGTTTTTTTTGCACTATATGCCTGGTATTATGGCTTTAATTTTGCTATATTTATTTGTTGTTTTTTCATTAAAATTATCAAATATGGTTCAAAGCTATTCAATGTAACAATGGAAGATGAATGTGTTCCATAAATTGCAATAAGTACATTATAAAGTGTTACTTTAATTTTAATTTTGTTTGTTATTTATACCATGGTACTTTGATACATCAATTTCAAATGCATGCAAAGTACTCAGGATTGCTTGAGAATACATCTTCCTGTTTGCAAAATCTAAAAACACACAATCTAACAAGATAATCTCCTGCTTCTTGAGTTTTTCGAACACATAGCAGCCTGCTGATTCAGTTTCATCACATACTAATGCTGAATCTCGTTTTCCTTCCAAAGATTGTTTAATATTTGCTTGGATTTCATCTGCGCAACGAGGGACTTCTTCTTAGTTGGTTGGCTCTAGGAAGATCACTCGATCCTAGTAATAAAGCAAAAACAAAAAAACAAAAAAAATTTAAAATGGAATCTTAACAGTCCGACACAAGCAAACATTTATAAATGGAATAGTTATAAATAAAAGTGTTGTTAACAGTGAAGCTAATTTCATGTATAAAGACTAAAATTGAGTCATACCTTTTAAAATTTGTAACTTCAAAAATTTAGGAACGTTTTCAAAACTGTTGCAGTTTCATCCTCAGCTGATTACTCAACTGTGATGATTTTGTAAAAGGACATGAGTGAAGTTACAAGTTTTAAAAGGTATGACTCAATTTTAGTCTTTATACATCGATAAACGGTCCTACCATCACACCTACATAAGTGCATAATCGGTATAATGGTGTTTTGCTCTTACCTGGGACGTATTTTTGAAGCCACTGATGTACCGCAGGTTCATTTATCTTTTCCAATGGAATGTTGGCTATCAGTAGCATCGCTGTAGTGTCCATTACAAATTCAGCTTTTCTCCCCCTCCAGTTTTAGCCTTCTCTCTTTCTATTGAAATGTCTATGAATGACTGGTGTTTCGCAGCTATTATGTTTGATTTACGTTTGAAATGTTCCATATTTTTGTAACAATGTTTTGATATAGTGTCTGTCTCTTTTCTCCCATTCTATTTATACATCACAAAACTTATAGATCAAAGTATTTTATACACCATCATTAGCAAATTCTTTCACACTGCTATGCACTGTAACATTTGCTGTCCGACCCATCTTTGCAACTAAATACACGCTCTTAGGAATCCTTATTTAAAAGTAAATAATGAAACCCTGATGGGGAAAAATGTGTAAACTATTTGGTGTTTGGAATTTCATGTTCTTTTGTACTTGTCTTCCCAACGTTTCTAACTCAACCTTAAATCTCTCACTCTGGTCAGGTAATAAAAGGGTCGTTTTAGTCACTGACTAATCATTACTTCACTAATGACAGAAGGGTTACTTCCAAGAATATTAAACTGTCCTCCCATTAGAGGTGGATTTTGACATTTGCAACTCTAACAAAATGAAAAGCATAACACAGCAGAAAACTGTCCTTAACCATCACTTCACTATTCGTGTAATTGAGAATTTTATTTGATTATTGTAATGTTTAATAGTTCACAGAAATAAATTTTAAGATAAAGTGAAAATTAAATTTTATACTTAAGATCGCTGGAATTTTGCAAAATAAGAGTACTTCGCTTCATTTTGTTCTTATCGCAAAAATTTGCTAAAATAATATTGATTTATTGACCAGCATAATATAATTCAGAAAGATATTGTCAAATCACTTTAATATCGTGTCTGTTCGCTTTCTTTGTTTATGCGAAAAAAGAGTGCCTCTACCAATGATATTAGAATAACTAAAGAAACTTATTCAATGTATTGTGATATTGTAAGAGTAAAGTTTATTGACCATTAAGCTGTTTTACAACCAAGCAATAGGTCTCATTAAGCATACAAATAGTCACATTACAATGTTTTAACTTCATAAAATTATTTACACTATTTATAATATTGCTTCTGTTATTGAAAATTTACACAATAATCTTAACAACTAGGAGTTTAAAATGCAAAGGCAGACATAAGTATTCAGATGCAGTTATTAGTATCAAGAATGTGATTATAATGAACATAAATAAAATTAATTAACTATGAACTGAAGCAGTGTAGTTCATTCTGTAATTTAAAGAAATATATACGTGGAAAACAAACCTAAATGCTGATTCTATAGAAATACATAGAAAAAACTTAACTTGAATTGGACAAACATATTCATATTTTAATACTTTGCCATTAGACCTTTTTGCAAGAGAACTGCTAATAGCGCTTTAGGCATTGACTGCACATGCTTTATTGTCACATCAGTTCCGATGTTATTCCATTCCTCTAAGAGTATTTATTTCAGCTGGCTTTTACTTGTAATATGTCTTCTTCTGATTCATCCTTCTAGTTCATTCCAAATATTTTCAATTGGGCTGAATTCTGAAGATTGCGGTGGTGTATGCAGAAGATGTGGAACGTGGTGCAGAAGCCATAATTTAACTACTTCTGCGGTGTGCTTAGGGTCATTATCTTGTTGGAAATAAAAATATCCCTGCAATCCTAATTTCTGAGCACCTGTTTTCCAAATGTTCTTTAAGTATACTAAATAAGCATACTTACTCATGGTATCGTCTATAAAAACAAGATCCCTACACCTTCATATGCCATGCACTCCCATACCATGTTTTACTGTGCCCACCATATTCTTTGGTTCCCATTCAGTGTTTGGTTTCCTCCAGACTAAGATTCTGCCATCACTGCAGTAAATATTAAATTTACTTTCATCAGACCATGGAACATCCCAGAATTCTGCACTTTGCGACAGATATGTTTTGCCAAATTCCTTCCTCTTTTTCTTATTTACTTTACTCGTAGCTTCTTCCTTGGCACCCTAGCATGGCAAGCAGCACTATTCAGCACTCACGTGGATGAACATTTTTAACAATTGATCCCTTCAGCTGGGTTGCAATTTTAGATGCTGCAATTCTTGGAGTTTTGTTTGCCATATTACTGCTATTCAGTTTTGGTAGTCTTCCAGTTCTGGATAAACTGGCAGGCATCTGCTGCTGCTTGTAGTACTACACTAAAACTGGTTGAAAGACATCTGTTCACCATTCTTTCTATCTCTGCATAGGTTTTCCCTTCTGTGTGCAAATTTACTATAATTTTTCTCTCCTCAACAGTGGTTTCCTTTGCTTTGTGAACCATGTTTGCTCTTGGTAGGAAGCAGCAAGGTAAACCAGAGATTTTGAACACTGATCTCTTCACCATACACAGAAGGAAGCAACTAAGTATAATAAGAATACGAAGCATGCTGTTTACCAGTAGCTTTCCATCTGCATGGCGCATTTACGAATACTTTTGTCTAATGGGGTAAGGCAGTTGTGCCAAGAAATCACTCACAGTCCTTTAATATAAAGAGACACTGTCACTGTGCAAGATGTGGCAAGAGATCAAATACTAGGCAGTGTATTGCAGTTATCCAATTATTGCCTCTATGCCAGCTTAAAAAACTGTAGCCATTCACAGCATTCGCTTACAGTAGTATTTTTGTTTGTCTCTCTATGTGTTTACATTCACATACAAAGACTTGGAAATAAAAAGAACAAAGGTGTTCAAATACATCAAATTTAGGGGAATTAATTTCATTAAGGCCACTTCCACATTATAGGCTATCATTTACTGTTAGTTTCTGGATACCCTAATGCTTTTCCTAATTAAAAATTCTCCAGTAATACTTTGATTAGTATTACAAGCAGATAAAAGAATATCATTAGTGAGTCTCTCAAGGATTCATCTTAGCCTCTGTCTTGTTTAATATATTTCATTGAGGCTAAAATAATTCTCTTTGCTGATGATACAAGCATATTTATAAGATAATGAACTCAATAAAAAATGGTATTGGTAACAGACTTCATTTATCTGGATTACCAAGACCAAACCACATTAAAAGAGGATAAAGTTGTGACAATCTACTTTCGACACAAAAATGGCAAAAACTGACTAATCCACTGTCAAACTTGGTTAAAAATTATAGTGGGTTAACTTGAACTTTTTAGGGTTATGGACTGACTACAATCTTTGTTGGGATAGATGCCTTTAAAATGTTACTGAACTTAAGTGGGGCTCGTTATGTACTCAAATCAGCTAAAGACACTTATTGCACTAATGTGCAATATTTTCATTATATTCACACATATTTAAAATATGAAATAATATTTTGGAAAATTATGTAATAATTTAGTTTTCAAACTACAGAAAATGAGAAAGATAGGGAGATGAAGAAGCACTCAGAACCACGTTTGGCATTTTAAAAAGAGATGTTGCTGTGAACATTTTAAAAGAAATTGAATAAACTAACTTTGCCCTGTGTATGCATAAAACTCCTAATATATGTTATGTCTAATTTTGATTATTTCCCCATGCATTCAGAGGTTCACTCATAATACACAGAATAAAAATAAGTTGCATCTCCTTAAACATAATACTAAATTATATGAGAAGTCGTAAAAACTATTTGTAGTTGGTTTATTGACACTCGTCACTTACTTTTTTTATATTATCAAGGGACTAGTTTCAAAGACCATTGCCTCCATTTTCAACCTCTCTCCAAATGGAGAGATAATATACAAAAAAAATAAATAAATGACAAGTGTCAATAATCTGACTACAAATAGTTTCTACGATTAATTTTGACATCACTGTTACTAAATTCCTCCAAACACACATATATAAGTCTTTTAAATCTGGGGTGTGTAAAAATTATTAGACAATTTCATAAGGCTGTATTTTCACCAATACTTAACATGAATTAACCATAATATTACCAGGGAGAAGTTTGAAGGTTTCTTTCATCTTGGATGCACTCAATGAACACAACATGTACTACAGCAGACATCCAGCCTATGATCCCATTCATGCTACACCCTCTCAAGCATGTCTTGTGATATTCTCAATGGCTGCAGTAATGCGCTTTCTTAATTGTTGGAAATGGGGAGATGTAAACACTATTCTTGAGGTCACCACATAGGAAGGAATTACACACTATAAGGTCAGGTGAATTGTGTGGCCATGTCAATCATCTCTTCATTTATACCTGGCCATCCAGCATGTTTTTTCCCTTCATGACAGATACATGTTCTGTTGCAAAACTATTCATATCATCTTCGAACTGATAATGCAGAAAGTGCATAACATCCAAATTGCCGTCTAAATGCCTGGCCAAACATTACAACACTATCTATTTACACAAATTCAAGCACACACCAGCTACAATCCTATAGTAAAGCAATCTTTTTCTCCAATTATGTTTTTTACTGGATGACAAATGGAAATCAGATGCACAACACAAAAATTCAAACTTCTTTCCTTCAAATGGTAGTATGACAATTTATTCATGTAAAGTATTGGTGAAAATACAGCCTTATGAAATTGTCCAATAATTTGCAGACACCCCCTATTATAGTCTAAAATTATAATATAAATTACCTCCTTATTTAAGAAGCATAGGAACTACAGAAACTTTAAAACTTAAATTAAATACAAATTAAATCATAAATTCCTGCCTTTAAATTCAGTCAAATCCATTCATTCGAGGGATGCAATGAATTAATTGGAAATAATATTTATGTTACCTGTATACTGCATGTGAAATATTTATTTCACTATCTTAACTCATGAAGATTCAGTAATGTTATTTGTTTCAGGCATTGAAAATGTTGAAACAGCTGAATACCACTCCTGTATTATATTACACAAGATTGTTATATTTAGTTGTACACTTTACTCTAGCTTAATGCTGTGCTTATAAAGTCACATGAATTGTATCAATTGTATCATTAATTGTGTCACATCACACATTTCAGTACCTATATATAATTAATTTGACATTGCATAGTTAGTTGATGATTTGACAAATTTGTTACAATGGATGAAATAAATTAATTGAATTGAATAATTGTAAAACACAAACAGTGAATCAGTATTTTAATTTTTTTTTTTTTTTTTTTTTTTTTTTTTTCAGATATGTTTTTACAGTTGCAGACTTAGATTCAGTAGCCCCATGCTATGAATTTTTTCTTGAGTGTCTCCAAGAAGCACAGGCTAGTCCACCTGGATCTTTGTGGAAAGTACAGCAAATGGCCATAGACTTTCCTCAATATTTTAATTATGAAAGAGTGAAGGAGCTTGTTTTGTGGCAGATATCAACAAAATGACTATAGCTTTATATAGTTTAAGGAATTAAGTTATATAAGTATAATTTTGATTTCTGTTTAAATTGTATCTTAAAGTAGAATAATAATTTATATTGCTTTGCTTGCAACTATTATAGAAATAAGTGCAAATCAAATAGAATAAGCTGGCAAACAAATTTTAAGTGTCATATATCTTTGTACATAAAAGTTCATATCCAGCAATTATATCAGGTGATAAAAGAAATACTAGTCCAGATTTTGTTGTATTACATTAAGAGTTGTTTTAACTAAAAGTATGACAAGTCGTAGATTCTTCTGATTGTTAATAATAAAATATATTGAGCCATATGTGTAAAATATAGGTAAAGCTTGAAGGAATAGCATATAGTTTATTTCATATGCATAAACATTAACCTTACAATGCAATACAATACAATAATTCTATGAAATTTATACTTCCCTGCCATAGTTTTACCTTTTGATAAATAATCAGTTTTGTATTAATTGGACACTTCTGCTCCTATTCAGTTATTCTTGTCACAGAAAATTCCTCACCATTTTAATGTAAAACTTAACACTACAGATTATAAAAGATGGGAACTCAGCAATCGAAATATCTTATATCAACATAACCTGTTTAATTAACATATATAAAATGTCTGGGGGATGTGGGATACAAGGAGAACAAATGCAGCTTGTAAATTTACTGAAACAATATCCAGTGCTACCGAATAGATTACAAATTTCTCAAAAACAGTGAGAAATAAGAAAGTTTTGGCAGTACAGGAAAAAAGACAATGATCAAGCGCATTTTGGGTTTAACAGTCACGGAAAGACAGTTACTTAAAAAGATAAATAACATGAAAGCTAAAGTAAAATCAGATGTAAAGCAAACAGAAAACAAGAAAATTTCTCATCTGCCATGGAGTGAAAGATGAAAATTATTATATTATTGTCTATTTATTATTATTATTATTAATTACTATTTATTATTATTAATTATTGTCATCATCATTATCATAATCATTATCAAAATCATTATCATCATCAGTAGTGGTGGTGGCAGTGGCTGTAGTACAATCTCTTAAAAGAATCTGGGGAAACAATTTTAAAGAATGAGTCATTCATGCATTGTTTGTTCATCCCTAGCCAGTGGGAGTAGGAACCAGAGGATTGTGTGGGGTTAAGATGCCTATCGACTAAAGCAACAGACGGCCAGACTGTTTTTTAATTCTGCATTCTCATTGTTGTTCTAAACCCATTATTCTATTGGATAGTAATTTCTATTGATAGAAACTTATTTTAGGTAACAATTTTTTACTGTGATCATTTATTTGTGTTTTATAATTTGAAGGAGGATTAAAGCAGAAAGAACTATGCACTTTTAGCTCAAGGTACTTATGCACTTGAAATATGTCAAACAATATGTTTACTAATTTAATTAAGGATAATAATTACTGCTTTTTCTTTAACAATTATTACAATTTAACTGTGTTTAAACATGTATACAATTAAATTATGTAATGATTATATTTACTTTCCACAAACAAATGTTATGAACAAATCATTTGATAGTGATGGCAGTAGCAATAAAATTAGTGTTAAGAGCATACTGCTCCAGCATTTAATAGCACCCTGAAACATTAAGAACAGTATGTTTTATTTCCTAAGCTTGCATCAATGGAAATAATATGAAGCATACAACACACATAAAAGCAGAAACAAAGAAAGAAAAAAGAAACAGAACATCAGAGTATTTGAATCCTTGCACCTCAGTTTTAAGATCTGTCGCTCTACCATTTTCTTTTTTTAATTCGTATCCTCTGATGTTAAGTCATACAGAACAATGAGTGAAATGGGTGAAATGATGCTCAAATGAGCCCAGGGTCCATAGAGCTTAAGAGTTAGCTGACATTCGTCTTTCAGGATAAGGGAAAACACTGGAAAAAGCCTTATTCAGGTAACTCACCCTGACCAAGATTTGAGCTTGGGATCTCTTGAACGTGAGGCAGACATGCTGCCATCTACACTATCAAAGCGGGCACTCTACCAAAGAACTACTGTGGTATTGAGCTGCAGACTTTCACAATAATGCATTTGATGCTCGGAAACCTATTGTTTGTTACTCAAATATTTAAAATTCTTGCCCTAGAAAATCCAGGTGCCACCATTCCAAAATTGAAGGCATCTACAGGTGTTAATGAACTACACCAAAATATTTTCAGAGTAGTGGAGATGTCTTAAACAAGTAATTTGAGATAGGAGACTTATGGCCTGTTGGTTCAAATGTGGAAGTTATGGCTATAAGTGTCTAAAGTGTCAGTACGCCACTGTTAAAGATATGTCGGAGCTCTCCTTCTAGCACAATGGTTATGACATTAGCTTTTCAGTGAAAGGTAAACAAATTCGAGTCTTTTCTTGGAGGTGTTTTCCAAGAAAGGAATTGCAATATTAGGCTAACAAGTCTTTAAGAAGTGAAAATCATACCACCTGATCGCACGGAGTAAAACAGCTGACAATATGGCGGACGAGGTAACCTCTTTAAAATTTAAAACCCATGATGGATTCGCCGCCGCCGCCGCCGCCGCCACCGCCACCGCCACCACCACCACCTACAACTACAACAACAATAATAATAGGAAATGATATCAATTACTATTCTATTACTAAACAAATGTTAACAAAATTACCAAGATATAAGAGGGCTATATTTTTCAAGTTCCAATCGGTCATGAAATTAAAACCACAGCGAAAATTAAACATATATTATTTGTAACATTTAGCTATACTTACCGGCTACTTCTCTACATAGTCACTGTCTGACAGGTATTTTTCATAGCGTGATATCAACTTTCCATTCTCCTCATCATAAAAAGTAGCCATCTGTTCTTTCAGCCAAGTCTGTATGCTGCTTTACAGCTCAATGTCAGTGGCAAAATGCTGTCCTCCTAGCCCCATTTTTATGTGAGGACAGCGATGAAAATTGGGAGCCAATTCTGGGCTGTAAGGTAGATGATCAAATACTTCCCATTGAAAATACTGCAGGAGGTTCTATATTGCACCTGCAGTGCGGGCCCTAGCATTATCATGAAGAACAATGCCTGGTGACAACATTCCTCTTCACTTGTTCTGAATTGCCCTTCGTAGATTTTGAAGAGTCACACTGTATGAGGCTGCAATGATGATCGTGCCATGCTCCATGAATTTTGCCAAGAGAACTCCTTTTCTGTCTCAGAACACAATAGCCATACACTTTCTATTGGAGAATGTTCATTTGAACTTCTTTGGTTTTGATGTGAAAGAAGAATGCACCCACTGTTAGGATTGCTCTTTTGTTTCTTCATTTTCATAAAGGACCCATTTTCTATCCCCTGTGACAATTTTGTTCAATAAATCTTCTTGTTCATCATGGTAGCACAGGAGAAACATTAAGGTGGCACCCATTTGCTGTGTTTTGTGATGGTCGCACATAGGGTTGCCAAGCCTCTTGCATTATACGTGAACTCCCTTATTTCATTATTTTTTTAAGCTATCTCCCATTTTTATTTAACCTGGGAGGTCAAATCTACCATATTTCAGAAAATAACACTAGGTTGACACTTAAACCTGCCGCACATTTTTTATAAACATTACTTTCAGTTATTTTGTGTACCATTGATGTGTACACATCACCATACACATTACTCATTCGTTGGTGAATTTCAGCTACATTACACCCCTTCACATGAAATCGAATTACAGCATGCACTTCACATTTGGTAGGCAATGCTATTGTTCTAGGCATGTTTTCATGCTCACTGCATGCTCACAACTGACATGTACATGATGCAGTCAACAGTCATACTAGAGACACTGCACAATACATCTATACAAAGCTTCTTCTAATTTTCACCGTAGTTTTAATTTCATGACCAATTGGATATTGAAAAAAATTGCCTTGTATTTATTTTTGTTATATATGGAATTGATGCTGGAGCTTTAAGTTCTTACTCCCAATAAATGAAGTAACAGCTTTAGCTACAAGTCAAGAGTGTAGCACCTCTTCCAGCAGCTCTCACCCACATTTTAAGAGGTATTAAAAAGATTGGCCAAGCAAATGTTTCTAGTGAAAGAAGAAACCCAACATCTCAGAATAGGAGAACTGCAGTGAATGTTGACTGTTGAACAATTAGGGTTGATAACACTATAGAAGATTTATTACTAAAATAAAATTACAGCATTGCAACAATAAAGATTTTGCAACCTTAAACAAATTGTTTATGGTGTATAATTTCAGCATTTTTTTTTTCTCTTATGCTGAGCCCTTTTATTTATTTAGGTCTCTTATATTTATACCCTCATTATCATTATCGTCATCATCATTTTCAAAATCATTGGAGCTGTTATCCAGTTCATTAAAGTTGTCCTTGTCTTAAAGGTATTTCACAATGTTATTTAGAATGAAAGATCTACCACAATGAATGCTTGGGAACTATCCTTTTAGTTGACCAAAACATCCTTTAGTTGTGACCCTTTCACTAGCTATCAATCTACTCAGATCTCTTCTGAGCCGTGACAAGATTTCTATAAGGTGTCATTAACCAAGAGGAAGTTCCATAGCCCTTGTCAGCTAGTAGTGCAGGATTTTTAGTTCTCATGGCATCATACACAGCACTGTTTTTCCAAACTCAAGTCCTATACTGAACCAGGTCAGTTGATGTCCACACTGATGAAACACACCCTTGAATTACAGGTGGTGTGTACATTAAGAGATGTGGAAACCTTGCAATTAATGTATTCATCTGTGTGACTGGTGGTTTTAAGTACTCATGGTGCCAGTTATTCTTAGCTGTTGTAATTTCATCAATATTTGAAGGAAATTTAATCCATACATCAACTTTTTCTATAATTTTTCTTGCCAATAATACTTTTGTTCTTGAAACACTGCTATAGTGGACTCCTATTTTTCCCCAATACTGTCCTGAAAACCAGCATCTGCCAGAACCCTTAAAAAAATTCCTAATTTGTTGTTCATTTAGCAAAATAAAGCACTCCTCCCCCATATTTTGTTGTTGTTGCCAATAAAATAATCACTTAACCACTCCATATTCTTCCATTCATAAACTATTTGTAGTCGGTTTTGTCATACTGTGTCACATACATTTTTATGGACTAGTTGAGGGACTAGTTTCTGGAGCTGCTGTTCCTATTTTCAACCTTAAAGGTCGGATTGTCATCTGTAGTTGCCTGCAGTCTTCTTTCTGGTGGTGAAACAATGAACTTCTTTGTCAAAGTCAACTGCTGGGATTTTAAAGTTTATTAATTGGTCTTTGTATTTCCATATTAACCCATTAACACCCAGTGGTGCATTTATAGACCGTTATATGTATTATTTATTTACACGAGTTTTCAAGAGTTATTTTTATCATGTATGTCATCACTAAAGTTATATGATTATGTGTGGACACTGTCATCTTTTAAAAATTTGCATATTGTGTAGTTTATCAATTTACAACAGTAAGGTCCAATGACCACTGTGTGTGTGTGCGTGCACGTGTGTGTGTGTGTGTGTGTGTGTGTGTGTGTGTGTGTGTGTGTGTGTGTGTGTGTGTGTGTGTGTGTGTGTGTGTGTGTGTGTGTGTGTGTGTGTGTGTGTGTGTGTGCGTGCGCAATACTTAGTACATTTCCCTCCCAGATTTCTGTAATACCATAAACTGTCGATAAAGTTTTGTATTATTGCATCACACAAAGAATCAGCAGCTGTAAGCAGTTCTAATGCTGAGAATATGAGCTGAAAAGTCAAACTGGTTGATTTTGGGACACTGGACCAATAGAAAGGTACACAAAATATATTAACTAATACAATACACATCTTTTTTTCAATTTGTGAGAAAATTAAAAAAGTTGGGCATAACGGGTTAAGATGTTTTCTCAGGTGGTGAGTTTGTCATGGTTTATCATATGTTTTAAAAATTTTGGATTTGGGTCAAGATTTTTAATTTTCAATTTGGTTTTCATTCCAAAAGTGAAATGCTACTGCTGACTTGTCTTCCTGTTTCAAAAATGTTTTTTGGCTCTTGTTTTTACGTTTGCATTAGTTTGCTCTACGTAAAATTTATCACAATCCTTACAGTTTATTTGGCATATTCCAGATATGATAATTAGTGAGATTTCATCTTTTGCTTTTAATTTAACAATTTTATTACGGAGTATCTATTTATAGGTGCTAAGATGAAATTATATTTTTGGATGGCACATGAATCCACTGAATATACTGTTGCTGTTTTTTTCAGTGGTAAATGTGTTGCTTTCTTAATGATTTTCTTTAGCTTAGCTTTTTTAATTTTCTTAGCTACTTGACTTTTGTTGTATCCATTTTCTTCTGCTATGTGAATGTAGTTGGACATCACTGTTAAACTCTTCCAATGTAGTAATTCTATATTCTGTTCATCACATTGAAACAATTGCTTAAAATTGGAATCTCTAGGCTTTTTTTTAACATCTTTCTAGTCCAAACTTAAAGAAATACAGCAATTTCACTTTATTATGGACGTTTGCTAAATAAACAAAACCTGGGGAAAGGCATGTTATGACTTCTATTAGTGTTGCCTATGAAGCAAAATCTTTTCCTTGTTTTTTGTGTATTGATTGTGATGTTTCCTTCTAAAACTGCAAGAAAAGAACTTACTGTGATTTCATGACACTGCTCATTGTTATGCACTGTTATTGTTTGTTATATAGTTTATGTAATGGTTAAAATGCTATGAATGTCTTTTCAATACCTATGCAAATATTATATTATTTATAATAAAACTGTGTTGAACATACCTTACTTTCTTTTTATTCCACTTTATAAAAAATTATATACAATAGAATTACAATTAAAACCTGAAGAACCACTGACCTAACAGGGATTGGGCGGACAACATTATGCAGCAAAACTGTGCAGCTATAGTCCCTAACCTACAAATAGGTCACTAAGTCTATAGGGAATGGATGTAATGTGTGAAATGCTCATAAAGGCTTGTAATCTTGTATTTTCATTTTTCACCATCTGTAAACTCCTGTTTTAATACATTTTGAAAATATGATAAAATGTAAACTTAACAATTTTTTCAAATAAATGTTTTTCCTTCTTTCCTTCTAGAAACTTCATTTCAGGACTATCTACAATGCTGGAATATTTATGATGCTCTTGAACCACTGTTCTGGAGTGAAAAAGGCTAATGTGAACAGAGGAGTAGTTTCAGTTATTCAGTGAAATTAATATAACATCACCAGAGGCAAGAGTTTTTGTTTTTAATGACTTTTTCCCACATTTTCGCAAATTTTTCCTTTTATCGAGAAGAAATTTTTTTAGCAATAAATGAGAAAATTTCAATTATTTTTAGTCTGCATAGAACAATTTGAATTTATTATAAATTGCATAAATATAACTTTAATTTAACATTCATGTCTTCATAGCATGAAGCTAGAAATCATGAAAAAATGTTTACAAATTTAATGAAAGCAAGATAAAATTTAACACTTAACAAAGCCAATAAAGTGACTTCATCATGCACACTGAAGTAGCAGCTAAGTGGTGTAACAATAAACCGACACCACAGCACCTGGCTGGTCCTTGATACTGAGAACTGTTTGTCGTATGCTAACTAGAAATATTACTTATTGAATAGCACACCGTGCGCAGCAAGAAACTACTATTATGCTGACTAAATGTACTGAGAAGATTGAACTTCTTTGAAGCTACTCTCAGACATTACATTAACATAAAAATATTGTCCCTCAGCACTTAAGAATGTGTTCCGAAATGCCCGAAAGTTAAAAATATACAAACAATACCTCACTGAAAACCACCAGGATTTAGAAGCTAAAACTGTTCCCATTATCTGTTCTGACACGCTGGTCTAGCTGGTTTAATTCAGTAGTTTACATTGCCAGCTATTTTGATGCAACTGTCGATTTCTTTTTTAAAAAGGAAAAGCTTTCAGTTCCTGTGCAAAATTTGTTAAATGATCATTTTTGCGATGCCAAGTGCTGCAATACCGTAAAGGTACAGGCAACATTTGTTTCTGAAAATTGCAGATTGATAACAGATTCAATATTAGAATTTCAATCTAAACAAAAACCTGTGGCTAATCTTATTTTTTTTTCCTAAATTAACTCTCTGAGAGCCAAATGTGAAATATTAGAGAGTGGTCACTTTGGAAACAGAGTAAGTGAACTTGTAGATCGTATCATGGATCCCCTGTTAGAGAAGCATTAGGAGATAATCTAAAAGTTTGCTGTCATATGACTTTGTCTAAATTGAATTCCATTATGGCAAAAGAAACTGATGATGTAATAACCTTAAAAGCTTTAGATCATTTGTTTGAACCTTCTAGGCTAGTTACTAAATCAAGTATAGGTGATTTAAATCATGTAATGGCAGCATTTAAACAACGAAATGCATTTAAAACCAGTGGTGTGATTCTGATTTGCTTCTTTGTTACAAAGAGCTTTTTAACATTGTTGAACAGTAAAGCCGTAGTAACCATAACAGATTAGGTGTAGTAGCAGCACTCTTTGTATTGAAGGAAAAAGCTGATTCCTACCACAATTTCTGTTAAAAGTTCCTTCAATGTCTTTGGTTGCCGATGCCAAACGCACCATGAGATATTTTTCTCTACATATAACTTAGTTGTTACAGACAAAAGAACAAATATGGAAAGCGAAAATATCACAACTTTTTGATAGACAGAGTCAACATGAAACATTCAATGCCACGGCCAGGATTTGAACCACAGATCTCCTGGTTTCCGTTGACTCTATCTATGAAAAACCTTAGCCTATATACGGCTAGTATGAAGAAATGATTAATTTCCATCAATTAACTAAAATATCACAACTTGTTGTATGCTGCAGTTTGGCGATGTCTTATGTGTGATATTTGATTTTATTCATGTTACCTACTATCTGCTGATTTCAAATAAAATATTTTAATTTGATAAAAAGGGGGTTTTAACAATCGTACTACTCTAGTTACCTGTTACTTTTCATTTCGGCCATGTCATTACTCATTAATTGTTCCCGAAAATTTGCGCGAAATAAATGCAAATTTATGGTAAAAAAACACAAAACACCACCAATTAAAATTATTAATGCACATTTTATAAATAATTGTCACCACAAAATCTTGCCTCTGAACATAATATTTAAGATTAGTTAAATTAAGTCTCAAAGTATAAACTTGAAAGAAGCGTAGGGACAGTGAAGCACAAATTAGTACAAAAGTGAATCGAGAAGATATTGTGACTTTGTGGGTTCGTGAAATGAAAAGTCCAATTTCACCACTCAAAAATGTTCTTTATTTCCACCGACTTACAGTTTAACACTTGCCAATTACACAGAAAATACGTGCTGCACACAATTACAATTCACCAGTTCGTCCGTTACAATTTCCTTGTACTCGCGATTACGCAAACTCCGATGCACGCACAGTCTTCTCGTTCATTAACACGTCCTTCGCTAGCACGTCAAACACTGACTGACTCACTCCTAATTGAAGTCCCTTTTATAGGAATATCCTGCTATTCTAGAAGTCTCTGGTTTTCCGCAAATTACCCGAACGTTCCATAGGAGAGGAGAAGGGGGGAGAAACTTCGAGGGACAGTGACATTTCCCTCAGTTAGTGACAGAGACCGATGAGTGGGCGTGGCCCAGTGCCTAGGGTCCCTCCCAACTGTCGCCTGTCCGTCCCTTCCCTAATTGGGTGACACTGCTCCCTCCTCAAAGCTGGTCGTCCCGAACAGCACCATCGTAGCGTGCAAGACGATCCAGGTGTACCACCAACATCTTCCCCCGGGGAACCTTCTGGATGCGGTAGACCACGTCGTTAATCCTCTTCACCACTCGGTACGGTCCTTGCCATGGCTGCTGGAGCTTCGGGCAGCGTCCCTTGGTCCGGGTAGGACGGTACAACCAGACCAGGTCGCCTTGCTGGAACCCTTGGCTGTTGGCTTGCCTGTCATATCTGGTCTTCATGCGGTCGCTGGCCTTCTGGATGTTCTGGCGAGCCATCTCGTGCATGTCGTGGAGATGGTCCACCAAGTTCTCCACATACTCGGTCGCTGGCTGTTTCGCTTCCAGAGGGCTTCCAAAAGCCAGGTCACAAGGGAGGCGTAACTCTCGGCCAAACATTAAGCTGGCTGGCGTCATCCCAGTTGTGTCGTGTGTAGACGAGCGATAGGCCAGCAAGAACAGTGGCACCTTGACGTCCCAGTCTCGCTGATGGCTGGCCACGACTTTCCTCAGGTGTTCCTCTAAGGTCTTGATGTACCTTTCGACCATGCCATCCGACTGGGGATGTAGAGGTGTCGTGCGGGTCTTGTTCACCCCAAGCCTTTGTAGTGCCTCCTTCATCAGGTTGGACTCGAAGTTGGTACCCTGGTCACTGTGTAGCTCTAACGGCATCCCAAATCGGCAGAACACTTGCTCCACGAGGCAGTCTGTGATTGTCTTTGCCTCTTGGTTTGGGATGGCATACACCTCCGGCCACTTGGTGAAGTAGTCCACGACCACCATTAGGTACTTGTTACCTCGGTCGGAAACTGGGAACGCTCCAGCAATGTCAACGGCAATCCGTTCGAATGGGGCTCCGACGTTGTACTGCTGCATGCGACCCCGGCTCCTAGTCTGGGGGCCACGACTCGCCGCGCACACGTGACACTGACGGCACCATCTCTCAGCATCTGCTCGGAGTCTCAGCCAGTAGTATCGCTGCCGAAGTTTGTCGATCGTTCGGTTCGCTCCCAGGTGTCCTCCCGAAGCACCGGCGTGCACTTCCTCCAAGACTTCCGGGACCTTACTCCGGGGAAGTACCAGCTGTTCTCTCTGCGTCTTCCCATCGGGTGACTCCCATAACCGGAACAGCACGCCCTCTTTGGTCTTCAACGAGTCCCATTGGGCCCAATACGACTTGTAGGTGGCGCTCCTCGGTGCGATGTCCTCCCAGGTTGGTCTCGTGTCTGCCTCCACTTCCCTCAAGAGTGGCCCCAAGTCTGCGTCCGCCAGCTGCTCCCTCCTCAGGCCTGCGCTATCCCAGCCATCCGCAGGTACTGCCGTGACTACTCGGACTGCTGCGGCACGCTCCTTCTCCTCCACTCTTGTACACTGGCCGCACTCTTCCCGACAGGGTCTTCGGGACATGGCGTCAGCGTTACCGTGGCTCTTCCCTCTACGATGTTCCGAGGTGAAGTCGTACTCCTGTAGCCTCTGGACCCAACGTGCTGTCTGGCCTTCCAGGTTCTTAAAGCTCAATAGCCAGGTTAGGGCGGAATGGTCAGTCCTCAGGTGGAATGGTTGACCGTACAGGTACTTGTGGAAGTGCTCCAATGTCTTTACTACCGCCAGTAACTCCCGTCGGGTGACGCAGTAGTTCTTCTCTGCCTTGGATAGCGTCTTGCTGTAATAGGCTATTACCCGCTCATGGCCGTCCTGGATCTGCGACAGGACACCTCCAATGCAATGGTCGCTGGCGTCGGTATCCACAATGAAGGCGCCACCCGGTTGTGGGAAACCCAAAATTGGAGCACAGCACAGGGTCTCCTTTAGGTGCTGGAAAGCGTTTTCGGCGTCCTCTGTCCACACATAAGGCCGGTGTTCCTCCGTCAGGCGGGTGAGGGGTTTTGCGATGTTGGAGAACCCCTTTATGAAGCGGCGGTAATAACTGCACAGCCCCAGGAAACTGCGCAACTCTTTCCTATCCTTTGGGCGAGGCCAATCTCTCACAGCCTGTGTCTTCTCCGGGTCTGTGGCCACTCCGGTTGCCGAGACTATGTGGCCCAAGTAGTTAACTTCCTTGCGGAAGAGCTGGCACTTCTTTGCGTTCAGCTTCAAGTTGGTCGCTTGCAGTCTCTGTAGCACCTTACTCAGATTCTCGAGGTGATCTTCAAAAGTTTTACCGACGATGATGATGTCATCCAGGTATAGCAGGCAGGCATCGTAAGTCAGCCCTCTCATCACTGACTCCATGAGGCGCTGGAAGGTAGCTGGTGCGTTGCAGAGGCCAAAGGGCATAACCGTGAACTGCCAGAGCCCTTGGCCCGTCGAGAATGCGGTCTTCTCCTTGTCTCTCGGGTCTAGAGCTACCTGCCAGTAGCCCGACTTCAGGTCCAGGGTCGAGAACCACTGTGCACCAGCTAGCGTGTCCAGGGTGTCGTCAATCCGGGGTAAGGGAAAACAGTCCTTCCGGGTGACAGCGTTCAGCTTTCTGTAGTCTACGCAGAAGCGCAGCTCGCCGTTCTTCTTCGTCACCAAGACTACAGGGGAACACCAAGGGCTGTCAGACTCTTCAATCACTCCCCTGGATCTCATGTCCTCCAGCATGTCTCGTACCGCCCCTTGCTTCGCCAGCGGAACGCGCCTATGTGGTTGCCGAATAGGCCGGGCGTCTCCGGTGTCGATGCGGTGAAGCACTTTGTCCGTGCGGCCGTAGTCACTATCGCCTTGGCTGAAGACGCGCTCGTATCGCCCCAGTAGTTGTCGAACCTGCTCCAGCTGTTCCGCGGTCAGGTGGTCGGCCGCCCTCTCCAGTAAGCCTTCTAGCCGGGGTCCCAGGTGTAGCTTCGGCACCGGCTCCTGTGTCTTGTCGATTGCCGTTACGCTCACTACGGGCTCGGACGTTCCCAACTCCGTCCCGGCCTGGACGTCGTGATCGGTGTCCGTTGGATTTAGCAGTCTCACTGGCACCTCCTCTCGGCACGGCAGCAATGTCCTGGCTACACACAGTCCGTTTACCGGCGTCTTCTGGTCCAGCATCATGTTCCTGGTTCTCTGGCCCTCCAGTCGCGCCGTCACCACCACCTCGCTCCTCGCGGGAACAACCACGTCTTCGTCCAGGACGACCCTGCAAATTCCAAGGCGCTCTTCGGGTTGACGGAGTATAACTTCTTCTCCGTTAAGCCGCAGGACCTTCTTGCCGACGTCAACCGTCGCCTCGTGGCTCCTGAGGGCATCCAGTCCCAGAATCACCTCCTCAGCCACCTTCGCGACGAACACCCACAGACGCACGGCACTCCGTCCCAAGTTCAGCTCCAGCAGGGCCTCCCTCTCCACCGGCAAGGTGTCGCCCGATGCCGTGACAAGCTGGTATGGCCGGCTTGGCTTCCTTGTCGGCAAACCCTTCGCCACGTCAGGTCTGATGATGGTCACGGCCGCCCCGGTGTCCACCAGCACGTGGCACGGCTTTCCTCTTATCCGACCGTCCGCGATGAGGCTGTCATCCATACGCCGGCTGACGGCGCGCAGTGTCACTCGAGGGGATGGTGGTGATGGCGCCGACGTGCCCCTCTCCACGACGGCCCTTACTCGTTTTCCGGCTGCTCTTCCTGGTGTGGGCAGTCTCTCTGCAGGTGTCCGGGCTGTCCACACCCCCAACACAGGCCACTAGGTGTTCGCCGGCGTCCCTCAGCTGGTCTTCTGTCTCCGGCGTAGCGGACACTCCTCGTTCTCGACGTCGGGATGGATGTTATTTTGGCCGCCTCCATCCTTAATGCCGCTGTCAGCGCCTCGTGGATGGTTTTATATTCCCCGAGCATTAGGCGCTGACGAATCTCCGTGTCCCGTACCCCGTCGACGAAATTGTAGGCGGCTTCCCGGGATACGAACTCCAGTGGCAGGTCAACCAAGGCCTTGCTAGCCAGCTGCTCGATCGCAATGGCGAACTCCTGCAGCGTCTCCCCCGGCTGCTGTGACCTTGCCTTTAGCTGGCTGCGATATGCTGCGGCTAAGCGGTGGTTCCCGAAGCGATTCTCCAGGGCTTCCCAGATGTCCTTGGGCGCCGCCGTCGTCTGCACCGCGTTTAGGACTTCCGCGGCTCTTCCCTGGAGGCTGGCTATTAACTGTGTGGCCTCCTCCTCCAGTGACCATCCGTTGTGCCTGGCCACTGTTTCGAACTGGCGGCGGAAGACCTCAAACGTTGACGCGCCGTCATACTTGGGAGGTTTGACGCGCGGCGATGTTATGTCGCGTCCCGGTGCGTCGGCCTTCAAATCCTTCAACCTCCTGCCGACGACGTCCTCCACCATGGCGCTCAGGGACTTGGCGCCGTTGTCGGCCTTTCCCTCCAGGTTGTTAACGCGGTTAGCAAGGTCTTCGACGTCTTCCACCACGGCGTTCAGGGTCTTGGCGTTATTGTCGGCTTTTTCCTCTAAATCATTAAGGCGGTCGTCTACTTGACCCATCCGCTTGCCCAGGTTCGTGACGTCATCCCTCATGCCGGCCAACTGTTCCTCAAATTTGGCGGCGAGGACCTCGTTCGCCTCCTTCATTTCCGTGGCCAGACTGTCGTTCGCTGCCCTCATTTCTGTGGTCAGTTCGGCCATCTTTGAGGTCATTGTCGTGGCCAAGTTGCTGTTAGCCGTTTCCGTCTTCGCTGTTAATTCGGCCTTCATTTCTTCCATCTTCCCGGTGATGCTGTCGTTTGCCGCTTCTGTTTTTGCAGCGAGGTTTTCATTTGCCGTCTTCATTTCTGTCAGTTCCGCCTTCATTTCCATCATCTTCTCCAAAATTTTCTCCAATGCCGCGTCCATGGTTGTAATGCTCGGTGATGTTATCTTCCCGCTTCCTGACACCAGTGTGACTTTGTGGGTTCGTGAAATGAAAAGTCCAATTTCACCACTCAAAAATGTTCTTTATTTCCACCGACTTACAGTTTAACACTTGCCAATTACACAGAAAATACGTGCTGCACACAATTACAATTCACCAGTTCGTCCGTTACAATTTCCTTGTACTCGCGATTACGCAAACTCCGATGCACGCACAGTCTTCTCGTTCATTAACACGTCCTTCGCTAGCACGTCAAACACTGACTGACTCACTCCTAATTGAAGTCCCTTTTATAGGAATATCCTGCTATTCTAGAAGTCTCTGGTTTTCCGCAAATTACCCGAACGTTCCATAGGAGAGGAGAAGGGGGGAGAAACTTCGAGGGACAGTGACATTTCCCTCAGTTAGTGACAGAGACCGATGAGTGGGCGTGGCCCAGTGCCTAGGGTCCCTCCCAACTGTCGCCTGTCCGTCCCTTCCCTAATTGGGTGACAATATTGACACATTGCTTCACTCACACTGTTTATTCACAGGACATGTTTCAAGAGCTCTTGCTCCTATCATCAGCTGATACTCGATTAGTTTAAGTTGTAGTGGTTTCCTCTTTCTCCGTATTGTCAATAGATGGCGTGATGTACTTGTCAAAGATGTCCGGTGGTGGAGTTTCAAAATTCATGACTCTATGACGATTTTTGTTAATGAAGATTTTTTCCATACGGAAAGGTCTATGGGGTGATTAACATATTTTATTAGAGATGTTTCCAAGTTGATGTCATGTCTAGTATTCAAAAAATGAAAAGCCACTGCTGATTTTTCTGTTGTACTAATTTGTGCTTCACTGTCCTTACGCTTCTTTCAAGTTTATACTTTGAGTAATTAGGCCTACAAGTCTGAGAAGCATTCAAATCTCGATAGTGATTTTTATACTGTCAACCAAGATGGAGGACCAACGAATAGTAAACATGTTTTCCTCTTTCAATGCTGTATCTGAAGGTATGAAAAAAGACATCAAACTTTTTCTAAAGCTGAATCAAAAGAAAAGAAATACTTTTAAGAACATACGTTTTCTAAAGAAATGTTTGAAATTTAATATAACACCCATTTTTGTCAGAAAAATTGTTAAACACAAGAATAATAGCAAACAACAAAAAGCAGCAGAAAAACGTGTAATTAAAATGGAAATAAATCACCACTACAATTCGTTACATTCCACAGAATTAAAAATATACGAACTACACTTAAAAATTTCGAAATGTATGAACCTGGCCATGTGGTCTAACTTAGAAAACAATATGCTGTCAATTCTTAATTTGAAAATGCGTAAGAAAACAGCCATTTTGAAACAAAAATTCATGAATCTTCAAAAGAAGCAAGAACCAAATCCACATAAAAAGCAAGATTTATTACCCTCATGTCAAAAACCTAACAATGTAACGAATCTATCCACACGCAACTTCACGGAGAAAGAAATAGATTTTCTAAACAAAGGCCTAAAAACATGTGTAGATTACACAAAGAACATTGAAAACTATATCGCGGACATTGAAATAGCGATATATAATTTGCCCGATAATAAAAAATTTACGATCAGAACACAGTGCATAGAAACTCTAGATCATATTCAAAATGCAAATTCAAAAAGATATTCATATAAAAAAGTAATCAAAAATTTAAATGAAAAACTGGTAGTCTACACAAAAGCAGACAAGGGTAACAAAATAGTAATATTGGACGAAGAAGACTATCGCAAAAAAATGGACAACCTTTTAAACGGAAAAGAATTTGTTAAACTAGAAAACAATCCATTAAAGAAAGCATGCAAATCTGTGGAATTAGCAATTAAAAACAGTAAAATCATGACTAAAAGAGATAAATTGAACAATAAAATAGACAGTTCAAAAACACCATACATATATGGTTTACCCAAAATACATAAACCTGAAACTACCCTCAGACCAATAATTAATAACATTGATGCACCCACTTACCAACTATCAAAATGGCTGGTTCAAATCTTCAGATCCTTCACAAAATTTGAAAATTTAAGTATCAAAAACTCGTTTGAATTGTTAGATCTCCTGAAGGACACAAAGATCAACTCTACAGATGCTTTAGTTTCCGTTGACGTCATTTCTTTATATCCAAGTATACCTACCAATGATCTTATTCCACTTCTCAAAAAATGGCTGGAATCAATACAAATAACATCTGAAGAAATAGAAGAGCTTTTACAACTTACAGAAATTTGTATCAATCAAAATTTTTTCAGTTTTAATGGACAGATCTATAAACAAAAAACGGGCTAGCTATGGGCAACCCATTGTCTCCCTTCTTGGCAGATTTATTTATGAGTGCTTTTGAAACACATATCACAAAAACTTTTCCAAATTATTTCGAAGTGTGGTATCGCTATGTTGACAACATTTTTGCCATAGTACCTAAAAAACTCATACAAGATGGTCTTAGACTTTTGAATATACAAAATCCAGCTATAAAATTTACATTGGAAACAGAAGAGGATGGTGTGCTCCCCTTTTTGGACATCAAGATCAAAAAATGAACAACAAACTCCTTTTGGTATTTACAGGAAACCGACACACACAGATAATTACATTAAGAACAACAGTTTCAACCCAAAACAACACCAACATGCCATTTTCAACAGTTTAATCTTTCGGATGATCAACTTTCCACTCAACAGAGAAGATTATCAAGAAGAATACCTACACATAAAAAAAGTAGCTATATCCAACGGTTTCAACCCAAATTTAGTAGACAAAACAGTTAACAGACTCAACAAAGCTAAGAAAATAAAAGAAACCACCACCCTAAAACCAACAGGAGAAAAAGAGAAAAAACTTTTTAAAAAATTCACCTTCCACCCATCAGCCTATAACAAATTCCAAAAAATCTTCTCAAAACACAACATAACTCTTGCACCTCAAAATAGGTTTAATATCAGAAATTTGTTAAAAGGCCCTCTCAAAAACTCAATCACTACCAAAGAAAAACCAGGAATCTATGAGATCAAATGTGAAACTTTCCCTAAAATTTATATAGGAAAAACAAAAAGAAATATTAACATCAGAACTAAAGAACATACAAGAAACATTAAAAGTGGTGAAACAGAAAAATCAGCAGTGGCTTTTCATTTTTTGAATACTAGACATGACATCAACTTGGAAACATCTCTAATAAAATATGTTAATCACCCCATAGACCTTTCGTATGGGAAAAAATCTTCATTAACAAAAATTGTCATAGAGTCATGAATTTTGAAACTCCACCACCGGACATCTTTGACAAGTACATCACGCCATCTATTGACAATATGGAGAAAGAGGAAACCACTACAAGTACAAAATTGAATCGAGAATATATTGACACATTGCTTCACTCACACTGTTTATTCACAGGACATGTTTCAAGAGCTCTTGCTCCTATCCTCAGCTGATACTCGACTAGTGCAAGTTGTAGTGGTTTCTTCTTTCTCCGTAGAGACCAAGGGAAAAAAATCACAGTTATGATCCTAATAACAAATATTATTATTTTGAAGAACAGTTTCAAGACTAAATTTGCCCGCCTCGGTAGCATGGATGGTAGCGTGTCTGCCTAATATTCAAGAGGTCCCGAGTTTGAATCTCAGTCACAGTGAGTTACCTGGATAAGGTTTACCAGGGTTTTTCCTTATCCTGAAAGATGAATGTCAGGTAACTCTAAGCACCATGGACCTCGGGCTCACTTGAGCATCATTCCAGCCATTTCATTAATAGTCCGATGTGACTTGATGTTGGAGGACATAAATTAAATTAAAAAAAATACTTAATTTGTGGATCAGTTGTTAGCTACAATCTAATGAAATAATTGTACAATTGAAGGACTTGTTTTAATACTATTCTCTTTCCTTAAAAGATATTCTAGAGGATGGTTACCACAGATATGTTGCAATTCACAGTCTGTTTTTGAAATAAAATTTAGAAATGGAAATAAAATGATATTTATAAATGGAAGAAGCTAGTAACAGTGATGCATTATGATTAGGGCCCAGAAGTTCAGTCAAAAAAACAATGCAACAGGTTAGTAGTGGCAGAGTTATATGGTTCCTGCACCTCGTAAACTTTGGGGAGCGGGTTGAGTGCCATGCAGTCACACATGTACTTACAGTACCGAGGTCTATACGGTACCTCGTAAACATTGGGGAGGGGGTTGAGTGCCATGCAGTCACACACGTACTTACAGTACCGAGGTCACGAGCAACAGTAATATATCAAAAGCAGTCACACAGCGGACACAGTATCATAGAATATATTGCATATTTATTCATAAATTATACAAAACAAACTTATCTTTTCCAGATATATGAATATAAATGAAGGAATCATTAAAATTTATAATGTGCACAGTAAATGAAAAGCTAATTCATTGTGACAATACTGCATTAATGTCTGTTATGCCTCAGTGTACTTAGTGTACCAATAATTAAATGTGTTACAATCTGACGTTTCGTCTATGGAACCTATTCTGTTGTTGGACACAAGAGTTTATAATATCATGAAGTACATTTCATAGCTTTAGGTATTCCCACAACACCATGACTGAGTGGCTAAACTGCTTGACTCTCACCAAGGTGGCCCGGGTTCGATACCAGGTGACCGCAAAGTGAGATTTATGGTGCACAACAGACACTGGGGCGGGTTTTCTCCGGGATCTTCAGTTTCCCCCACCATGTCATTCCACTGTTGCTCCATCTTCATCTCTCATATATCAGTGTCACTGTTTGTGGTGCCAAATGTAGTAAAAGCGGCTGTTAAACACTACACATTTCATTTCAATTTTTAGGTATTACTTGGTATTGTGGACTCAGATTGCAATATTTTTCCTGCATATTTTTTAAAAAAATGCTTGAAATAACTATTTTCTACTTTTCAGAAGCGGATATTTGCTCCCCACCTCTGATCTGTTGCACGGAAAATGACAAAAACTGTGTCATCTGTCTGCATTAGCATTAGACGCTGAGCCCGCCTCGGTAGTGTAGATGGTAGCGTGTCTGCCTCACGTTCAAGAGGTGCCGAGTTTGAATCTCGGTCAGGATGAGTTATCTGGATAAAGTTTTTCCGGGGTTTTCCCTTATCCTTAAAGATTAATGTCGAGTAACTGTAAGCCCTATGGACCCTGGGCTCATTTAAGCATTTCACCCATTCCATTCATCGTCCAATATGACTTAACGTTGGAGGACGTAAAATTACAAAAAAAAAAAAAAAAAAAAAAAAAAATGCTGAAGGCCCATTTTACTCTCTTTCTCTGTTTACCAGCAGCAAGAGTTGATGACTAACTCATTTAATGACGTATACCTCATGCACAACTAACTTCACAAATTTTTGACTAAACTTCCAGGCCCTAGTTACGACATAATTTACTTAAGATGAGTTGGTGCTAGTAACACTAACATCAATTTTTTTATTCTCTGTTAACATGTATTCCAGAAACATGCTAACAGAGATTAAAAAAAGTGATGTTAGTGTTACTAGTACCAGCTCATCTTAAGTAAATTACATAAAAACACAAGTTTATATAGTATGTGCTAAATTGCAACAAAAAGCTGGAAGAAAATTTAACGAATGTCCCCCCCTCCCCAAGAAGTTGGTGAGCTTTTTAATTCTACAACTGTTGGCCAAGTTTTGTCAATAGATTTGAAGGATTTAAGTGTAAGTAAAAGAAAATCCCATTTTTCATGTTGTTAAAATGGATAATGAGGGATATGAATGTTTTCATCCCCAAATTATATAAAATATGCAGAAAAACAAAGATGGAAATTACCTGTAAATGACATTACTAATAAGACCAAATACCAAGAGTTTGCCTAAGCAGTTCTGTATTATATTTGGGATCCTACCAACATAGATGCTGAAAGCTATTTCATTCAATGCAGTTTGTTTTAAACAATGGAAGAACGTAAATAAGAGAACATATTTATTTCATTTAACAATGTTGCTGATTCATGAACTTGCATGAATTATGCTAATTTTTTATACTTTTTTTTTGCGTTAATATAAGGTTTGCTTTTTCTGTTTTATGCTCTGGCCTTTTTCAATTTGTTTTCAGTTTTTCTCTCTGTTGCTATAAGTTCAGAATTTACTTTATGCAGTTTACCTCACTAGTAATCGTTTAAAAGTGTGATATTAATTTTAAATGAAATTAGTTTTTAAAAAATATGGTGTGCTGCAGTCGCATGTCTTTCTTTACTTACTCTTCTAAAACTTATTCTTACAAAAACTTATTATTCTCTTTCTTGTTAATATATATAAAATTTCATACATATTTATAAAATTAATTTTACAATATGCTAGATAAAGCAATACATTTTTAAAGTGCATGTTCCTATGTAATGTCTTTGAAATTCCATGATCTTTGCCTTACCATAAGTAAAAATCAAATGACTTCCCATCTGAAAAAAGTATAAGTGTTTGAAAATTCAAACTAATAATAAGGAATATCTCAGAAATAGTTAACTGCACAAAAAATTTAATTTCATATAAAATGTGCTTAAATAAGATCTATATTTGTTGTATGTGAAAATGTGGTTTACCAGTCATTCAAAATGGGAGTTCATAGGTTATTCCCAGAACATTCAAATTAAATACCTTATTAATATAATTTTGAGTCGAACTAATACTCAATGCTCCACTTATTGCTTGAATTTACCTAGAACGCGTTTCGTTAGGATCTTCCTAACATCATCAGCTGTTGTCGACTAATGGACGCCGGTTCGGTGAACTCCTTGGAGGTGATAGGTGCATCTCTGTCAGTATTTTGATGAACTTCAAGTTTGGGTTTTCTTCAAAGGTAGTGTCGAAATTAAACAATTTTCTTTTATATTTCTTTATGAAGATTTTTTCCCACGTGGTTAATGCAGCTGGACCTTGGACACTTCTTAATAAGTGAATTTCTCGTTCTATATCATGATTCTCCTTCCAAAAATGGTACGCTACTGCTGAATTATCTATTTCTTTGTTCCTGATGTTCCTAAAATGCTCTTTAAGCCTAATGTTCAAGCTCCGTTTTGTTTTTCCAATGTAAAAGTTGTCACAGCTCTTGCAATTTATCCGGTACACACCTGAGTTTTTGTCTGTGGATATCTCCTTTGTATTATGTGATTTCAAAAGGTGTTGTACACTAAATTTGTTCTGTGGGGCCAAAGTAATATTGTGTTCTTTGAAGACTTTTTGGAAAAGGTGTGTAGCTCTGGGATGATATGTAAATTTTCTGTATGAAGTTTCATTGCTGATTGGGGAAAGAGTAGTTACTTGTTTGCATCTTTGTTGTCTTTTGAATTTATCAATTTTCTTGTTGACCAATTCAGCACTGAATCCACTGTATTCTGCAATGTGAATGATATTATTGCACTCTTTGGTATATTCTATCTTGTTTAAAGGTATATTAACAAGGCTGTAAGTTAAACTGTTGATTACAGCATGCTTTTGCTGTCTTGGGTTATATCCACCTGATTTTATGAAATTTTCTGTGTGTGTTTCCTTTCTATGTATGCCAAGTTCAAGTTTATTATGTTTTCTGGTAAGTTTCAAATCTAAGAAAGGGATTTCATTTTTTGTCTCTTTTTCTATGGAAAATTTTACTGCAGGATTTTGTAAATTAAGTAGTTTTAATGCATCATCCACTTGTTTCTCATTTACTATTGCCCAAATGTCATCCACATATCTATACCAATGTTTGAACATTAGTGAAAATGCCTTTGTGATATGGGTTTCCAAAAAGCTCATGAAGAGGTCTGCCAAAAATTGGGACATTGGGTTAGTTTGACTCAAAATTATATTAATTTTGTGCTTCATTGTATCATAGTCCTTACACAATGAAATACCTTATTTTTTGAGTAAATATCTCATATGGTATTTTAGTCTATGTTTTTGGAGAGAAAATCAAAATAAAAAATGTTCCATGTAAAAGGTATTTTAGGATAAGGAGTTTATGGTGAACATTTTTCTGTCACATGTTTGCATCAATCCTCTTTGTATCATTTTGTACTTATTGTTACCCAGCAATATGTTATTCTTTCTTTCCTTTCTCTAATTTGTTTTTAATGAATACAATTGGAGGATGCAGAAGCCTGCTGAAAAGGGTAACTTCTGCATAGGGAAAATGCCCCAAGCATTACTTATTATAAATTAAACCTGCTACAATTCAATTTCTAAATAATATGAAAAATATAGTAATGTTCATTGCGTTTTATGGACAGAAATAGGGAATAATTGTAACTAAGCCCATCCTGGTCAAAACATAATTTAAGTGGCACATAAATTCTGAGAGATAGGCACAGGATATCTGGTATGATCCAGCATGTGCATTTACTTACCCATGCTTCTTTAGCTTTCCAAAACAAGTTCCCCATATTTCTATTTCTGCTTTCATTTTTCCCCATAACCATTCTTATAGCGATCATCTTGCTTCTCATTTTTTTCCATTTCTTCTCTAAAAAAAATCATCATACTGCTAGTTCTCTGCACTCTATTACATAATGAACTGTACTTTCTTTTTCTTCACATAATTCGCATATTCTTATTCTGCTGTTAGCCCTCTTAAATACATTGATCCCGTTCTTAACCAAACCATTCCTTCCCACTCCTGTGTGTTATATTGGTCTATATCAATCTCTTCCTATTCTTTCTTTATTATCCTATAAAAATGTAATGATTTTCTATCTTCTAGTCCTTCCATATCTGTTGTCTTTCTGTATCCTTCATTCTGGTTCTATTTTCCAAAAACTGTCTACATTCCTATTTTTTAGTCTCCATGTGTCCCCATTCCTTTTTCTTCTATAGTTCTTTCTGCTTCTGACCATCATATCTTCCTGCTTTCCATTCTCCTTTATTGATTCATACATACCTTAAGAATTTTATCATCTTCTTTTGTCAAGTATTTATACCAAAATTTCAGGATTCTTAACTTTAATAAGAAGATGGATAAGGGAAGAAAGTTATATGAATGTGACACATCAGATTTTGTTTTATAAAATGCAGCCATGCAATCAGAGTTTCCAATGTGGTGCTTTTGGCACCAGATCTGGTGCTTCTGTAATGCATAGACCTCACACACTTATATGCTTATATATCTAATGCATTGTGTCATGAAGAAAATCTGGTGCTTTTGAAAATGGCAAGCAAGTGGAAATAACAGCTAATCAGCTCTTTTAAAGATCCTTAACCACTATACCCTACATATATTGGTTATAAACTTAAAGTGCAGTAATGGAATAACTTGATGGATCTGCCCTGTGTTTCTGATTAAACATAGTTTCCAGAGCAGAAAACCGATTTGTTGAAATGGAGAAAATTGCAGTTTCTGCCCTTTCCCTTCCACTCAAATGTAGATGTTTAAAGGGTTTTTCAGTCAAAGTTATAAACTTAAAGTGCAGTAATGGAATAACTTGATGGATCTGCCCTGTGTTTCTGATTAAACATAGTTTCCAGAGCAGAAAACCGATTTGTTGAAATGGAGAAAATTGCAGTTTCTGTCCTTTCCCTTCCACTCAAATGTAGATGTTTAAAGGGTTTTTCAGTCAAATGGAATACATTGAAAGTTATAGTTTTGCATTCAGTTTTGGCAGTTTAAATGTCTCTATAAAAGCAGGAAAATGTTGCTGCAACTATGATTTACCCAAGGACATAGATGATTGAGAAAATTCAGAAGTTAAGAAGCTGTAGTTCCCAAGAATCTTCATCATTTGACAATGCAAGTTTTATGGTATTCTGACCAAGAAGAACGTTTTTAAAGTGATTACAGTATACATAACTTACATAAATATATGCAATGATGTTAGATATATGTCTTGCTGTTTAATTTAATATAGATAAGTAACATTACATGCAGAGCTGTTTTACCGATTGTTTTACCTTTCAAACTTCAGAATATTTTATATAATTAGCCTTCAATTTTTCCAGTAGTCTTTATATGGCTGGAGATGTATGAAATTTTTACCATGCTTGCTAGTTCTGGTAATTTTTAGGGAGGATTCTGTGCATTTTCTTTTTCCATTTTAGCAACACTGCATGCTGTTCTGTTGCAAGTATTCCCTTTAAATTAGAATATATTCTTATTTTCTCTACTACTTATTTACAGTAGGTGG
Source organism: Mantis religiosa (assembly GCA_030765055.1). Classification (NCBI taxonomy): domain Eukaryota; kingdom Metazoa; phylum Arthropoda; class Insecta; order Mantodea; family Mantidae; genus Mantis; species Mantis religiosa. Next base: position 332,001,155 of record CM060950.1, read on the forward strand.
AGACATTGCATCTCCAAAATATGATACCAAAGTTTCATCAGAAATGTACGTTTTGAGACTCCATGAATTTATAAGAAAAAAAAATTAGAAAAGTAGAGTATGCATGTGTGTGAACACTGTAACCCAAAAACAAAAGATCAGTCGAATACCAAACTGCTATTTAAGTTCAACATCTTTTAAGGATACAAATTCAAAGATGGTCAAGAAAGATCCCTCCAGCTCAAAATACATTTACATGAAAACTATTTTAAAAATGGCTTTGGCAATTTTGATTAAAATACCATAGTTGAAAATATTTTCTGGACAAATGAGATGTGTATCTTGAATTTTCCTCTGAAATCCTCTTTATTCTGAATGACTTTTGCATAGCCAGTAAAGCTAAAATATATATGAAAATCTTACTGCCTAAGAAATGCAGAACTCATTAAATCATATGTTTTGTTTTGTTCAAAGTATAAATCTTTTAACCTGTTACGTCATATCAGATGAATGAATAAAATAAGTGAAATATACTCAAATGAGCCTGGTAAACATAGAGCTTAAAGTTTCCTTAAATTTTTTCTCTCAAAATAAAGAGCATCAGGGAAAAGCCTTAGGTGGGTAAAGAACTACCCAGAATTCAAACTCAGGATCTCTTGAATGGAGACAGACACACTACCTCCACACCATGGAAGGAGCTGCACATAATTTTTATTTTTTTTATTCTGGAGTTACCATTCATTGGTTGAAATTTTTAAATGTTTATACTTCTCTCAAATGGAAAATCGTTCATTTTTTTTTCTCCTGTATGATGAAATTTCAGAGCCATCATATAGCAAATAACTTAAAAGATTTGCCTATCGCTTAAGTATAATTGGTTCCCCCTATTCCCATTTTATCTACAAGCAAAGATGTAATAAAATCATATCTAAATATGTTTAACTTAACATGAAGTAGAAAGTCAAATTAAGTTTTTGTAAGAATAGTTTGTTGGAGAATGAGTGGACAAGACCATATGAATGTAACATAGATTTTTGTTTTTAATGCTGTAAGTTTCCTCCAGTTGTACATTCATTTCAATATATCCATTTGTTCTGAAACCTTATGCTGGTCTATATAGTCATGTAATTGTCCAGATCTACATTGATATAGGGCAGCATAAGATTTACATGCTTAAACTCAATTTTTATTACAAATATTCTGGGAAATGTCTGGGATAGCAACATTATTTTGAGCTCTGTAGCAGCATTTCTCACAAGGAGCTTACATGTTATATTACAATATTCCTTATATTCAACATTAACTGAATCAGCATTACTAAATTATAAGGTAAACAGAATTGCACATGAAAACTAATAAGTGTCTGTTCTAAACACAGACCCTATAAACACATGTAAAGATGATAAAGTATAATTTTATAATCCAATAAAAATGTTCAGTCCATTAGAATCATCTTTTATTTCATATATCTTATTTTCCTTCAATGTTTCAAGCGTGAAGTAGTTCTAAAGACTTCTGAACCTGTGCCAAAATAAATTATATCTATTTCGGGTTTCCAGTGGACCCGCTTTACTCGCTTTATTTCTGTTAGACTGTCTGTATTATTCTGAGTCTGCTCTTGTGACAATTTAAATTTACTTTTAGAACTTCCAATGGTATTTGTGATATCTCCTTCTGACACTAATGCAGCTTTTGCATCTCCCCTGCCTAATGTAAGCGAATTATTAAATGTTGCCACTGTATCTGTATCTAGTGGCATAGCTGATGAAGACTCTGCAGCCAAAGTAACTTCTTGGGAAGAGCTAGGGAGTGTTAAATCTTCTGATAACCTTGGCCTTTGATGACCCATCTGACGTGCCCTGCATGTCAGAAAGTCCTCTTGTGCCCACTCATCGCTGCAATCACTGTCATATTCCCAACAGTCATGTCTTTTCCTTTTGCAACAACCACAAATATTCCTCTTTTGCACTGAGGCAAGGCTTTTCTGCTTTTCTGATTTGTTTAACTTCATAGTTTCTTCATATGACAATCCTTCATAACTTTTGTGTGCCAAATTGCAGTTATCTACAAGATTATAGGGTAACATAAGTGTCCGATTTTCGGGTAAATCATGTGCATCTGTATTCTGATTCTCCTGCATACTGTAATGCTTGGTATAGCTAACTTCTCTTTCATCAAATTCTTGATTAATCTCTGTCTCTTTCTGACATTTCTTAAAAGTAAAGATTTTATTTCCCATTGAAGATATTCCTTCCAGAAAAGAATATCCCGGGATATTGTTAAAACACTCCTTGTAAAAAATCTATTAACTTGAGGTAGAAATGAGCCCTATACAAATTTAAGCCTTTCCAATTGTATTTGGCAAAAACACTATATCCAGATACGAACACCACTAGTGAACAATTTTTATAAGACTTTATCCTCAGAAGAAATAACCAAATGTTTCTCATGAAGATGTGCATTTAAGTTATAAACTCCCATAATTTCATCTTCTGAAGCAGACCTTGTATTTTCATTTTGGAAATCCTGATATCAGGACAAAATGCATCTGATGCAGTCACCTGCAATAAACAAATAAACAGTTCTTATGAGTATGACTATGATACAATGAAGCACAAAATTAATATAGTCGAACTAATACTTGATGTTCCATATATTACTAGTGTTTACCTAGAACACATTTCATTAGGACCTTCCTAACATCCTGAACAGCCAACATTAACTGAGAATATTAGGCAGGTCCTAACGAAACTTATTCTAGGTAAACACTAGCAATATATGGAGCAACGAGTAATAGTTTGACTCAAAATTAATATTAAATAAACAGTTATTCAAAAGTAAAAGTTAGATCTATTAACTGTGAAGCAATTATAATTAATTGAATAAGCTATAGTAATAGCTAGTGACTAATTTTCACCTATCTTTGATATTATATGTGGTAGGTAGATGTAGTTTCACAAATATATCATTTGCATCTTCAGCCAAGTCATTTATTTCTGTTGTTATAATTACAGCTGCTATGTACCGGATTGTTTTTATTTTGAAATAAAACAATAATATTTAATAATAATAATAATTTTGAAATAAAATTCATTATGCTATCCCTATTGTACAAAATAGATATTTTTTCTAAAACCATTAAATTGGTGGGTCCAGTTAATTGCTTCAATAACCTCATCTCTGGATTTATTTTGTGACTAATAAGTGATCAGCTGATTTATCAATTTATTTATATTTAATATTTCTAAAATGTTTTTCACTGTAGTTTCCAAATGACATTTAGTTTTATCAGTGTAAATCCTATCACAATCCAATTATAAAATTATAACTGTACAACTAGAAATTTTACTTTTTTTAAAAAAAAAACTTAATAAATTCTTCATATCATATTTATTTTGAGGAACAAAAGTTACTCCATGTTTTTGAAATATTTTTGTAAAATTTTTATGAGTCCAAGGATAAATAACTTTTTAAAAATTTAATCATCTTTTATATACTTCACGTTAGTAACATCTTTAATAGACTTTAGACCTTTAAATTTTTCTATAATTTTATACATAAAATCAGTAATAAAATAATTTCTATTCATTAATATGTTTATATTCTCTATTAAATTCTTCTTTATAAAGAGATATGTTTATTAGCTTGTAAATTACACTATTAAGAAGAAAAAGTTTATGTGCAAAATGATTAAAACTTCTATTTTTATGTAAAAATGGAAAATATGGAATGTGTAATAAATGTTTAAATACTACCATTGGATTCTGTCATTAAATGTGTTTTAATTTAAAAAATGGATAGTAAAAAAGACAATCCGGCAACAAGCGGCAATCAATAAAAACAGAAATGAACAACTTGGCTGAAGATGTAAATGATGTATTTGTGAAACTAGTCCTATTAATATATATATAATATCAAAGATAAGTGAAGTTTAATCATTAGCTATTGTTATAATTTATTGAAACAGTTAATTTTTTGTGAATTCAGTTACCTATTTCTTTTTTTTCTCAGTTATCAAGTTTAAAACATTCACACTCAAAATATAAATGCTGAGTTGTGCATAAGACATTTAAAAATAAACACAGGCACAAGTGAGTACTCCAAGATTTGCACTTATTGCATGCAGCATGCATTTAATGATGAACAAAGTAGCGTACAATCTTCTTAAGCTTTTACTACAGGTACCTAGATAAAGATGTCCCTTTATGAACCTGTAAGCCTTCCTCATTTTTAAACAAACTTTCACCCATTGTTTCTTAACAGCTTCATTTCTTACCATCATATTTGTGAAGTACTAGTGGGATCAAAGATTGCAAATAGACAGAAATTTGGAAGAGAACAGAATCAAGTAAGGAATTAGAGATTTTAGATTATTTTGCAAGAAGAAGTTATTGGGACTAGTAAAATCAGCACTGAAAGGAGTGGCAATGATAGAACTGGGAAGACAGATATAAAAGGACCAATAACAGAAAGAGTTCCGAACCTGGTGCACAGAGTTATCCGGGGTCTTGACTCGGACACCGACCCGGCGGACATCAAGGCGGGCCTGGCGGAAGAACACGGCATTGAGCCGCGTACCGTGATCCAGCTGATCAAGTCCTTCCGCGAGGAGGGCAAGGAACCATGCCTCGTGATAGTTGAGAAGCAGGGAGAAGGTCTCCCTAAGATCGACGAGGTGTCCCACCTTTATAACACCAGGATAAAGGTGGAGCCGTACCATGGCAGAGAGGGGCCAGCCCAGTGCTTCAGGTGCTTGGGCTTCCACCATTCTAGCCATGCGTGCGAGCGTCGGACAGCGTGCATTCGCTGTGCCGGGGACCACCATGTGAAGGAATGCCCGAAACCCCACGAGGACAAGAAGTGCGCCAACTGCCGAGAGGCCCATATAGGCATCTACGGCGGTTGTCCCGCAAGACTGCGTATAGTGCAGGCCAGACAGGGCAGGACCTCCAACAGGGAGCCAGCGCAAGTTCGGCCTGGAGTCAGTTATGCCCAGGCACTGCGGAGGCACGAACAGGTGCTCCAGAAGGCCGAGGCGGGTCAGACTCCGGCAGCAAACCAGGCGGTAGGCCCCAGGGAAGCCGCCATCCAAGCACCGGCTGCATCTGCAGCATTACCACAGCGGCCTCCTCGACAGAAGAAGGCCACCGCAGCCCGGCGGCAAAGACCGCCGGCAACTGCGGCACCAACTGCCGGGCAGCCTGCCCCAACCTCCACGGGGAGACAGAGCGGTACTGCCGCCATTACTCCCCCTCCTGCACCAGCTCCAGCCCCTGTGGCTGCAACAACAAGTGAGGAACCAAGCCTCAACACCTCAGATCCAATGCCAGTGTGGGACACTGGCATATCCAACGAAGACCTGGCGGAATTCCAAGAGCTTTCTGCCTGGTTTGCCGGAACTGATACAACGCTCCCTCCCAATTCTAAGGCGCTGCAGGGAGCATTTGACAAACCCCAGAATACCTGCTATGCAAAAGCACAGCATAATGCAACAGACTGCACGGCTTCTCTTCCCTGACTCCAGCTCATAAATGGCGATGAGGAGAACTCAACGTTCATTGAGAGCCGCGTTCTGGAACGCAAATGGACTCCGGGAACAGAAACCGGGCATCTTGGAATTTGTAAATGACCAAGGAATTGACCTCCTCATGCTATGCGAAACGCACCTGCATGCTGGTGTACAGTTTAATATGCCAAGTTACACCGTCCACCGATCCGATCGAGCCGGTCGGCGGGGCGGTGGCATAGCCATCCTTATCATAAACCATATCACCCATACTCGTATCACACTTCCTCCGCTACGTCACTTGGAGGCGACCGCCATAAGGCTCTCCTTAAGCGGTTCTGACCTGGTGCTTGTGGCGGTGTACGACCCGCCCAATCATCCCTTCCATGAAGCGGATTACCGGGCTCTCCTCAACCTTGATCACAGAGTGTGCATAGCCGGCGACTTCAACGTCAAACACCCAGGATGGAACAGCCGCATCCAGAATGAAAGGGGAAGGAACATCTACCGCTTCATCTGCGGAGACCCCACCCTTCATGCGCATGGCCCGCGGGGTCCAACGCACTTTCCGCCTCGAGGCAGAGCGGACGTCATAGATTTCGCTATCACTAAAAACATACCACTTCATCTGGACCTCACGGCGGTAAACGCTCTGGATTCGGACCACAACCCAGTTGTGATCGATTCAGACGTTACCGTCGCAGCTCTGGCAACGGTAGACTGGGTGGACGAAGTCGACTGGGATGCCGCTATCACTACCATCCAAAACTCCGTGGAAGCCAGTTCCCGGATCGACTCCGTGGAGTCACTCGAGGCGGTAGCCAAGGAGTTCTCCACATCTATCCTAGGGCCCAAATGACCTTGTTGTCGACGGGCCCTAAAACACCACAAACTCAACTCACTCCACATCTATCCTCAATGCGGTCCGTGCTCACACACACCGCATCCCAATAGACGCACCAAACCCTACCGATATTCCGGGACCCATTAAGCAGTTAATCAGGGCTAAAAATGCTGTGAGAAAGCTGTGGCAGAGATTTCGCCACCCCAGGATAGGAGAAGTACACAAGAGGTTCAAGTCCCTGGTAAGACGGCTCCTAAGAGCACACCGCCAAGAGGCCTGGGAAAAACTCCAATCTCCAGGAGAGAAAACCGTGGCGAATAATCCGTAGCCTGTGGAAAGACAAAATCGTATACCAGCACCCCCTACATAGCCCTAGAGGTCGACTCGTCCACAAGTCGAAAGAAAAGGCAGATGCACTAGCAGATTATCTGGAGGCCCAATTCCAACCCAGGGTAGAGCTAATGGACGATGACCATGGTGACCTCGTGGAACAGGTGGTGGAGGACTTCCTAGAAGCCCCGCGCCTTAACCACGAGGAGTTCCACATCCCCATCGTTACCCCTAGAGAGTTAGCGACCACGTTTAACTCTCTAAGAAACAACAAAGCACCTGGGCAGGACCGTGTGACAGCGGAAATGCTCAAGCACCTTCCACGCAGAGCCGTGATTCACTTAACCCGGATTTATAATGCGTGCCCATACATGCGCCACTTTCCAGCTATCTGGAAGGAGGCGCGCGTGGTGTGCGTTTTAAAGCCGGGGAAAAATTCGTTTTTTCCTTCCAGTTACCGCTCTATCAGCCTTCTCCCAGTTTTATCGAAGGTCTTCGAAAAACTGCTCCTCTCCCGGCTCCTTCCTCACCTAGAGGAAAGGGGCTTAACCCCGGAACATCAGTTTGGCTTCCGTTCTGGCCACTCCACGACACAGCAACTACTGCGGGTTGCCGAGAAGGCCTCCCTGGGATTCCAGGAACGGTCTAAAACGGTAGCAGTGTTGCTAGACGTGGAGAAGGCATTCGCCACTACCTGGCACGAAGGACTTTTTTACAAACTCCTGGAGCATGAAATTCCCCGTCCATACATTTCCTTGGTGGCCGGTTTCCCCGGGAACCGAAGCTTCCGAGTAAAGATGGAGGGGAAGTTGTCTACCGAGCGGCCCATTGGCGCTGGAGTGCTGGAAGGTAGCGTGCTGTCGCCGGCACTCTTTGCAGCTTACATGGCTGACATACCCACGCACCACAATACCCACATCTGTCAATACGAGGACGATCTTATGATGTTCGCAGTCAACAGAAACCCAAGGTATAGCTTTCGGCAGATCCAAGCCCAGCTCCGGGCCATTGGCGAATGGAGCGCAAAATGGCGAATGGCAATTAACCCGGAGAAGAGCTCTGCGATTCTCCTGGCGAAAACCAGAGCCAATCGGTTGCAGCAGAACTTCGTTTTACGGCGTCGTGGAATCCCATGGGTTCAAACGGCGAAGTATCTCGGAGTGACGCTGGACCGCAAATTAACTTACGCTCCGCACGTCAAAGGCAAGGTCCAGCTTGGGCACGTCGCGCTCAGGAACCTATATCCAATATACCGTTCACCCATGCCACTCCGTCTCAAACTCCAGTTGTATCGGGCGATCATCCCGCCCATGATCTTGTACGGCTGTGAGATCTGGGGAACAGTGGCGAATACCACATTCGGCAGACTCCAGACGCTGCAGAACAGGGCGCTACGGGTCATCTACGATACTGACTGGAGATTTCCCGCCCACATCCTTCATGAACATTCGAACATCCCGTACATTGTCGACGTCATTCGAGAGCGGGCTCGTTCAATGTACGACAATATTCAAACCCATGGCAACCCTTTGTTGAACTCACTGGGCAGGTATGACCAGAGGGAGCAAAGACGCTTGCCATCATACAAACTCCCTAGAGACGTATTGGGGCCCCTTGGTTAACCCAAGGGAAACCCCAAACATCTCCAAACTCACATAACGCCTGATGGCTCAAGCGTCAGGCCACCCGTACTCAAAACGGGGCAAAAGCTCTAAAACAGATCCTCCCCCAACGGGAGAAAGTAACAAACTCGCCTAGCTGTTGCCTTCAGAGAACACTCAAGGGCAACCAGTTAACACCAATTTTTCTCACAAACAAAAACCTACCGCCAGCAGAACAAAACTCAACCAATCTTGACTCAGTTCGCAGGTTAAGCCGCAAAGCGGCTAGGTACTGCGGCAGAAGACACCCGGACGGGGAAAAAGAAAAATTGCCCCACCCGACCAGGACTACCTCTGGACCTCTGGAGTTATGAAATACTGGTATAGATGCATAAAAAGAGGAAACAACATAATGAGAATATACATAAACCAACAGAAAGCAAATGACGATGAAAATAACAGATGGAATGAGAAAGGAAAATCTCTAGGATAGGAATGGGGGGATGTATGAAAACTAGAGGAAAGAAATGAGAGCAGATTTTGGAAGAAAATAAGAAACAGCATAAAGAAGTTAGAAAGACAGGTGTGGGGAAAAAAGGAAGAAAATTTTTGGAGCCACATAATTTAATAACAAAAATGGATGTAAGATTTGAAGCTTTCAGGCAATGATTATTAAGTAGAACTTCTCAGGTTACTAGCCATGCAATATTTATAAAGCTGCTCGAGCTTTTGGCCATGTTTACTCAATGGCCTTCTTCAGAAAGTGATGAGCAGCACACCAGCAGAAGAATCGAGTCACTCAGGTTCACCTGACTAGGAGTATTTTCACCTCAGCACCTAGCCGCTCAGTGACTTCTCGGCAGTAATCAAAGGTTTTCTATTGTCTCAAGCTTTTGTATAGGGGCATGGGTTACTCTGATCTGTTGGGTTTAGGCCATTCAGGCTGCCGCCCATCCATGTAGCGACCACGCCCGAAGTTGGTTGCACCTGATCTGCCGCACGTGTGGACGGCCACCCTCGCGGTAGTCACACCCAAGGATGCCTTCACCTAGCCTCCCGCTTGTAGGAAGCCGTGTGCAGGCAGCACGACCAGAGGGGATAAGAACTGTTGGCAGGGTAAAGATGCCGGACTCATTTCTGAGCCGGGGGTTTAGGATAGCTGGTGGGACATGCTCACTTGCTAATAGCCCATGGCCTTTGGGCAATTTGTAGCTTTACTTCCGGCGAGGAGCTTTACGGTCATAACGACCCAGTGTGTTTACCAGCTGGTTAGGGTGGACAGAGAGTTTGTTGTGGATGGTTCGAGATCCCTCTCTTACCATATCCACAATGTAAGGTATTCTGGATTGTTCATGCAGGATATGAGACGGGAATATCCGCCCAGTATATATATATATATAATTCGCAATGCCCGGTTCTGTACGTACTGTAGTCTGCGGACGGTGGTTGGAGCCGCCGATACCCAGATCTCACACACATACAGAATCAGGGGTGGAATAATCGCCCGATAAAGACACAGTTTGAGGTCTAAGGGCATTTTGAATTTGAAAATGGGGTACAAATGCCTGAGTGCGGCATTTTCGAGTTCAGTCTTGACCTTGAGGTGAGGAGTGAAGGTTAACCCACGATCAAGAAGAACACCGAGGTATTTGGCCGAGGTAACCCATGGGATTTGCCTCTACCGCAACCTCAGTGATCCTGTTGGCCGCCAGCGTGGAACTTTAGTCAGTAAAAGAGCAGAGCTCTTTCCTGGGCTGATGGCCATCCTCCACTTCTCACTCCGGCGGCCGATCGCTCGGAGCTGGCGTTGTAGTGGGGGGAAGCAGAACTTGACGTTTTTATTACCTGCCGTTATTAGGACATCATCCGCATACTGGCACGTAATAGTTTGGGGTTCCTTGGGAAAGCCAGACATATAGGCCGCGAAGCGGTAGCGGTGATAGTACAATACCTTCCGGGACTCCTGCGGCTATGGGTCTGATATTTGAAAGCCGTCCTTCCACTCTTACTCTGAATGTGTGGTCCCTTAGGAGACTGCTTATCAGCGTGAGATAGGGAGGAGGGATATTAACTTCCTTAAGTTTGTACAGAAGACCCTGATGTCAATCGGTTGCAAAGGCTTTTTCCACGTCCAACAGTACCGATGATTTTGAGGTTCTCCTGGAAGTCCTGGGTTACTCTATTAGCCAGTCGCAGTAGCTGCAAGGTAGTGGAGTGCCCCTGCTGAAAACCGAACTGATGATCCGGAAGGAGTTGCCTCTCCTCAAAAAGAGGAGTAAGGCGGGATAGGAGCAGTCGCTCGAATATTTTCGAGACGACTGGGAGTATGCTGATGGATCGGTAATTACATGGGAAGACCGGATCCTTGCCGGGTTTCAATATGCACACCACTCTCGCCTCCTTCCAGAATGTCGGGAAGTGGCGTAGGTGGAGGCAAGCGTGAAGATCCTTATCAAGTTGATGACGGCCCTTTTGGGAAGGTGCTGGAGAATGAGCGTTGTGACGTCATCACGTCCAGGGGATTTATGTGGTTTTAGCTCTCTGATTTCGGTAGCCACCCCTTTTGGGGTGACTATAGGGATATGGATCTCCGCGTATCACGGCGGTGGTTCCTCATATAAGAAATCCACCTCCGCTTCTTCGAGGTCAGTAAAGTCTTCGTCTTGGGAGTCTTCTCTGGGTTCAAATTGACTCTAGATAGTCTGCAAACACTGTAGCTTTCTCGTGGGCCTCGAAAGCGAGCCTCCTACGAATGCCGTGCAGGCAATGCTGGTACTGAGCTTTGTCTTTTTAAGTGACTTAATTATCCGCCATGGTTTCTTTTCCTGCAGGTTGATATTCCACATAGTGTTTTCCCAGGTGGCTGTTCTATGAACTCGAAGTAGTCTCCTTGCTAGGGACTTGAACCGCTGGTACACTGCTCCTATCCTGGGAAGGCGGAAACGTTGCCATAGCTTACGAACAGCTGCTTTGGCTTTTACAGCGGCCGAATCTCATGTGGGGTAATTCTGTGATTAGGCTTGGTAGTAGGGATGCAGTAACTGTATGCACTTACGGTCTGACGGACTTGCTGGGAAAAACGTGTCACCGCCACCTCCAGCATTTCAATGTCATCGATGCGTGGACGTGGGTCGATCGTATGGTGAAGAAACTCGAATGGCTGCATTCCAGTGGACCTCTAATTACCAGTCCGGGGTTACCAGTGCTGGTGCATTGATTTCAGTGTCGACTATGACAGGGTCATAGTCAGAGTCCATCTCATTGACTACCGAGAGGTCCAGATAGAATGGAATGTTCTTGGTGAGCATGATGTCAAGGGTATCCGGTCTGCCGCGTGCCGGATGAAATGTTGGGCCTCTCGTTCCATGTGCGATCAGGCTTCGTTCTCCGCTTATTAGGAGAGGTTACATAATGGCTATTTAGAGCCCGTGTTTCGCGTTGAGGCTGTAGCGCGGGAAAAGGGGCGGGCGTATGAATCATGTTTTTAATGAGTATAGCTGTGTCGCCCCCTATCGGCCGAATCGATCGGACCGGTAGGTGAAGTAATTTGGCAACGAAAAGTCAGTACCAGCTTGCAGATGTGTTTCACTGACCATTAGAATGTCAACCCCGTAGGACTGTAAAAACTCGAGTACACTAGGATACTGTACCCTTATGCCATTCACATTCCAGAATGCGACCCACAATGGTCTCCGTTCTAGTCGGGAGGCCATTACGGTTGCTGACTTGGTAACAATTTCTCGAGTGCTTTAAGGAAGATGGCGTGTTTTTCAAAGGAGGTGAACTACGCATCAGACTTTTCCGTTTGCATTCCCTTAATTTAGGAATGACCTCCTAGAGGAGACCGCCAAACCACAGGGATAGCTCTATAAACTCTTCGACTCTCGTTCTGAATATAGTGTCCCCTAGAGTTAGAAGTGGGGACAGAGTTACAGCTTTGTGGACTGCCGTCTGATTGGTTTGAATAAGCTAAGCCTCTGTGGGTGGGACCTCTTACCGAGAAGTTTCAGCTGGCATTTTCGTTTTGTTCCTGGCTGATTTGTTCTTAGTTTTGAAATTCCTCTGTGGCTTAGGCGCACTTGATACTGCCACATTTGGAGTTGGCTGTGCATTTGTTTCAACGCAGCAGCTTGCTAGGCCTACTGTACAGTATTTTCTGCCCTGGTTAGGGCTGCCGCAAGAGACGCCAGGTCGAACGTTTGCGGCACCGACGTCTCCTCTGCGACGGATCACAATGATCCTCTGCCTCGCCACGCAGCCCTTGTAGACACTTACATGGTCTTGCTGGCATCTGGCACATTTTCGGGCCTCAGGAGCTTTGTCAAGTCCCTCAGAAGATGGACCCAGCACAACGCAGATATACAAGCTTGCGCTCACATACCATACTAGAGTGGTGAAACCCCATACATCTATGACACTGGACGAGTTCACTTTGGCCGTATAACCTTTCGATTCCGACGACCGAGGGAAAAGCACCCGGACTGTGTCAATTGGCTGTATAGCCTCTCCAGCGACCTTGTCCACAAAGACTAGGTAGAGAGGTATAGATACCTTTATGGGGCCTTCCTCGGGTGGTGCCTATGTTCTTGTGAACCTGCGCCAACCAACTGGTATCCCGTGCTCCTCTTGGAGTGCGCCCTTAACATCTTCAGGAGGGAACTCGGAGTCAAGACCCCTTATGACCCTCCTTTCGACGTTGGGTCTTTGAGGTGAATAGGAGTAGAAGGGCATTTCTAAGCCCCGTAACACCTTGGCACCCTAAAAATCTGGTGGGCTGTAGGTTTGTACGTGGACCTTTCGAGGTTTCCTTATCAACTCGAAGTTCTTAATCGTTGCTGCCAGTCTTCTCATCACGGCTACGTGATTTTTAAAGATGTCCACTATTATTGGCGACATCTTCGGGCCCATTTGGGTAGGGGTTGGGGATGGCTCTGTGGTTGCGGGTTTGTCTGACCCGAGTTGCTGGAATCCCAGTTAGCTCGCCTCCGCCAGTCCAGTCCAGTCGCAGCTGGCAGAGTGAGGAACAGCCCGTGGATGGTTGATATATGTACTTTCCCTGGATAGGGCTTAACCACGAAGTGGCAGGGATGTGCGTGTTGCAGGATGACGGGTGTAATTCAGGTGGTAGGTTAGAAAGGAGGTAGCTGAATAGCTCCCCAACGGTTGCGGAATCGGGAGCAACGGCCCTCATGCACCGCTTGAGGAATACGGTACATGTTCGAAAAGGAAGATTATAAATTTTGAAAGTTCAGGCAATGAACTTGGGTGTGTAAATTATGTTAAGGCTGGTGTGGTGGCATTAGTGTTACCATTAGCGCCCACAAGACATACGGGGGAGCCGGTATCACTTGAAGCGACGTTCTCTAGGAATATAGCTCCCAAGGGATCTAACCAGGGCACTCTGATATGCTGGTAATTAAATTTGTCGAAGAATTTGGTGGCCCGGCGCCTATTTCATCTTCCACATAGTGGAGAGATGAGGCCTCGTGGAGAAACATCACGGGGAATCTTCTGTATACAGAATAGATAAACCGAAGGCACCTATTCCGTACACGTTGAAGTAACAGCAGGTTAGACCCTGCGACCATGCCCCAGACCTCACACGCATATAGCATGACAGGGAGGACTAGAACCCGGAAGAGACGTAACTTTAGGGGAACCGGCATCACAGACCACAGCAAGGGGTATAACGAGGCCGAGACCCGCACGCCCGATGCGACAGCTCACGGATGTGCTCCCGAAAATTTAAGCCCCTGTCCAATCCCAGGTATTTGATAGAATTCTCCCATGTTATTCTTCGCCTAGAATAGGTGGATGAAGGGAAGTTGGCGGGAAAGCGGTGCTTTGTAAATAAGATGGCTTGTCTTTTCTACGGATTGATGGCAACCGCCAAAACCTGCACCAATCTTGGAGGAGGCGGAGATGTCGCTGAATAGGGAGGAAAGTTCTACAAGGGTTTTTGTTTGTTCAGTAAAGCAGCACGTCGTCAGTAAATTGAGCTACATTGACGTGCTGTTCTGTGGGAAAGTCAGCCAATTAAACGCTAAAAAGCGTGGGGGACAGCACAGAACCTTCAGACTCCACATCTGATGGACCTTCATGTTGATAAATTTCCCGCCAGAGTGACTATGGAGGTTCTGTGTTTGAGAAAAGAATGATTGAGGTCTGTAAGGTGTGTTGGTAGCCCCGGATTGATAAGTTTATATAGTAGATTAGCATACCAGGTGTTAGAAAAAGCCTTCTCCACGTCCAGAGACACTACCGTAGTGAGTGGGCTGCCAGAGGCCCTCAACCCTTAGTTGACGGTCCGCATCAACCATGCGGATAAAGTCATTGCCTCTTATGTCCGTGCAAGAACCACCATGCCAACGTTGATGCTTGGCATTAAAGTACCCGGCCAGAATGACGGAGTGGAGAGCGAAAATTGAAAGCTAGTTATTGGCTACGAACTGTCTTCTGGGTAGGTAGGTGATAGGCGCATACGCTCAGAACTTCGGAACCACCGAGAATCACGCAGAGAGCCGTGGCTTCGAGGATTTGTAAGGGAGGAACCTGGAAAGCACTATGGACCACACTTCTCCTCACTGAGATCGCCGTGCCACTCCCTCGGCGATCCGCAGGATCCGTCCTGAGGCAGAGGAAGCCCGTGAGATCTAAGGGTGTATTGGGTCGGAGGTGTGTTTCCGATACCAGGGTGAGGTCCAAAACCGAGGTTCTTGCTAACTGCAGGAGCTTGTCACGCTGGTCCTACATCCCATTCGCGTTCCAGGACGCAAACCTAAACAAGGTCATTGACCTATTTCGATCCGCCATTCTGGGCCGGTTGGACAGTCAACTCAGTAGTATAATTTTAATTATTACATTATTTCACAATGTTAATTCCAATTTAACTTTTCAAATTAGTAATTTAATTGTTAAATATAGACATAAAGAGATAGTTCTGGTTGAGAAGTAAGCCTTTATGTCAGGTCAAATCACTTTGTAGTATATTCAGCTGCTTCACAAGTATCACGTGTTACCACTTAGAATTCAGTAATTGCTGTTTCTTTTTACTTTCTGTAATACAGTTGCTGTGGCTTGCTACTTTAAACACAAAATTTGTTGACCCTCAATTAAGAAATGCAATTCCAAATATTTTCATATGAAAGCAATTGTTTTAAGTCTAACCCTTCTTTGTTTGGCTGTATAGATATACCAATGACTACCTCAATACTACCCATAGGTGTAAACTAAGGGGAGAGGAGGGAAGAGTGATTTTCTGCCTCCCTAACAGTTGTCTCCCAATGATGTTATTTCTCCATCCAAAATTCCCAGTGGATATCTCATTAGACAAAGAAAAAGAAACTGTTTAAATAGATTGAATGTAAATTGAAAATATTATTTGTAGTCAGTTGTTAACACTTCGTCACTTACATTTTTATATTATTGAGGGATTAGTTTCGAAAGCCATTGCATCCATTATCAACCTTGGTCCAACTATTGTCTGTTGTTGCTGTCATGCATAAGACCGAATCTAGTTTCAAAGCATAACCTTTTACACAAATAGTGAGTTCAGCTATCACACAAAATCCACAATGATGCAATCTAGGTTTCAGTTAAAATTGGATCTGGATCACAGCATAAAAATATGCTGCATTTTTCTGTAATTTCATTCCCTATTGTAGAAAAATACTTTGCAGTTTTCAAAGAAAGGTGTGATCCAAAGTGCAATTTATTCATTCAGAGTGTTCCGAAAAAAGGGTGCACCCCCCTTTATTTTCAACATTATGTTTGATATGGTTGAATGTTTTAAAAGTCATAGACATCGGTATGAGCACCATCCATGTCATAACACAACAGAATTCTGTGCCATGTTCTGCACCCATATCAAGCATTCGCATAGATCTCTTGTCAAAGGAAAGTGATTTTGTCTACATTAGGGTAATTTAACCATATCTTTTCTGCAGCTCTGTGTACAGCATGTACAAGAATAAGTCGCATACATCATACAGAGGCAGAGAATCTTAAACATCTTGATTTCTTCAGCCCTGCATGAAACACTACTCTTAATACCAATACAATTTTGTCTATGTTCACAACATCCAGTTTCATAGAGTGGTCAAACAAAATGACAATTGTTGAGTTTACTCTCTGAGACTTCACTGGTTCCAAGCTATAAACTTTAAGAACACCAACAACAGTTGCAATATAATGCCCAGCCACATCAGTGGCTTCCTCTATGAACACCCAAACCTTTTGGTAACAATACTAATTTGTATAGTGTTGAGTTCATGGATAAATAGAATTTTCTCACGGTAGGTCTGGAACTGGATGTGCTGTGTACTTCTCTACGAACGGTCTGAAGCATGGATTCTTGAGCTTCTTTAAGGGATGTTGCAAGACATCAATCTCTCACACAAGTCCTCGAAGAATGGTTGATTAAAGATGTACCCGTCTGCACAAATAAGAGACTTCATCTGCTATCATTTTCAGCACTTCCCTCCACAGCTGCTGTGTTTAGCAGTATTGTAATGTTGTTACATATTAAAGCATTTTTCTGCACTAACTTTAACTTCACATAGTTCGCAAAATGATGCTTCGCTGCCAAAGCACTTTTGTCTGAGATCACAAACAATACCTCACAACTTCATACTGTTGTAGCACTTTACTTTCAGCATGTTGAATCAGCCTGAGTTTTTATTGAAATCGGTTTTGCGTCCATGTCTTTGATGTTTATTAAGTCATAAGACGCCTTTGTTGCCTAGAGAGCATTTTGTTGAAACTACATAAGTCTTACATCAGCAAACTGTTAGTGTGTTACTGTGCTTGTCTGCATGATAAATTGATAAATAAAACTTTGTAGTAATTGCTGTACTTATTTGTGACAATATCATCTGAAACATTGTAATGTGAGCAAATTTTCATGTTTTTATTCTTGTGTCAAATATATAATAAATATATGTATTTTTGACAAGGTTAGCAGAATATGACCTATTACTGCAATAGGTGTAAATATGACTTTATATGCACAGTAAAAATACATTTTTTTAGCACTGCATTATCTAGATTTATGCATAAATTGTAAAATACACCCTAAATTTAAGAAAAAATGACTTGAAATTAAAATCTGGGCCCTAGTTTCCAAAAGGTAAATAAATAATAATCCACAGCATAAAAGCCCACAAACAAGCCAGAACCTGCCAACCTGACTGCCAGCCTTATGCCCACATATGCAAGGCAGAGGTGGGCAATCATCTGGCTGATATGGGGAGAAGATATGGTCAGCATCACAGCACCCCCAGCTGGAAAGTTAGCTTTCTTGACCGGGATTTGCTACCTATCATAACTCCTCAAATTCCTCAGTGAAAACTGGTGCCCACTCAGCAGCATTCCCGCATTTCCGGTCCCTCCATTTCATCTCCATTATCATTTCACATCATCTTTCATCTGGTGGTCTCTTTCTGGGTCTCGGTGCTGAATGGCAGGATGATATGCTCCTGGTAAACGCCTCCTCCTCCGGTAGGACAGGTTCCGATCTCCGTACCGGCCTAGTTGGCCGTTTCAGAACCGTGCTGGGTGGGATGCTGGTTGTATTGGCCTGCCGGGAAGTTTCTAACTGGTCAAATGAATGTACGCTGCCCTCTGCACTGTCGTGACTACTTGGGTTGGCCACTCTGTCTCCTCTCGCCTCATCCTTCTTCCCAGGTATGCCCCACTTGGGGCATAGGTGTGCACAAATCATTGAAGCAAAGGTCAAATTATGGTGTTATAGTTGTTCACTGGGTGCATACTGTGTGCTAGTGTACAAAGTTAATTCAAGTACAGGTTTTGGTGTCAGCCACTTCAGTTTTTTCGTGCACTAACAGATCGTGTGTCGGTATTGTGTGCTGTGCAGTGTTTTGTGCAACTTTCTCATTGAAATCACAGCAGCTCTCGTTTCACACAACAAAAAGCGTCCGTGTGCCCTTTTTTGCATGCACAAAAGTGCTTCGTTTTGATTGGTTTTCCCTGCGCTCTGATTGTTGCGTTGAGGCTCTCCATTGGCTATAATCTGTCAACTCTCAACATGGATACTCATACTGCCATGGATACTTCTTCCACACCTTCTACAACCTATATACAGTGTATTTCCGGACGAAGGCGCTGTCTTACTACCTTGATGGTGGCGACATTAGTCTGTTCCTAGATGCTCCTCTAATCCTTGTTTCACGTAAGCTTGCCCCGTATCTCTTAACGGTCACGTGACCTTATCACATCTCACTGGCTGCTGTTGTGGTGCAGACTGTTGTGCGGTAAAAATTAGTTCGTTATTTAACATCGTGATATGTCTTTATATGTTGGAAGAGAATTGTCAAATTTATATTTTCGTAAGCCTTTTAATTAAATATATTACGCAACAGAGTTGATTTATCTGAAATGCATGTCGATTCTTAAACGAAGTACAGAGGAGGTTCCTTTGCTCTCAAGCACATGTCACGATAGCACGTGATTTAGCGGTAGTGATGACATATTTGTTTATATGACTTATCACTGACCTTGTTATGAACTGGATTAGTCATATATCGCCATTCGACGGTGTGCTATGCGGAGTGCTAGAGCTAAATTATTTTATTGATTGTTTATTGCGCGTGTACTTATTATATGTATAATGACAGAGTCTAACGCGAGTTTTTCGCTGAAGCATCCCAAGGGAAAAACTTTACAAAGCGGCAAAAAAAAAAAAAAAAAAAAAAAAAAAGGATTGTGTTGCATGTGTTTAATGCACTCAGAGAGAGGAATCCGTCTTTGTCAGTGAGAAAAGTCGAACAGCAGTGCCCTGAACTTGCAGGTGTGTTAGATGCGTAGGAACATCGCGACAAGAAATTGAGACAAACAGGAAAACTTACCACTCCAGGGCGAAGACGTTATTTAAGGACAATCAGATGTACCGAGATACAAGTAGAAAAATATACTACATTGACGAGACTTGGGTGAATGAAGTACACACGACAAATATGGCGTGACACGACTTTTAAGACAAAGACAAGCATTTTTGCAAGGTATGTGAGCTGATTTAAAAAATCCAAGAGAAAAGGCCGAAGGCCTTTCATTATAAACTTGTTTCAGTTTCATTGCTCATTCATTCAGTTTCAACTTGCTCAGGTTCATTATAAACTTCATTATTTTTGCATGCCTTCATATTCTTATTTGTATGATTTTATCTATCTCCCTGGCAATTATTATGACGTTTACTGCAGGTTTCAATGTGACGGGAAGGCACCACCTATGGCCTATGGCGCGAAAGCATTAGCCAATTAGGACGAGGGGGAAGGTAGTTGAACGCGGAGTGATACATATCAGCGGGGCAAGGTTATATGAAACAGAGTTTAATCAGGCATCCTTTAACACCAATCCCAACCTACTAGCATGGATACAAATGGAGAAAACAGCTCGTCTCCAATACATCCAGGCAGTAGAAGTCAAACTCCCGGAACTACCTGAGACGGCTGCTTAGGTGAATAGTGCTAAAATAGCCATCTCTGAATTTAAGAAACTACTTTGTCATCGCTCCCATCTTGACGCTCTAACTGTATATTTAAGTAAACATGAGCAGTGAATTACATATACTGACTAGCAACAGGTCACGCCCAAGAGAAGAAACAACCAGCTGATTAAACGGGTCAATGACCCTACCCCCATCACCTCAAATCGCTTTGATATCTTAGCGACTTCATATAACTCTCCCTCCATCAAAGCAATCCCACCCAAACGCCAGAGTAAAACTGTCTCATTTCAGGAAGCCCCGGCAACAACTTCCGCTGTCCCTCCTACAGAAACTCCTTGGATCGCCAAATTCCCTCCAACTTCCTGAGTCATCCAGAAGATGGAAAGAAGCTATAAACATTCCCTGGGTCAGATTCATCCTACACACTCAAGAATATGCGGAGTACAGTGGCCATACTACCGTTTGATCCGACTGCTCATCGTGAACTTCGCCGATGGCTGGAAGATCAGTTCATTCCTTACGTGCCAACTCTTCTATCTGAGGAAAAACGACTCCACGTCACTCTTAAGGGTCTCCCACAGTGCATTACTGAGGAGGAGGTCAAGGAGGACCTCATCAGCAGAGGACAACCAGTATTTAGCGTCAATCGTCTTCGCACCATCAGAGGACCACTCCCCCACTTTCGGGTAGCCGTAGACAAAACAGGCAAGGAGGAGGATATCTATAAAGTGTACAGGATGTTTTCAGCTACAGTCACCGTAGAGTCTTACCGCCCTCCTTTCCATCCAAAGCAATGCCTCAATTGCCAGAAATTCTTTCATAGCGCTGAGGCTTGTAGACTTCCATCTGTTTGCTCCCACTATGGGCAAAGTGGCCATCTACGATCAGCGTGTAGTAAGCTGATTTCAACTAAACCCACATGTGCTAACTGTGGTGTGGATCAGTCGTGTCGTTGTGCCAAATGTCCTGTTTGGCAGGAAGCACGTTATGAGCTTGAGAGAAATAAGAGAGGAGCTAAAAGGTCTCATGTGCATGCTCCTCCCAGGGTGCCCAATCCTCATGGGCGTCCCAGAGAAGCCTTCTATGGTGCCAGGTTTTCTGGCCTACCAACTAGGACTCCAGTACAATTCTCTTCATATGCAGCAGCAGTGGCCAATACTCAGACTCAACCTCCATCCCAAGTAGTATAATCTCATCCTGATCTTTCTACCTCACCTCAACCTTCATTATATCCTTCTCAAGATTTGCCCCCTCAATCCCAATCTCATCAACATCCTCCAACCATTCATCAACGTCTCAATCAAGCCAAACCACTCTTACACCCTCAGCGGACCTTGCCCTCAAACAGACCTACAGCCCCACAGCATCAAACTGTGTCTAACGGCAACACCGGTTGGCAGCGAGTAGGAGATATTGCTGCCTTTAGTGAAGTAACTGACCGAATACCTGCTCATCTACACATTAAATTTGCAGCAGTTTTTCTACAAGCTCATCTACATTGCTCCCCACAAACTTCACCAGAAATGGTCTTAATCCAGACCGTGTTTACCTTCTGCATCAACAATGGATATTAGGAGCCAGAGAAATGCAATTTTATCAGACCTTAAAATCTATTTCTGGAATGCAAATGGCTTACGCAGACGACTAGCAGAAGCTGCCAACTTTCTATCAATAGAGAAGATCAACATTCTTTTGGTCCCAGAAACTCGCCTGTCCGCGCACCAAAAGTGTGTCTTCCAGGCATGCGTTCTTTCAGGACAAACAGAACAGAAGGTCGAGGAGGTACTGCGATCTTCATTGATTACTCCATTCAGCACCATCAGCTGCATACCGCACCCTCAAAGTATTTGGAGTCCACGGGTGTACAAGTCATTACCAACAGACACCCTCTTAATCTTTACTCCGTATATGCATCTCCTAGACGCCCCATACTGTCTGCTGAACTGGATCAACTGTTCTCCTCCGTTGCTACTATTGCTGCGGGGGACTTTAATGTCAAACACTCAAATTGGAATTAATCCAGCACAAATCAGCGTGGTTGCCCTCTACTCCACTTCGCTGACTCCAGGACCATCTCAACCAGAGCACCAAATCAACCGACTATCCATTATGGCAGTAGAGGACCTCCTGACTGGCTCGACCTTGCACTAATACGCAACGTGAGACCTCATCTCACCCTCTTCACCATTCTAGCCATTTCCTCGGATCATTATCCAGCCCTTTTCATCTTTCCCTACAAGCCTTCCTACAAATCTCCTGGAGGCTTCCCTACCCCCCGGAAAACTAAACTAGGAAGAGTATTCTTGACGGTTAAGAGCCGCACCATCACCCTAGCAACCGTGCACCACCTCATCGGATGTAGATGCACTGGTGGATATCATCACTTCCTAGTTGTCAGAAGTTACCATAAACTCGTCTGCCAAACCCAAACTCATCAGGATCAACAAAAACCCCCTTTCTCAATGCCTTCGTGCCATTATACAACAGAAGAACAGGACCAGAATGCGTTATCTGTTTACACGTAGCCCAGCAGATCGCCAGGAACTTTGACGGCTACAAGAACTGGTAAAATTAGAACTCCAAGACTACCGCAATGACAGCTGGGAACGAAAAATAAATTCTTTACGAGTGGAAGACGATTCTTTTTGGAACATGTCCAAAGCGTTGCTCCACCTCCCTCAAAAAGACCCGCCTTTAAAACACGGCCAGATGCTGGCTCAGTCAGCCAAGGAAAAGGCAGAATTACATGCCACTTATCTTGAGTAGACATTTGTACTGCTGATTCCCCTGACGCAGACCACATCCACACTGTTACTCAAAGAGGTCAACAATTATCTAAATCAAACGACAGATGAGGTACCACCCCCTCCCATCACCCCAACCGAAGTTCAAGGCCTTCTCTGCACTCTCCGACCTTACAAATATCTCGGGTTTGACAACATCGGCAATGCAGCACTCGAGGCCCTACCAGCCCCCTACCAGGGTGAAAACTCTTGCCTTCCTGTTTAATGCAATACTTAAACTTGGATACTTCCCAGTGGCATGGAAGCATGCCAAAATCGTCACCATCTGCAAACCCGGGAATGAAGGCACCTCTCCTACAGGTAGGCAGGAGTAGGCTTCGGAAAAACCTGGACCGCCAGAACATCCTCAGAGTGGAGCAACTTGGCTTCAGATCTTAACACTCCACACAGCACCAGCTACTTCGGTTGGTCGAAGAAGTGTACACCGCCTTCAACCGTAAGCAGTATATTGCTGCTCTATTACTGGACATCACCAAAGCCTTTGACAGTGTCTGGCATGAGGGTTTACTTTCCCGCCTCATCCACTATAACACCCCTTCATACTTGATCCATCTCGTACACTCCTATCGCCTCAACAGATACTTCTCTGTCTCCCGTGGCGGCATATTATCCTCACCTCATTCTATTAGAGCTGATGTTCCTTAAGGTAGTGTCCGGGACCCATTCTCTTCCCTACATCAACACCCTACCTTCATCGCCTCAATGCTCACTGTACCTTTTTGCCGACGAAACAGCTATAACCTCCACGTGAACTAGACACTATATGGCTGCATTTAGAATCCAAGACTACACCAACCTCCTCAACACCTCGTTCAAACGATGGCGCTTGAGCATCCACCCTCAGAAGAGTCAAACCATCACTTTCTCCAGAAGCAACTAGAGGACCTATTTGTCTAGCCGGCGAGGAAGTCCAATGGCAATTATATGTACGATATATAGGCATTTTGCTTGATGTAAAACCACATAATCTACACAGCCAACAAGGTCAGCAAACGTATGGATATGTTATACCCATTGTACAATCGACGCTCAGTGATGTCCACATCCAATAAATTGCTCCTCTACAAACAAGTACTCCAACCAGCCATCGTGCATGTCTGTGTCATTTGGGGTATAGTAGCTAAGACTCACCTACATCGCCTTGAAGTCCTACAGTCTCGATTCCTCCGCATTGCCACGGACTCCCCATAGTACATCCCTAACCTTGTAATCCGTCGTGATCTACACATTCCTACCCTAACAGACTACAACCACACCATCTCACTCCCATTCTACCAAAACCTCTCCTATAATTTCAACTCCCTCGTACGAGGTCTAGGTAAGTACAATAGTGACCCCAGCGAAAAATACAAAAAACCTAGGCTTCTTTTAGGCAATTGAAAACACTGTAGTTCCACAACACAACCTATAATCAATTAACTATATGGTGGAGGCGTTGACGGAACAGACCAACTGTTTCCCGTACTGAAAGGGAAATTTCCAGGGAAATTAGGGCAATCAGTTCAAATCGTTATGCTATAGTGATTATAGTAATAGATTTTTTAATATTTCCTTCTGTTTTGATGAACAAACTAAATTCCACAGACATTCAAAATGAATTAATTGAGATTTACGGCAATCTAATTGTTGAGAAAATCTTAGGTAATGAAAAAATGTGCAAAAAGCTGCACAGTTCTGGGCCGAAAAAAACAGCCGTTGGAGATATTGAACAGATTTCTTTGTATGTTAGTTATATCACAGGCTAAGAGGGAGATTTTAATAAGAGATGGCCGATGATCATGTACTAATGTGATACAACACAATGTAAATGTTGCACCAATGCTACACCTGTTCTCATACAATGCGAGTCGCTATGCCAACAAAACGGACGAAAATGTTTTATAGCGCTGTCTCCGGAATAACACGTGCCGTCAGAGCTAGAAAATAAGGTATGAAACGCTGAATTATTTCAGCTCCCTATGATCTCATTCAACTAAAATCGCTATTATTTTCATAATTAACTCCAGATAAAATATGGAGTTAAAGGGTTATCCAATTTAATAAACTTCCCGCAAGAGAGAACGCACGTTACTGTGAAGTTTCAATTGCACAATCTCTGTTGGGCCTTCCTCCTTCCCAAATATGAGTGTGCTACGATTCTCGCAGTAACTCAACAGTGAACACTGTATACGAGGACATTTAATGCAAAAGTGTTTGAAAACAGGTTGATCTGCGGGTGTAATGTCTGATATACACGATGTTCCTCTCCATATTACTTATTCGGAAACAGTGATGCATGGAGTAGAGAAACAGCGTCAATTTATGCATGTAGGTTCATTAATAAAGAAACAGGATAAACAATAAGCATAGAAATTGCCCACTTGATCTTAGTGCATTAGGTAATGCAAATATCGCAACAATATTGTCGTACATATCATGAAATAATAGTCCGTAGCCTGCGGAAAGATAGAACAGCACACCAGCATCCCCTACATAGCCCTAGAGGTCGACTCGTCTACGAGTCGAAAGAAAAGGCAGATGCACTAGCAGACTATCTGGAGGCTCAATTCCAACCCAGGGTTGAGCCAAGGGACGATGACCATGCTGACTTCGTGGAACGAGTGGTGGAAGACTTCCTAGAAGAACCGCCCCCTGACCACGAGTTCCACATCCCCATCCTTACCCCTAGAGAGGTAGCAACCACGCCTACCTCTCTAAGAAGCAACAAAGCCCCTGGGCAGGACCGTGTCACAGCGGAAATGCTCAAGCACCTTCCACGCAGAGCCGTGATTCACTTAACCCAGATTTATAATGCATGCTTATTCATGCGCCACTTTCCAGCTGTCTGGAAGGAGGCGCGCGCGGTGTGCGTTTTAAAACCGGGGGAAATCCGGTCTTCCCTTCCATTTACCGTTCCATCAGCCTTCTACCAGTTTTGTCGAAGGTTTTCGAGAAACTGCTCCTCTCCCGGCTCCTACCTCACTTAGAGGAAAGGGGGCCTAATCCCGGAACACCAGTCTGGCTTCCGTTCTGGCCACTCCACGACCGAGTAACTACTGCGGCCTCCCTGGGATTCCAGGAAAGGTCTAAAACGGTAGCAGTCTTGCTAGACGTGGAGTGGGCATTCGACACTACCTGGCACGAGGGGCTTATTTACAAACTCCTAAAGCATGAAGTTCCCCGTCCATACAATTCCTTGGTGGCCGGTTTCCCCGGAAACCGAAGCTTCCGAGTAAAGATGGAGGGAAAGCTGTAAACTGAGCGGCCCATTGGCGCTGGAGTGCCGGAAGCCAGCGTGCTGTCACCGGCACTCTTTGCAGCTTACATGGCCGACATACCCACACACCACAACACCCACGCCTGTCAGTATGCGGACGATCTCAAGATCTTCGCGTAAACAGAAACCCGAGGTATAGCTTTCGGAAGATCCAAGCCCAGCTCTGGGCCATTGGCGAATGGAGCGCAATATGGCGAATGGCAATTAACCCGGAGGAGAGCTCTGCAATTCTCCTGGCGAAAACTAGAGCCAACCGGTTGCAGCAGAACTTCGTTTTACGGTGCCGTGGAATCCCATGGGTGCAAACGGCGAAGTATCTCGGAGTGACGCTGGACCGCAAATTAACTTACGCTCCGCACGTAAAAGGCAAGGTCCAAATTGGACACGTCGCACTCAGGAACCTATGCCCAATATTCCGTTCAACCATGCCCCTCCGTCTCAAACTCCAGCTGTATCGGGCGATCATCCCACCCATGATTTTGTACGGCTGAGATCTGGGGAACAGTGGCAAATACCACTTTCGCCAGACTCCAGACGCTGCAGAACAGGGCGCTCAGAGTGATATACGATACAGACTGGAGATTCCCAGCCCAGATCCTTCATGAACATTAAAAAATCCCGTACATTGTCGATGTCATCCGAGAGAGAGCACGATCGATGTACGACAAAATCCAAACCCATGGCAACCCTTTGGTGAACTCCCTGGGCAGATGATAGATAGATAGGTAGCTAGGTAGCTAGGTAGCTAGATAGCTAGATAGCTAGATAGCTAGATAGGTAGATAGGTAGATAGGTAGATAGGTAGATAGGTAGATAGATAGATAGATAGATAGATAGATAGATAGATAGATAGATAGATAGATAGATAGATAGATAGATAGATAGATAGATAGATAGATAGATAGATAGATAGATAGATAGATAGATAGATAGATAGATAGATAGATAGATAGATAGATAGATAGATAGATAGATAGATAGATAGATAGATAGATAGATAGATAGATAGATAGATAGATAGATAGATAGATAGATAGATAGATAGATAGATAGATAGATAGATAGATAGATAGATAGATAGATAGATAGATAGATAGATAGATAGATAGATAGATAGATAGATAGATAGATAGATAGATAGATAGATAGATAGATAGATAGATAGATAGATAGATAGATAGATAGATAGATAGATAGATAGATAGATAGATAGATAGATAGATAGATAGATAGATAGATAGATAGATAGATAGATAGATAGATAGATAGATAGATAGATAGATAGATAGATAGATAGATAGATAGATAGATAGATAGATAGATAGATAGATAGATAGATAGATAGATAGATAGATAGATAGATAGATAGATAGATAGATAGATAGATAGATAGATAGATAGATAGATAGATAGATAGATAGATAGATAGATAGATAGATAGATAGATAGATAGATAGATAGATAGATAGATAGATAGATAGATAGATAGATAGATAGATAGATAGATAGATAGATAGATAGATAGATAGATAGATAGATAGATAGATAGATAGATAGATAGATAGATAGATAGATAGATAGATAGATAGATAGATAGATAGATAGATAGATAGATAGATAGATAGATAGATAGATAGATAGATAGATAGATAGATAGATAGATAGATAGATAGATAGATAGATAGATAGATAGATAGATAGATAGATAGATAGATAGATAGATAGATAGATAGATAGATAGATAGATAGATAGATAGATAGATAGATAGATAGATAGATAGATAGATAGATAGATAGATAGATAGATAGATAGATAGATAGATAGATAGATAGATAGATAGATAGATAGATAGATAGATAGATAGATAGATAGATAGATAGATAGATAGATAGATAGATAGATAGATAGATAGATAGATAGATAGATAGATAGATAGATAGATAGATAGATAGATAGATAGATAGATAGATAGATAGATAGATAGATAGATAGATAGATAGATAGATAGATAGATAGATAGATAGATAGATAGATAGATAGATAGATAGATAGATAGATAGATAGATAGATAGATAGATAGATAGATAGATAGATAGATAGATAGATAGATAGATAGATAGATAGATAGATAGATAGATAGATAGATAGATAGATAGATAGATAGATAGATAGATAGATAGATAGATAGATAGATAGATAGATAGATAGATAGATAGATAGATAGATAGATAGATAGATAGATAGATAGATAGATAGATAGATAGATAGATAGATAGATAGATAGATAGATAGATAGATAGATAGATAGATAGATAGATAGATAGATAGATAGATAGATAGATAGATAGATAGATAGATAGATAGATAGATAGATAGATAGATAGATAGATAGATAGATAGATAGATAGATAGATAGATAGATAGATAGATAGATAGATAGATAGATAGATAGATAGATAGATAGATAGATAGATAGATAGATAGATAGATAGATAGATAGATAGATAGATAGATAGATAGATAGATAGATAGATAGATAGATAGATAGATAGATAGATAGATAGATAGATAGATAGATAGATAGATAGATAGATAGATAGATAGATAGATGGCTGATGACCTCTGTAGTTGAGCGCCCTTATACTCATCATCACTCACTCACTCCCTGGGCAGATATGACCAGAGGGAGCAAATACGCTTGCCATCATACAAACTCCCCAGAGACGTCTTGGGGCCCCTTGGTTAACCCAAGGTAAAGCCCATTAACTCCAAAATTCATATAACGCCTGATGGCTCAAGCGTTAGGCCAGCCGTAATCAAAATGGGGCAAAAACACTAAACCAATTCCTCCCCCCCCCCCAATGGGAGAACGCAATAAAACCGCTAAGCTGCTGCCTTCTGAGACTACTCAAGAGCATCCAAACAAAAATGTTTAAACAAAACTACAACCTACCCCCCAGCAGAACAATAAAAAACATTCCTGACTCACTTCGCAGGTTAAGTCGCGAAGCGGCTAGGTACTGTGGCAGACACCCGGACGGGGAAAAAGAAAGTTTGCCCCGCCCGACCTCTGGACCTCAATCACAGATAGAAGGTCAAATATTTACTCTCTGGAATTATTGGATGTATCATCTTTTATGATGCTTTGGAGCTGGCTTTAAGAGTGCACGACAAACCAGAAACATAAAGTAATCCAGATTTACTTTTATTTTTAATTAATTTAACAATTAACTGAAATAACAATGCCGTTAAAGAAGATATAACAGTAATCAGGTTTTTAAGGGGATTTCAAATTATATCCAAAGTGAGCTGCCGGAACATATATTGGAAGCTTGTGAAGTTATGTCGAAAAAATGCATATTGTAGCAAATAGGTACATTTTGCACGAATCGTTCTGATTCTAATGTTCCTAAAGATTTCTTAAAATTTGTCCCAGTCACATAAACAACAGGTTCAACTTTAGCGGATACTATCACTAACCTCCCAGGCTTGGACGTAAATTTAAAATGTGTTTGTGGACAAGGTTATGACTGTGCGAATAAAATGATTATGGGTTTCAAAGAATTAACCCTGAGTTAAAGCGGCTTATGTTCAGTGTGCAGATCATATGGTAAATTTGGCTATATCGAAGATTGGCACTATCACATCTATTACGAAGAAGCTATAAACTTTCCCCAAAATGAAATAATTTTCTGAGGGAATATATAAACACAGATCTGACAATACTGACATGTAAATACATCCAGAGCCTATTACATCTATTGTGTAAACACGTTGACAATATGAAAGTGTAAATATATCACATACCCTTAACTTGTGAAACACGTCGAGTACAGTGCCATGGAGCTTGCCTGCTTTAGTGGAATTTTACCGAACAGTAGTAATGAGCCTGTAACAAACAGAAAAAAAAAAAAAAACTTTCGTAAATACGCGTCTACTAAGGGTTGTCAGTTTTAATTAATAATTATTAACCAATTTATAACGCGGAAACTTTTGATTAGTTTGTTGATATGCGAAAACATTTTCTTATACTAACATATCCCTTGCCAGGTTCTTATTTAGTTCATTGTTTGCAACATACAGAAACAATCGTGCAAACCTTGCAAAACAGTATACATGACAATGTTCACTCAAACTGTGAATCTACTGAAGGACTTTGCAAGGACAATGACGTTGACTTGGGAAAATTATTACCTCAAGTGGAACAGACAACTACCTTAAAATTCATTCAGTGAAATATTACTTTGTGTTGGTGTAAATACCATGGTTGTCTCCAAACCGTAAAGTAGAGCTCTGCTTGCCAAGCTTGCCAAATACCATGGTTGTCTCCAAAACGTAAAGCAGAGCTCTGCTTGCCAAGCGGAAGACCCAGATTCGATTCCCGATACCAACATTAGAATACTTTTCCCGCTGGAGGATCTGGTCTGGGGTACACTCAGCCTCGTTAGGTCCCTGAGGAAGCACTCGATTAAAAAGTAGCAATCCCTGGTTGCGAAGGTGGCATATACCGGCCGGGTGGGATCGGGGACGCTGACCAGTCCCACCCTCCAGTACTGCATTCTACTCACGCGTCTGCATTAGGCAGAAGTGGAAGACGCAGCAGCCAGGCAGTAGGCCTTGGTCCGGAAAGAGATGTTGCGCCGCTGGGTTAGTACATTCCATCGTTAGATTTCATAATAAGAGAACGGACTGGAATGTTTAAATTATATTTCAAATGTTGGTTCCAAAATATTCTGTTGTCTTCTTGAGGAAATATTTCCCAGGATTTGCTAAATTTGGTTACTTAATAAAATTAAGTCTGAAATATGGAATGAGAATGCTGTCCTTGCAAACCACCCTTTAATTGCAATCGAGAATTTCAATAACTTGTCCTAAGATTTGCTGCATAAATATTCACAGACTATGTGCTCTGCCTGTAACAATACCTACTTCATAAAGGAGTTTCTCGATCCCTCGAGGATTTAAAACTTAATTGCGCAATTCACATCCTGAAAAAAAAAAAAAGCAATGGTCTAGCACCACTTACGGTGCATACGTAGATAAGTGAACACCAGAGCGAGTTCTCAAGATAGTTTTTGGGGTGGATTTTGCTCTATATCAACTTCTGATGAGTCAATATTTGATTTAAATGTCATAGTAATATATTTTTTTCCTAATATCTTGCATTCTAAGTTAGGAACAATCCTCTCTCCCACCTTCAATTCATGGCTATGCCACTGGTGTGAGCCTTAATCTAAATGGTATGATATTCCTTTTAAATATCTGCATATTAAATTAATGCTATTTCAAAATGTTAGCTTATCTAACACATTTTCACAGTTAAATCTATGAAATAAGTTATTATATTTGTTTACTGTTTCTATGTGGATCGAAATTTGAATACTTAGTTTTCCAGTAAAGTCAATGTACCTACCCTTTAATAACTTCCAATCATCTTCATTCAGTTCTCAAAACCCAAATTTACTATAAAATTTCATAACTATGTAGTCTGCTTAGTAACGTTATTATTAAAAAGTTTTAACATACCTGAAGCATTTATTTCCTATTTCAAATGGAAACAAACGCTATTTCCTCAAGAAACATTTATGAAAACATGGTTTCAGAAATATTACAAATTTTTCCTTACATTTTACATTAGAACTGCACCCAAAATAAATTTAGCAAATACTTAAGTGGTATTCAACTGTTGAGTAAATATACTGGTTGCTTAGATATATAACTCGGCCGAGAGAAAGAACGATGTATTAACAAATCATATTCTGTCCAAAGAGGTCGAGCACACGGATGCAGATTGCATAGACATTAGAATTTTTAAAAACATTTATTATAACTGATTTTGAAAATAAAATAACCTAGCCATTAACAATCATTTGAATATAGAAAGTTGATAATGATGATAATTATAATTAATTTAAAAATAACAAAAATTTAACTGAACAAATACATCTTGAACTTGAAAGGTGAACCGCGATGACGTGTGTACGTCAAAGAATGCAGTAAGAGTCTGCATTACTACTGGGAAATGGAACATCCAGGAAATAAAGTTATTCACGAGTAAGCGCGAAGTGCTGCTTACAGTGTTATTAAGCTTTGTGATAATAGGAAAAGAGAAGGTAAGCAAATACGACCGTACGACTTAAATACAAATTGGCCAATCTGTGCAACATGTCTTCACACCGAAATCATAACGGGAAAAAGTTTAAAAACATCGGGAATATCAACGTATGGCGATCAGCAATCGTCACACACGCTAAATATAATAGTGAAATAAGTTGCGTAAACGGAAAATCGATCACGCAAATCTTTGAAAACGTAGTAAACCTATCTAAGCAAAATTTCTCCAAAAAAAGAATTGGATCTTTTAAATAATGGATTAAAAACATGCGTCAGTTTCTCAAACAAAATTGAAGACTACATTGCAGATATCAACATTTCGACACAAATTCTACCAGTATCCATACAAAATTCAGTAAAAAGCCATTGTGAAAATATTTTGGAGGAAATAGAGAACAGATCCTTTCGGAAGAGAAAACATAATACTATCCATTCTTTGAAACAGAAAAACGTTATTTACACAAAGGCAGACAAAGGCAACAAGATTGTCATAATGGAAAAATCAGATTATATTGAAAAAATGGAAAAAATGCTAACTGACAATGAATATGAAATCATTAACAAAAATCCTCTAAAAACTTGCATAGTCATTTGAAAAAACAATAGCAAAATCAAGCATAATACCAAACAAATATGCAGTTAAACCGGATAACCCAACCTTACCTAGACTTTATGGCTTACCCAAAATACACAAACCATCCATAACAATGAGACATATAGTTAGCAGTATAAATTCACCAACATACAAACTTGCAAAGTGGCTAACAAACAAATTCAACTCATTTCCAAAATTCGACAGTCTAAGCATAAAAAACACATATGAACTTATAGAACACATTAAGGATACTGAACTAAAAGAAGAGGACACACTAGTCTCGTTTGATGTTAAATCACTGTTTCCCAGCATACCAGTTAATCAACTCCCACTGTTGATAGAAAAATGGCTCAAATCACTTGGAATGGCATCACCTGAAATTTCAGACTACATCGAACTAACCAAATTATGCATAGAACAAAATTTCTTCCAGTTTCAAACAAAATATTTTCACCAAACTTTAGGGTTAGCAATGGGCAACCTCCTATCACCCTTCCTGGCCGATCTGTACATAGTGCATTAGAAATAAGGATCACCAAAGGTTTCCCTTGGATGTTCAAACTCTGGCAATGATATTTAGATGACATCTTTGCAATAGTACCAAAAAAACACATCAGTGATGCACTAAAACTTTTAAATATCCAAGAAAAAAGCATCAAATTCACTGTAGAAATAGAAAAAGATGAGCATTTACCATTTTTGGATCTAAAAATAATGAGGAATAAAAACAGACTAAACTTTGGCATTTACAGAAAACCAACACAGACAGACAACTACATAAAAGCTAATGGCTACAACCCAAGATCCCACAAACAGGCAATCTTCAATAGTTTAGCACACAGACTGGTAAACATCCCTCTCACAGTAGAAGAATATAAAACAGAATACAACAAAATAATTGAAATAGCACAACAAAATAACTTTCCCAAATCATTAGTGGACAAAAAAGTGAACTTAGCAAAAAAGAAGAAGCTACTAAAGGAAACCACAACTCTCTCAGCTACAGAAAATAATATGATTTTCAAAAAATTCACTTACCATCCATGGGCCTATGATAAATTCAAAAAAGTCTTCAAAAAACAAAACATCCAACTAGCACCAGTCAACCATTTCTCCTTAAAAAACCTAATTTGCTCAAACAAAGATGCCATTCCATCTAACAAAAAATCTGGTATATATCAAATTGAATGCAATGACTGTAGTCAAATTTATATTGGAAAAACAAAAAGAAATTTAGAAACAAGAGCAAAGGAACACTTTAGAAACATAAAATATAAACAATTAGAAAAATCAGCAGTTGCCACACATTTTTGGGAAAAAAACCACAACATAAATCCAGAACCAAAACTACTAAAACATACATCAGGAAAGCAAGAACTATCCACATGGGAACAAATCTTCATTTCAAAAAATAGGAACAAAGTATTCAATTTCATCATCCCCCAGAAAGATTTGTTCAGCAAGTTCCTTGAACCGCCACCAGAGGAGACCTGTGACAAAATATCGTCAGCTACACCAACGAGAACCAGTCGAGAGCCGGCTGATGATAGAGGCAAAGCCTCAGAAACATGTTCCGGAAAAATTTAAAAGTGTTGTTTAGTGTCTTTAATCGACTCTCTTTAAAGTTAATTTATCATAACAACACTGTTTTCAACACTTCCAAGAAAGGAATTGCAAGCAAATACTTGTTACGAATGCCACGGAACGTGCTGTTACTTATACAGGTTAAAAGCGAGAGAGCAACAGCCCACAGAACATGTACAGCAACAGCCAGCCGACTTGAAGAAAGTGAAAGCAAAACTAAGTCACTTCACAAGACGAGTAAATCACCAGCAAGTAAAATACTTTTTGGACGTTATGGACAAGTGGAATTACAAGAAAAATTCATGAGTATTTCGAGGTTAAAAAAGATATTCTCACACTGCGAAAATAAATAAACCTTTGCAAGAAAGAGGTTCATTTCACCAGTGGCGTGTAGTGAATATATCGACCAGGGTAAGCAATTTCACTTTAAGTGGTGAAAGCAATACATGCTGCACATACATGTAACAATTAATTAAAACAATATTACTGTTACCGCGTTCATTGCAGTGTAACAAAATATACCTTTTCCTTTTCTTATTTGAAGCAGAGTTGGATTTTCCTTGCTTTCTTGGAGAAATCGTCAATCACATGGTCAAAACCTTTGGAATCCAGTTGTAGATTTGTTAGCAGCTCCTTTTCAAGTATTATCAAAGATAGCTTATATAGCCTTTCCTGTCCCGAGTGTTGCGTGTTAAACATACTAATTCTTTGAAGTTTAGGAAAATTCCGTTCAACAGCAGCACTTCTTGGAATAGTTAACACCAACTCTCACAATTTTTTTTTTTTTACTTCAATGTGTGCTCTGTTCAGCTAATTTGTTTGGATGAAGGCTAGAGTATCATTCATGGATTTATGATGCATGTCTAGTGACAAGCTGCAGAGATTTGTGACCCAAATCAACAAAATCAAGACTGTGCCGTAGAATTCTTTTAGTAGTTGTAAAGCTTATTCTGGAAAATATGACTTGTATTTGTGAAAGTTGTTTTTTTTTAATAGAATTTAACAATTCTAGAAAAACCAGAAATTCAAAATCTTCAAATCTTTCTCCCAGATGTAACAATTGATCTACATTTGCAGTAGTTTCAAACAATGAAAACATTTATTTTCTGTACTCATACATTCTCCCCACCAAATGAAAGCTGTAGCTCCAGCGAGTTTGTGAAATACGCGGCAATCTTATGTATCTCATTATCTAGGGCTTTTAGTTCTCTTAGTAGACTTAGAAACTACTATCCCATTAACGGTTATGAATAATATCCTACATTATAGAATTTGTGAAACCGCCTATGACAGAACTAGATTTAATCTGTGGGCAAAACAGTGCACAAGTAGAGCCTGGGGAAATGATCTCCTTACTTACGCTTGTAGTCCATCTAAACGGCCCACCATAACATTAGCAGAACCGTAATTCATCCATGAGATCATATATAATTTTGTATAGTGCACCAGCTGACTGACAATCTGAAATGTTCATAACACGGAGAATTCTTTCTTGAACATTCCCTTCAGCTCCAAAGAATCTTGATTATTCAGAAAGTTGAGATAAATTAGCACCATTGGTACTTTCATCCATACTAATCGCAATATGCCAGATCTTTTGACTTTCTCTCTTTAGCTCCATCATTAGCACATTTCTTCTTGATTAAATTAAATCATTCTCGATCAGATTTAATAGCCCAGTAAACATTATAAACCGTTCCGTGAATGTTCTCAACTTGTCGTCATACAGACAAAGCAGGTTTGCAAGTTCTACGTAATTCCCTTTGCTATTAGATTCTGATGACTCATCGTGGCCTCTAAATGACAATTCCTGTTCCCCCCCCAAAAATAACTATATCAATTAGGCGTTTCATTACTTCTCTATTTTTTTTCTCACTAATTCTTGTGCTGATTATCCCTTACTTTCTTCTAATTACCCAGCAAGTGGTTATTTTGGTGTTCCAAATGTTTTTAGCAGAATGATCATTTGAAGATGAGTACTTGTCAAATTGAGTTTAATTGCTTTATGCATATTTACCATGTCATTGAACCCACCACTAGACCATAGATTTGTGTCGTTAGCAAACAGGAGATAACACCAACAGTAAAGTTTTTGTTTCTGTGGACAACTAGTAAACTATTCATTAATAATATACAATTGTGAAACAAATTTTTGTACACAGCATTTCATTATAGTAGCAATGTTTAGGTTAGGCGTTTCTTCCGTCCTGCACAATGTTTTATCTCCTTCACAGTTTCGAGAAGAAAAGCTTCGCCATATAACATTGCACACTATGCAATCATCCACGACTGCTCTTCTGTACTACGAAGAATACGAAGATTCCTTCTTTCCTACCCACCCTCCTCGTTTTGTTGGTTAAGCGACAAGCACTAGTGTACGCACCTGTTGAAAGTGCTCACCTTACTGAGAATGATTTCGCTCTGACAATCCGAAGTAAAATATTATAAAACCAAACAAAGACTAAGGTGTCAGCGATGTCATACTTTTCATCAAATAATAAGGCTAAATTTACTGTATAAAACCTCTCGTTACTTAAATTTGCTTGAATACGCCTATTACACTGCAAAATATGACTGCAAGTTCATTCACCTAGTCCCGCAAAACGTACAACTGCTTCTCGAAGCCCATGACGACCGAGCTGAGCCGAAAGGTTGCCGACAGAGCACGCGGAAGGTATGAAATCGTATCCTTGTACAATAAAATAGAAAGACCACTGCAGCGACCAAGCCTAAAATTAAGAACACGTACTGCAAGATAAATTAATGATTTAATGTTGTAAATTTTACAGGGTAAGCACTGCTTACCTTGCGTAAATGGACCACACACCACTGCATTTCACTGTGGAAAATAGTGAAATCTACTGGTTTTAAATTTAAAAAGTGTAAAAATAAAAGGAGTTTTCTGAGCGACTGTTCTGAGCATAATTTTTTAGGATGCATAGAAGAAATGAATGCCATATCCACTATATTTCAAAGTGTTTCAGGAGTGTATGCAAATGACAGTATTGGGCAGCATCTTCTTGTCATCCATGCCATTTGGAAAAGCAAATTACTCCAGGTGTGAATGAAAATCCAAGATATCTGATTACCACAAAGAAATTAACTACGAAAACCATTCCAAATGCGTGCAAACTCAACTGATACTTGGAAAGGAAAATAGTTGTCCATTGACAAGCTACTTATAACAAACAACAAAACAAAATGTCCTCAAGCAACAATTTAAATTCAGAAATACAAGAATGACTGCAAAACTAAACATCATTTTGGAAAGGTGGAGTCAAACTGAAAATATCAATGACATAGCAGAATATGAACCACATAAGATTTCATTTAATCCTAGCTATGGCAATGAATTCTTCAGTGTGACTCAATGTTATCCTATACACGGCTAGAGTGAAGTAACAGTTTATTTCCGAAACATCACTGGATCCGGAAATGACACAAATAAAATAAGTGGAGCAGCTTTTACTCTTGCAAAGCAGTGCAGTTCAAAGAAAACATATTCCACTATCAAATTGTTGGAATATGCTATCTATACAACACTTACAGTACCCCCTAACATCCAAATGTGAATCTGAACCCTAACGACTGTATCAAGGTAGTCTGGAATTCAATGAAAGCAAAAGTTTGCGACACTTCGACCATGTTTCTCTAAATTAAAGTTATTTAACCTTTTTTTGTGTTAGCAACTATTAAGTCTTAAGATTATAGCACGGTTTTGTGGTGTATGGGAAGGGTGACTGCCTCACATTCAAGAGGTCATGAGTTCTAATATCGGCCAGGGTGAGTTATCTGGATAAGGTATTCTTTGGGGTTTTCCTTTACTCTGGGAAATGGATGTCAGGTAACTACCTCTATGGATCCTGGGCTCATTCGAACTTTATTTCACCCATGTCATTCATTGTCCAATATGACCTAACTGGTTAAAGGACATTAAAACCTTAAAAAAGGAAATAAAAACTTGGATTACATTAGCGCCACCTGTATGAGGGAATCTTATCCCACAGGAGTTATTTCACATCCCAGTAAATCTGCTGAAATGGGTCTTTCACTTATAAACACACTTAAAAACCACCAATCTGGGCTGGTTTTGAACTCGCAATCCATATCAGTAGGCCAGCGCCTAACCAACTGAGGTACAAAGACCGACAGTTGCATAATTTTCTTATATAACAGTATTTACATGTGCAAAATTTACATCATCAAAAATATACACAGTTAGTACTCACCTTTCAAATAATTTGGCAGGAAGCCAAATGCAACAGCATTAGCATACAAGACTGAAAGCAATTTAATTATTTCATTCCTGGACAATGGTAATTAAATTGTTTTTGTTTCTTTTTTAATTAATGTCCTGCAACGTTAAACTATATTGGACAATGGATGGATTGAGTGAAATTCTTTCAAGTGAGGCCAGGGACTATAGAGTTTCCCAACATTCATCTTTCAGGAAAAGAGAAAGCCCTGGAAAAAGCCTTAAGGTAACCCACACTAATTGCGATTCAAACTCAGGACTTCTTGAATTCGAATCTCAATTGAATAACATACATAAAGTGGTAAAAGTGTTGCCTAGAACCACAATATGCAGCTCCCTCTCTCCGCTTCTGTAGCACAGGTGATAGCGTCTGGAGAATTCTATAAATACTTCTAACATGTATTGGGGAAAATACCATTCAGTGTTATACAGAAAAACTTGACCCAGACTTTAGTTAATTGATGGAAATTCATTTCTTCACACTAGCCATATATAGGATAAGGTTGTTGATAGTCAACATGAAAAATTCAATGCCATGGCCGGGATTTGAACCACGGATCTCCTGGTTTCTGTCCAGTCGCTCTAACCCATTGAGCTACCATGGTCAACTTGCCGTCGTGACATTAAATTCTCCATTTGACTTGTATATTTCCCCAGTAGACCACTAGGGGCTCTCACATTCGAGATACACCATTTGTCGCGATTTACTATCGTAAGTACTTGAGTCCCACGCTTCATCATTTAACTCTTATTATTTTAGTTAATTGATGGAAATTAATCATTTCTTCACATTAGCTGTATATAGGCTAAGGTTTCTGATAGTTGTTGATACAAATGGTGTATCTCGAATGCGAGAGCCCCTTGTGGTCTACTGGAGAAATATACAAGTCAAATGGAGAATTTAATGTCAGGATGGCATGCTGGCCATGGTAGCTCAATAGGTTAGAGCGACTGGATGGAAACCAGGAGATCCGTGGTTCAAATCCCGGTCATGGCATTGAATTTTTCATGTTGACTATCTCTCCATCATTCATGCATATTTATTATTTTCAGTCTTCTGGCAAGTTCAAATTAAATATGCAGGTTCAAACTCGGATATCTTAGTACTGCTAAAAATTATGCCTAATTATTTTGTTCTACAGCACAATATATGTAGCTTTAGACTGGCCTACTTAGCCATTTAGACAAGTTAAACGGCAGGAATCAAATAAATGCAATTATTTAATGGCAGTGTTTATCAATTTTATTTAATTACCTTACATAACTGCTTTCTTTCAATAAATAGCAGGACATTCAATCATGCTCAAGTGCAAGTATATTCACCAAATCAAGATTATGAACTTTCATGGAACAAAATAGATTTTAAAATTATATTATATATATAAAATAACACATGTCAAGTAACACAATGTAAAATTGTTCAACACCTTCACTCTTCTTATAATAATAATAATAATAATAATAATAATAATAATAATAATAATAATAATAATAATAATAATAATAATAATAATGGCGTAACAGCCTGAGGCGGGCCTGAGCCTGCCAACCTGATTACTGGACTCATACTCACATATCATTATAGGAACGAAATGTAGTCATCATCTCAGCGCACACAACTAGAAAGTTAGCATTCTTGACCAGAATTTGTTACCTATTGCAGCTTCTCAAATTCCTCATGATGCTGAGTGGGCAATGGTTTGATATCAGAGACTTAAAATCTGCAACCCCCCCCCAAGGGTGGGATTGAACCCGAGCGCTTTCCATGGCAGAGAACCAAAGTACACCGCTTCAGCCTACTACGCCACAGTGCAGGACTCACTCTTATATAACTACATAATAAGACACTGATGTGCAAAACAAAAACTTTGCATGGACAGCAAAGTGGCAGTTTTCTGCAAGACAGTTACAATCAGGAAATAACTTATATTACCATTTTCATCTGTGATTGCACACATTCAGTGTAACTTTCTATAAAACTGCACCTTTTCTATTTTGAATACAGGTGAAGAGATAACTTACATTGGCTGACGATCAGAAAACAAGCAAGTTTAGAAACTTAGTTGGTATAATTTTACAATCTGTAAAGCTAATCAAATTTAAACATTTATTATTTTTTTCTTCTCAATTTATGAAAAATCTTTGCCAAATCTCTGAATTTGAGATTTCTGGGATATTTAAAAAACCTATTCATTTATCAAAATTCTTACTTCAAACAGCAAGTTATTTCAGAGTAACAGACAGCATAACTTATCAATTCATTCATATTCATAATGTAGTACTTAATAATTGTATATAGTAATTATTCTTACATTTTTAACTAAATGACATACCTGACAACATGTAAATATTATTATAGATAAATAAAATTGAACTGATTTGAGTTGAAATCTGTTCTATTATATCTTCTAACAAAATATTTTAAAAAGTCCTAAATGATAAAAAATCATTTACTACAGCACTATCATAAAACACATCACAGAATATTTTAAATATAAAACATAAATCTATTTACTAAAATATCAATAACCAATTCGTTATACATTCTAGTACTCAGAGCAACTCTTGCACAGAGAACCACTGATAAAATGAATAAGTTAGTATCGACAACTAGTTCAGCATTGTATTGCGTTTCATTTTTATGCCACAATTCAGTTACTACCCAATAATCACCAGTTTATGCTTTATTCTGCTATGAATCAAATGTGGTATAATGTTCTAGAACT
The DNA here is from genome assembly GCA_030765055.1 of Mantis religiosa. Lineage (NCBI taxonomy): Eukaryota > Metazoa > Arthropoda > Insecta > Mantodea > Mantidae > Mantis > Mantis religiosa. The sequence goes on from CM060950.1 coordinate 332,042,214, forward strand.
TGAAGTCACACACTAGACAACAGTAATTCCACTTACATTCAGGGTAGGACTAGGTGCAAATGAAGAACATAGTACTGGAAATCAGTGGCTTTACTGGTATGTATGCATGCTATTGGTTTCTAATTACCTTTAGTGATCTTACCTCACTTGGTTCTTTACATTACTGAGACGTAAGTTACCAAATACCCTCTCTTTAGAGATCAGAAATTATAAATATCATCCACAAAGTAGTATATAATTAGAATTATTTAATCCCATTAACACCCCATAAACACTATTGCATACATACTGTTCAGAAAAATGGAAATTCTAGACTTGTATACGCTTTTCTGCAAGGCTGAAACATTAAAACAAGTTACAATTTAATTTTTCGATAACTTACTTGAATTGAGAAGAGAGATGATAAGAAATAAGTATCTGTGTGATACAAATGACTTATGTCTTTCTCTGATAGTGTCTAGTAGAAAAAGTACTTGTTTCCTATAAGGTGGCAGGAATGAAAAAATTGCATTATCCCTAATGATATAAATGTATGATGGAATGTGTATGTATTCACATGTTTACTCATTTCCTTAGTGCCCTGTGTTGTCAGATAGTATGTGGTTTCACATGATCTGGAAGTTCAATGGTTAGGTCCAAATATTCCATACTACATTTACTTAAAAGGGTTAGAGACAAGGACTATTTTGCAGAAATAAGACAGTTAAATGCAAACCATAATTCTTTGACTCTTTTACATGATTATAAAGCCACACAAGGCAATTAGCATCTTCATCCTCTAAGATGTTTGACAATAAGTTATTTTTAATGTTAAGGCAATGCATCTATTTCTTGCATGTGAAAGAGAGAGAGCAGTGGGGGGAGGGGGTGGAGCAGAAAAGGAAGCAAAGTTAAGGGGGGGGGGGGGCTAAAAATGGCATAAAGTTGAAAACATGACCAATAAAATTAATGGTTTTATAACCAGACATTCGTGTTCTAGATTTTAATACTTCGATATATACTGCACGAGAAAAAGCAGTTGATATGTCATCAAAATCTAAGCTTGCTTATAATTTATCGAAATTTAACTGTATTGGAACACCACAGTGAAGCAAAAAATTATTAATTTTTAGATGAGTCGTATTTATTACACATCTGCTTCACTTTCGTACCTATTTTGAGGACATGTTTCGCAAATCGTCGTTTGCATCTACGGCTCTTATGCGGCTAAAGCTTGATCCAGCGGTGTGGGTAATTCTGGGGTTGCTGCTGCCATCTGTTGATTTAGTGATGAACTTAAATGTGGATTCTCTTCTGGCAGGATTTCAAAGTTATGACACTTTAGTATCCTTTGATGTCCGCTCCCTCTTCCCTAGCATTCCATTAGACAAACTTTTGATTCAACTGAAAAAATGGCTAAATTCTATAAACCTAGATGCCAATGCAATAGAAGAATATTTGGCAATGACTGAAATATGTATACATCACAATTATTTTGTCTTCGATGGAAAATATTATAAACAAATTTCAGGACTAGCTATGGGAAGCCCGCTATCACCATTTTTGGCCAATCTATACATGAGCTTTTTCGAAACACATAACTAAAGCCTTCCCTCATATGTTTAAAACATGGTACAGATACGTAGACGACATCTTTGCAATAGTGCCCTACAAACAAATAGATGATGCTTTGAAACTACTCAACCTGCAAGAACCCAGCATACAATTCACAGTGGAAACTGAAGAGGACTGTACTCTACCTTTTTTAGACCTTAAAATAAAAAAAAAAACAATGAAAAACTAGAATTTGGTATCCATAGAAAAGCAACACACACAGATAATTACATCAAAGCAAATAGTTTCAACCCAATTCCACACAAACATGCAACCATCAACAGTCTCACACACAGATTAGTAAATCTACCTCTCAGCCAGCAAGAATATCAAAACGAATACCATCAAATCTTAAAAACTGCAATTAAAAATGGATATGGAAAAAATCTTGTAGATAAAAAACTAAAATCATTCAAACTTCAAAAGAGATTAAAACAGATCACAGCTCTCGCACCAATAAAACAAGAAATTAGATTTGCTAAATTTACTTACCACCCCTGGGCCAGAAAAAAGTTCCAAAAAATATTCAAGAAATACAATATAACATTGGCACCAAAAACCAATTACAACATTAAAAACCTACTTCACAGTAATAATACTGATAAGATAAAACCAGAGGAAAAGTCAGGCATTTACAAGATTAAGTGTAAAGACTGTGAAAAAATTTACATAGGGAGGACAAAAAGAAACGTAGGCACTAGAAAGAAAGAACACTTCAGGCACTTAAGATACAAAAATATTGATAAGTCCACAATAGCAGCTCATTTCTGGTCTGAAAATCATGAAATTGAAAATAGCACAGAATTACTAAAATACGTACAAAAACATAGTGAACTCATATGGGAGAGGATATACATAGAAAAACATAAAAACCAACTTATGAACTTTGAAATCCCGCCAGAAGAGAATCCCACATTTAAGTTCATCACTAAATCAACAGATGGCAGCAGCAACCCCAGAATTACCCACACCGCTGGATCAAGCTTTAGTCGCATAAGAGCCGTAGATGCAAACGATGATTTGCGAAACATGTCCTCAAAATAGGTACGAAAGTGAAGCAGATGTGTAATAAATACGACTCATCTAAAAATTAATAATTGCTTATAATTCTTTAAGAATCATCACCAAACCTTTCCTCCCTACTCTCCATAGCTCTGCTAATGCTGCTGATCCCTTTGGTGAAGCTTTGGGTAGTGCGAACACCTCTCTACAAAACATTCTATATATTATATACATTTTCTGGCAACTGACTAAATGCTGAAAGCTTATTTTCTCAAAAACAATTTTTTTCAGCATTTGCTAATATACAAACTGTTCCATGCAGTGACGTTTTCAACCAAATTCCTTTAAACTTTCATAGCAAAAATACATAAGAAGTAATCCGAAGCTCCTTTTGTGCATGTTTGTCAGTAAGAGTTAAAAAAAAAATGGTGTTACAATAGATTGAGTCAACATGAGAAATTCAATGCCATGGCCGGGATTGGAACCATGGATCTTCTGGTTTCCGTCCAGTCGCTCTAACCCATTGAGCTACCATGGCCAACATGCCATATTGACACAATTCTCCATTTGACCCGTATATTTCCCTGGTAAACCACTAAGGGCTCTCGCATTCGAGATACACTGTTTGTGGCACCTTACTATCGTAAGTACTTGTCAGGATAAGGCTTTTTCCGGGGTTTTCCCTTATCCTTCAAGACGAATGTCAGGTAACTCTAAGCTCCATGGACCTTGGACTCATTTGAGCACCATTTCACCCAATTCATTCACCGTCTGATATGACTTAGCGTTGGAGGACGTAAATTAAAAAAAAAAAAAAACACCCAGATGCATTAAATTCTTCCTCTAACCCTAGAGCTTCATAAAAATATGTAGCCTTTTAGGCACCATTGTGTCTGAAAAAATGACACCTGCTCATTTTTGGCTAAACCATTGCAAAAAGCGCAGCATCTAAGCTGTTAAATGTAGATCTTTTCATGCTTTTTTGTGCAGATGGTACAGACTTAAGACTCATAGTTCCTTATAAAATCCTGTATTTTCTGCTTATTCTTTTCAATGTTCTGAACAGTCTGCATTCCAATGCAATAATCAACGGTTTCTGCCTTCTCAAATATTTCAATCAATTCTGTTTTAATGTCACATTTGTTTTTGTTTCTCCACCATCTTTTTTACAAATTTCCTTTTACCTTGCTTTATTGATGCCTACATGCTCATTAACATACGAGAAAATGAATTTGTTTTCAATATACACAAAACAGGCTAGTCGATAACAATGGAAACAGTACTCTTTTCCCATGCAGTGGTTGTTTAAATAATGAAAATGGCACTTATTGTCATATGACAAATTATTTATGGCCGTTTACTAAAGAAAAATAATGCATGCTCACTGATAAGTTACAATAATTACTTCCACTAAAAAATGTGTAAAATAATTGGTTTGTCACTTGGATGACATGTTAAAGATTGGGAATTAGAAATTTAAACTAGGAGAAAATTAATTAGTGACTTAGTAAACTATTTCCTTGTGGATGAACTAGTCAACATTCCTTAATTTAGATAACTTTATGCAAAAACGCTGCAATATGTGGGGGGAGAGAGAAGGATGAAAGAAATAGTTTATCATTAGCTATGATGTTTTTGGATATGCTACAAGTAAACACCATGAAAGGCTTTCTTTCCAAGTACAAATATACCATTGATGAATTAAATATGAATTCAAATGTTGTTTTACCACATTTAAAGTAACCAAAGTATCTTAGATCATTCCCTCCTTGTCAATATTGTATATGTATCTTACATAATGCTAACATTTGGATACATGCAAGACTTTGCTGCATCATGCTAGCTGAAAAGCTGCATGAAGAGTAAACATTTTAATGTGATAAAGCCAATGCATTTATTTTCTTTCATACACCTTACATGATGGTAACACCTAAAAAGCATTTTAATGTCCTATGCTGATATGATAAATCTTGAAAAAATGAAGCAAATTATTACTATGCAAAGGAACTTTAACTTCTGCCTTTCAACTGTGCTGCAGTATCCTTATAACAAAGAAATTTGGAAAAGCATGACTGGTCTTAAGACTAGCTTCGTAACAGAACTTAGAATCTAATTGTTAGTTCCTCAGGGACAACAGAAAGCTGATAAGCAAATCTGTACAGATTGGAAACAAGTTTCACTCCAATGGAAAATAGATTTACGTGTACAATGCACTGTGCAATATAATAAAAGCAAGCAACAGCAAAAGGAATGAATTTACAGATTGACAAATTTAAGTTGAACTTGATTATTTTTTTTTTTAAAAAAACATCAACATGGGTTTAATAAATGGTTCTGATAGTGAAAAAATAAAAACAGAATATTAAGAAACTTAAATTTGAAATGTCAGGTTTTCTAACTTCACAAAATTAAAGAGCATTATAAATTTAAAATAAATAAATATATATCAAAAAGCGCCAAAAGATTATATATAAAATGCATTATATAAGTTTATTGGAATTTCTAACATGCATAAAACTTAATTAAAAAGTCTAGCATGTATAAAATGAAAGTAATAATGGCTAAATTTACACTGTAAAAACTAAATGTTGCTTGTGAACTAGTATTAAAAGCCTTTTACAGGCATTAAATACAAGCAAATTAGTAAATTAGCTGTAGCAAATCCATTACATTCATCATGAAACAGAACTAGATGCTAAAATTATTTAAGTAATTAAATGGCATTTATAGCATTAATGATTTGGAAGAACAATGTTTTATTATAAAGCTTGATAAAATTTAAAATATCAGCTGGTGCCATAAGTAAACTTGCTTTGTTTCTAGTAAATTATATCAGTGTGAATACTCGAGCCATCAAATTCATTTTTTCTTTGCAAAAAAAAAAAAAAAAAAAAAAAACAGTACTATCTGCTTACATCAACAAGTTTCTAAGAATGTGGTTAAAAACTATGACTAATAAAAGAGATAAATAGTAGTAACAGGATTGATATTGACACTTCATAATGGTTCACTACAGAAATTTTATGTTACATTTCTTGCACGCTTGGCCTCTGTGCACAGAGATTTTCTCACTGATGCAACGTAAAGCATACAATGTTGGTTCAACTTCTAAAAACACTTTAATGACACAAATACTGACAGTCACATTTGTTTATATTTACATATGTCACCCAAATAGAAATTGCAAGCCACTAATCACATCAGAGAAACCAAGAATGCCCAAAACCAATTGAATACTTGGAACCATTTTTAATAATTTCATTTCATGTTAATTAAGAAGTACTCTCCATATCTGGACTAGGTTCTACATTAATGTTAGCTTATTGTACATTGATAAAAACATATATATATATACACACACACACACTTAAGGATACTGGTATTATTAAGGATACTGGTATTACAGTACAATAAGATAGAAAAGTAAAAAAAAAAAGGGGGGGGGTAAGGTATCCAGAATTTTTATGCTAGAAAACACTTATTTAAAATCTCTTGCGGATACTGGTATTACGGTACAATAAGTAAAAAAAAAAAAAAAAAAAAAAAAAAAAAAAAAAAAAAAAAAAAAAAAAAAAGAGGGGGGTAAGGTATTTTTTTATGCTATTTTTATGCTAGAAAACACTTATTTAAAATCTCTTGCAGCCATCATTTTTAGATATCACCATAAATAAAAAATAAATGAGCTTAAGTAAGTTCTGTTGAAGACATTTGTGAAACTCCAAGGCTATGAGCAGTACAAAGCAGAAGTAGCATGAGTAAATGGATGAGTGAAGCTGGAAGGGAAAATCTTCTCAGTCACCTGCATCACTCCCCTTACTCACATTTACCCACAATTTCCACTTTGTCATAGCCTGCATTTCAGTATGAAACATCATCAGCACAAGTTGAACATTTTAAGAAAAATAAATATTGTAATCCTATGTTGAAACTGTGAAGATGAATAGGATGAAGTGATACCATTCAGCCTGAATTAACTTGTTCTACTTTACTTCAAAAACTATATAAATTACATTAAATATGCATATAAGATATACACAATTTTAGTACTTTGTCATTATGAAACATGCTTAAACATGGCTCAGAGATCATCTATATATAAGTATGGGAGCAATGGTAGCAAATGAAGGTTTGAAACTTATATCATAAATCATCAGATGACTTTTAACATAGGTTTTCAGCTGTCACCTTTCAACAAATGCAAGAGGTCAACCTATTGTCATCAGTGATAAAGTCATGCACTTTGGCATATAAATGATCCTATTTCATTATGGCTTTAGATTTATCAGTCATACCAGTACTAACATCCAATTATTCTGTTAAGGCACTATATACAGAGAGGCTTTGGAAAAATAATAAATAAAAGCTAATTTCTTGTACTCCATCTTGAGTTCTAAAAGTTTGAAATATGCAGTTTAAAATAAAATGTTTGTGTCTTCTCAAACAATACCAGGTACTGCCTCCATGCAACTGTTGAGACTTTTATAACTTTATCTCTTTTGTTTAACTTTTTTTCATCACTCTTTTAAATTAATTAAATTTTTCATCAGTAATTGGAAAGGTTCACTTTAACACATGTAAGACTCTACCTCCAGCTTGCATGAAGAAACAAAGCTGATGTGAATTGTTTATACCCTGATGAGGTGACTAGGATGTTAACAATTCTTTTAGTTCATTCTCGTTAAAAATTAAGAAAAACAACATTTTCTTTCTTAAGATGACATTTTAAAGAAAGATACATCCACTTTTGATAATTTAATAAGTTAAAATGATATCATCACAGAATGCCTTAACAGGAATGGGATAAACAATAAAAAGAATCTTTCATGTTGGGAATAAAATGCCAAATGAATGCTTATGACAACATAAAATCAGCAAATATATACTTGTACATATATTACATTCTGTTCTGAAGCTTATATTTATATCAAATGTACCATTTAAACAGTATAAAAAGGAGCTACCTTGTAATTTGAAGATTCAAAGTGATGCTTCTGAATCTAGATTACATCAACAAAAGTAGTAATGCCTCCGAAAACATTTCTGTGCATAAAATTAGTAGTGTAAGACTATCTGGGAAGGATGATTAAAAACACTCACTGGGAATCACAGTACTTTAACTTGTGTACATAAATTCTTTTAAAGATGAAAAACTGTTCATCATTAATGAATAAAAATGTGTAAATTACATAAAAATTTGAAAGTAATGAAAAATGTTAAATACATCACTGTTTCTAAATTTCTGCTTCAATAAAATTATATACAAATGTTTAACTGATTATGACACACCTGGTGAAAAATCTTGAATTCATTGATAAGCATGTATATCTGACAACATAAAAAAAGAGTAACAAAAATAATAAACTCTGGACAACAAAAAGACATGCACCATTGAAATTTAATTCTAAAACCACTGACATGTCATTCCAAATACAGCTCCTTGTGAACACAACAATATATAATTGAATATCTATGGGAATACACTCTTTAAACCTTCCTTCAATTTCACAGAACAATCGAGACATGAATTACATAGGGGATACAAACTACACTCATGTCCATTAAACATGTAGAAACGGAAAAGCCAAAAGGAAAAGACATACTATACCCTGAACCTGGGCCAAGAACTTTTTAAGTCCTAAAACAACCGCCAAAAAAATGTAACCTCTAGCATTTAAAATAGTTGCTCCTTTATCTTCAGCAACAAGAGAATTAAAGGGGCATGACGAATTCCAATTTTTATACTACTACATAAACTCTACATTACATTCAGTCATTAAGTGCCTCTCAAATTTTATGCATCTGTCAAAAAATCAGCACATCTGAAAACAGACTAGCTCCCATTATTTTTACTGGAATGGTTATTATGAACATGATTCATATCAGAAGAATGGGCTGTAGCAGACTTTTTTCTATGTGAACCCAGCTCTGTTCCTAACGATGTTAATCCTGATTGTGAATTATGTGTAGCAAGTACCTGGCTTTTAGTGTTATTTGCTTCGGAGTTTGATGTGATCTGATGGAAAGATTTTCTTCGTAGGGGAGGCAGTGTTTCAGAATTGTTTTGATTTTGCCCATTTTGTTGTTCCAAAGATCGCCTTCTCTGCTGCATTAACACATTTGATGCATTTACTGAAGTCTTCCCACTAACTGACTTACGTCTTGAATTGACATCTGATGTCAAATTTGATGTGTTATTATTAACACATTTCCTTTTCTGATTTGTTTCATTTGAGTTTGATCCTGAATTGACAGATGGTTGTCCTTTAAGTGTATTATTATGTTGGATACTGTTTAAAGGAAGAGACTGCTGTGAAGATGAAAGCTGTGCAGATTTACGTTTTGATTGTGAGGAATCTGCAGCGCAAGAGGAAGCCTGACCTTTATGTTGAGTATGCTGTTGTGGCACACTACAGGATGACTGGTTTGCTTTCCTGCCCTGTGATGCATGCATTGATGCTGCCTGACTCTGTTTCCCACTATGTTGCTGTTGCTGTGAGCCATTCATTGGTAATGTTTGGGAAGTAGTTGTCTTACGGCGCACACTTTGGTCTCCAGAATTTCCAGAATTCTTTTCTGGTTGAATGCTTTGCTTGTGGCATCCCCCGGCTATCCAATGACGACGCTGAGCTTGCCAAGAATTTTGTAGGAGCTCCTTTACTTCCTTGCTTTCTCCAATTATATCCTGCAAATGCTGAATCGTCTTGTAGAGTGTTACTGGACTAATGAGTCCAAAATCAAAAAGACTGCACATGTGCAGAACAAAATTGCGGTAAAGATTTTTCATCAGAAGCTCATGACCTTTGGCTTCCAGGAACATTTTACATGCCAGAGGAATCTGACAGTCTCCAACATACCTAAAACAATGAACACAGAAAACATTATTTGGGAAAGTGTTATTAGTTACTTATTTTCTACCTCCTCTTTTACATTATTAATTCTGTTCATTTGCAGGTAGAGAACATCCAAGGGAATTAACAACTGCAATCTATGAGCTGCTGGCTATGTCAATGTTTTCCTATTTTATGAAGATAAATATCCAGTCCTAATACATGCAGTTCTACTCATCAAATCCAATTATGATAGATATCAAAATTACAAAAAAGAGTATGAAGCTGCTCTCAAAAGTTTAAGGTCGGAAAATATTAAATATAAGGTAGTTACTGCAAAAAATACAAGTAAGGCTATATGGGATGTAGTAAATGCTAGTAAGAAAAACTGTAAAAATTCAGAGAACATTGTAATTAATCATCAGAACAAAAGGGTTGATAATCCAGTAAGCATTGGTAATATATTTAACGAATACTTCATAAATGTAGCAGTGCCTAATGGAAATAAAGCAGTTAAAATGGATAGGAATGAGGGAATAAAGCATATTGGTAGCACAGTGTTCCTAAATCCTGTTACTGAGACAGAATTAATCAAAATTATTACTTAATTAAAATCTAAAAACTCGAGCGGGTGGGATGACGTTTCATCAAAAATCCTGAAACAATGCAAGGAGGAATTAGTTAACATCCTAGTACATCTAATAAATGCCTCTATAGGGGAAGGAATTTTTCCGAACTGTTTAAAAAAGGGGGTTGTTAAACCGTTACACAAAAAGGGTGATGTTACTAATGTGAGAAATTATAGACCAATTACTTTAACATCTACTTTTGCTTAACTACTGGAAAAAGTTATTTTAAAGAGGATTTTAAGTTTTTTGGACAAACATAAAATTTTATCCAATTCCCAGCATGGTTTTCGAAAAGGTTATTCTACAATCACAGCTGCGGTAGAATTTATAGACGAATTAATTAACAAAATGGAAAATGACAATCAAGTAATGGGGATTTTTCTTGATTTATCAAAGGCCTTCGATAGTGTTGATCACCAAGTCTTATTACGAAAATTGGAACATTATGGTATAAGGGGGACTGCAGGTAAATTAATTAACACATACTTACAAGGCCGGGTACAAAGTACAGAAATATGTAAACTAAACCAAATAGAAACAAAATATGAATCCTCATTAGCAACCGTTAAATATGGAGTCCCACAGGGACCTGTGCTTGGGCCTTTACTATTTACATTATACACTAACAATTTACCTGTGATTAATAATGTTAAAACTGTATCATATGCTGATGACACATCTATAATTTGTTGGGGAAAAGATCTAGACGACTTAACTAATAATATACACTCAGGTACAGATGTAATGCTTAAATTTCTTGCTAATAACAACCTAGTTAATAATTTAAACAAGACAAGCATAATATATTTTAAAATTAGTAATTGCATGTACAACAATATGAAAATTAAAATTGGAAATGAAGAAATAGATACAACAGATGATCACTTATTTCTAGGATTGGATATTGACAAAAACTTAGCATGGACAAAACATATAAATTATATATGCAATAAAATAAGTAAGAGTATCTATCTATTAAATCACGTGGCACACTATTTGGATAAACCTAATTTAAAATTGATTTATTATGGAATAATTCATCCTCATTTGAATTATGGTATTGAATTATGGGGTACAACATCTAAAGAAAATTTGAAACGATTACTGGTATTACAGAAGAGGTGTGTAAGGATTGTTTGTTCATTAAAATCAAGGGATTCATGTAGAGAAATTTTTAAAAAAGAAAGAATTCTTACAGTGGTTGCATTATATATTTTTAGAGTTATTTTACTAGTTAGGAGAACTACAAATATAAGGAGTAATAGAAAAATACATAAATATGACACAAGAACTAAAGAGAATATGTACAGGGAAGCAAAAAGTAAGAAATTTTTTGATAAAAATCCATTTGTAATTGGAAGAACTTTATATAATAAGCTGCCAGCCACAATTAAACAATCAACTGGTTCCAAGTTTAATAAATGTTTAAAAAATTACTTAATTGAGAGGGCCTTTTATGACATAGATGAATATCTGCAATTGTGATTTGTAATTTCAACAAGTGAGTATAATCTTTAAAATATATTTCTGAAATCAGTAAATAAGTACATATTTATGAATTATTATTATTATTATTATTATTATTATTATTATTATTATTATTATTATTACTATTATTATTTACGTTCATTCAGTATATAACAAATAAGAAAATACTAATACAGTTTATTACATCTTCTGTTTCATATTACTGAGATCTTCACCTATGGACAGGAAGAACCGCGAATGGACAGGAAGAACCGCGAGACCCTCCTCAAAGAAAGGGAAAACCGAAGATTGTTTCTTTTTCTACCATAAAGACACTTAAATTAATTATTAATCTCTTTATATGCATTGTAAAATTTGTAAATCTTGATGTAACTAAATATTGTAATATGTAAACTTTTTGGACGAAACTTGATACATGTATTTCATGTCTATAAGTGAATAAAACATTATTATTAAAATTAAAAATAAAATGAATGCACAAATTTTTGCAATTACTATGGAGTTTGTTAGACATGTCTTCCATTTGAATCCCAGAAATGCACCATACACTTTTTCTTCCCTTAAATCCAAATACTTTTCACTTCACTTCACAACTAAATGATGTTACCAAATTCACTATCACATTTGTCAACAAATGCTTAAAGTTGGCAATGGCATAGTCTTCTTGACAATTAGCGATTCTTCTTGAAATTAGCAATTTTAATAAGAACACTCGTTACATTGCTCAATTTGATACATTTTGTGCAGAAATTCTCATGGCAAGTTCTCTAGTGAATAGATATTATGTTGTGGTTAATATTAAGATCCTTTATTATATCTCTAACATGGCCTAATCATAGCAGGAGCACCATCTATGGCTATAGATATGTTTGCGCCAAGGAAGATGAACCTAATTTAAAGCTTCAACACATCTGAAAATACCTGAAACAGTTGTACTGTACTAAATCCAACATTTCTTCCCTGAAGATATATATTCATGCCTCACAAAAGGTACTAATTGAGTATATAATGAATATCTTGGCTTTCATCTTAAGTAAAAGAACAACAAATAAATGCTGTATCTCTCCAACGTTCAACATGGTCTGCAATGTTTACAATGTGCTGCATAGCAGTAGAGGAAGATAAAACTGATAGCTTCACAATCTGGTAGACATTCAAGGCAAACTTCATCGGCCATCATATGTAAATAAACATTAGCATATTTGCTATCTTTAAATGGTCTAAGTTGCCTAGCAATTTCAAGTGATAATTTAAAGCTACGACATTGAGCAAACTCGCTGATTTTATGGTCACAATCATTTTCAGTAGTCATTGTGTCTTTGAGCTTCTCTATCACATCATGTTCCACTCTTTTATAACCCTTGCTTCACAGCTAAAGCAGTGTAGTGTCTTACATTATACTATTTAGTTGTTTGAACAACCTTGCACACCAAACATTTTGCTGTACCACCTATGTGGTATATGTCTACAAACAAAATACTGTTCTTCCCAAACTGAGAGGAAAGTAAATGGGAATGATAGGTGAAGGTTAGATGAGGTAACCATCCTTGGAGAATTTGTATTCCTATAATTCACAATCAGACACTATAACCATCACTGATAAGAGATTACATTGGGATTAATGTTCATTCTGCCATGCAGCCGCCTCAGTACACTGTTGCCATATGTATTCGCTGTTTGTCTGTTGTCTGTTTGTCAATGTCCACAAGATATAAAAAGCAATAAAGTTGAGAGTATAACACTTAGTATGGTTAAATCCTTATAGAATCGCGTGCATAATTCTTTGTTAAATAAAATGCTTGCAAACAAAGAATCATATCAGTACATGCATGCGAAAAACCAAGTAAATTTCCACTGAACCCATAGTTATTGCAATATCAATGACATTATGCCTCTAATGATTATGCAGCCTTACTATGTGATTGGTCAGTGACCTGCAAGCCTCCATCAGCCAATAACACAACATACAAGAGCCAATCTGAAGGTTTTGTGTGTGTGTGTGTGTGTGTGTGTGTGTGTGTGTGTGTGTGTGTGTGTGTGTGTGTGTGTGTGTGTGTGTGTGTGTGCGTGTGCGTGCGTGTGTGTGTGTGTGTTGTTTAACGCCCGCTTTTACTACATACGGCACCGCAGGCGGTGACACTGATGATGCATGAGATGAAGATGGAGCACCGGTGGAATGAGATGGTGGGGGAAACCGGAGGTCCTGGAGAAAACCCGCCCCAACGCCGTGTTGTCCACCACAAATCTCACTTTGCGGTCGCCTGGGATCGAACCCGGGCCACCTTGGTGAGAGTCAAGCAGTCTAACCACTGAGCCACGGCGTGGCCAATCTCAAGGTAATTTCTCATTGAACATAGGACCATAGTTACACACCTCAGCCGCTGCTGTACTCAAACAACTGTGATCTAAGTCAGCTTACTAGCACAAAAGGTACCGATTTGGTCCGCTCCTGTTTTTCCTTGAGTTGAGGCTGCCTGCTCCAAAGATTATAGGTTATGATGAACACAGCATAAAATGATTGTATCCTCTATTTCTGCCTTCAGAAAAGAATCTTATAAATTAGACCAAGTAAGATCTCAGAAGGTTTTTGTAAGAAGTTCAAAATTCCATAGGTGAATTTGAAGACAAATCTGACTGATATTCTCATCACAGCCTTCACATGTGCAACTATGCAGCGTGATCTAGGGATGAAGTTACACAGATTAATTGCAACATGTTACGTGATGAATGTCTGGAGGTCATGCACCTAAAAGCCAGTGTGCATCTGCAATCACTGTGCACTTAGACTATAGATGTCTTAGTTTATGCTGTAAGTTCAAAACAACTACCCTGGCACTTCTTAGTCCCCTTAAGAACATTGAACCTGTTCTAATCCTAGCCATTCCTTCCCTCTCCTGTCTGTTACATTGGTCTATATATCTTTCTCTTCCCCATTTTCTATTTATTAACCTATACAATTTTAATGATTTTCTATTTTCTAACCCTCCCTATATTTCTTGTCTTTATATATCCTCCACTCTAGTTCTAGGACTGTGCAGACCATACCTATCTACTTAATAAATTAAATATCTATGGAATCAAAAGCCCTGCTATTAAACTTCTCAGATCCTTCCTTGAAAACAGGAAGCAGGTGGTCCGTATAGGAAATAAACAATAGCTGAGATAAAATATGGTGTCCCACAGGGTTCAATACTTGGACTTTTATTATTTTTAATAATGATCTCACACTCAATTCTATATGCCAATGATACTACTTTCTTTAATATGAGTGAAGACTTAGTCACTTAAATCTACAGTGAAAGCACACTGACCCAAGCCATTACATGGTTTAGAGGTAATGGATTCTTACTTAATGAGAACGAAACTCAACACATGATCCTGAACTGCAGGGATACTTCTACAGCTAATAACTCGGAAATTGTAATATTCTTAGGTATTATAAGATGCTTTATTGTCACATACGCTTACAAATAGTGAGTAAAAACTCAGTAAACAGGTGACTCGTCAACAGTAGAAAATTTAAAATAATGATAATTACACAAAATAACAATAACACTAATAATATAAATACTAATAATATAATTACTAATTAATACAATAACACTAATAATATAAATACTAATAATATAATTACTAATAATATCAATACAACTATATACAAATATTGTTATAATTATGACATGCCCTTGGAATAATATTGTCAGAATATTAGAATTACAAAATGACAAAAAATTTCATTATAATTCAATTTTATCATCCATATATTCAATAATCCAGTAGTAGGCTTTGTCCATTAGTAGGTTTTTTATTGCTTTATTAAAGCATTTGAGGTTTTTCATTTCATGGATTCTTACAGGTAATTTATTATATATTTTTATTCCTGCATATTGTGGGCTTTTTTCATACAGTGCTAATCTGTGCATGGGTGGTTTTAGATTATTTTTATTTCTCGTTCCATGATTATGTTGCATTTGTGAATTATAAATTGTATCAAAATTTGAATGGATGTATTTATTTATTTCATACAGGTATTGGGATGGTAGGGTTAATATCTTCAGGTTTTTGAACAGGTTTCTGCATGAAACTTTTGGTCTTGAGTCATTATGCGAATTATCTTTTTTTGACTTTTAAAGATCGTTTCCCATCCCGTAGAGTTCCCCCATAGTATTATTCCGTATGTCATCAAAGAGTGGAAGTAACTGAAGTACACTATTTTTCTTGTTTCGAGGTTTGTTAATTTAGTTATGCAGCTCATATTGAAGGATGCACTGTTTAATCTTTTGGACAAATAACGGATGTGGTCATCCCATTTTAATTGTTGATTTAAAAAAATATCCAAAATTTTTTAGTTTTCTGTAGGATTTATAGTATCAGTTGTGATAAACCTCTCAGAATTCTTTCCTTGAGTGCTGAACTGCATAACTGATGTTTTGGAGGTGTTAAGTTTGAGGCCATTACTCGTGAACCACTTCTTTAAGCGAGTTATAGTTTCGCTTAAATTGGTTTTTAACTCCTCTAGGTTGTGCCCATTGAGTAAAATGGAGGTGTCATCAGCATACATAATTGTTTTCCCCTTTATGGAGTTAGGTAAGTCATTTGTGTAAATAATATGCAGTAGGGGTCACATTTAAAACCCAAAATATATTAACGGTTGCCTCCCTCTATGTATATAAGGTTATACTCCTGGTCTTAGAAGATAGATACGATCTGACTAGAAATAGAGACAACCATAATTATAATATAAGAAACCAGGATAATTTTTTTAGAATAGCTATTACAAAAAAAGCAGTAGAAAAAGATTCTTTTGTAATTGGCAGTATGCTATACAATAAGCTCCCTACACAATTAAAGCAGTTAAGTAAGAATAACTTTAAGCCAGCATTAAAGACATATCTAATTGAAAGATGCCTGTATAGATTAGACAAATTATAGTGTACCTGTACTACCTACAATTATCTTTGATACAGTTTGTGTATTAAATTTTATATGTAAAAATTGTAAATATGGAAAATTGTAAATACCAATATAAATGTATTAGAATTTGACAAAGCTTGAAACATTTGTAATGATGTCTATAAGTGAATAAATATTATTATTATTATTATTATTATTATTATTATTATTATTATTATTATTATTATTATTATTATTATTATTATTATTATTATTATTATTATTATTATTATTATTATTATTATTATTATAACCTGACCAGTTATTCAGGAACCCTTTCGATTTAGATGCAAACCATCCTTACCTAAACAGGAGAGGTCTATATACTTGTTCACATCTACATAAACAGCTTTAAGAGCTTCACATGCCCATCTGATGTTTTCATTTACCCCTTTGATAAAGTTATGATTCACATCCCGTCTTTTTAGGACACTATTCACAGCTATCACAACATTCTGAAACTTATCCTTAGCAGACTTAATAGCGCTATAAACTTCTCCCAACACTACGTCTGGGTTGCCAGCTATCTTTAAGTCATTTGTTCCCACATGCATTACCACAACTTCAGGCTTTTCAATAAAGTTTTCGCATTTGCAATGATTTTCGATCTTTTTAGCTAACTGATTGGCCTTTATGCCCCTATACACTTTTGTGTCTGCACTGTTCACTTTTACATGCGCTAACATCGAATCACTCAACACTAGAACGTTTCTTGAGATTGGAAGCTCTTCCTTTTTTGTATTGATTGGGTTCGTTGTGGCTTCTCATGATTTTCTTTGATGATTTTCTTCATTTGGTAATGAGGAGAGCATGTTATACCTGTTGGAGATCTGGATCTCTGAAGTCCGCGATTCCGCTTCTTTGTTCTTCCATTTGTTTAGTTTCACGGTTTCGGCATATTTGTTTCTTCTGTTTTTATTTTCACTATTGCAGAAGTTCGTTAGTATTCCGAAATTACTATGTTTGTTGATTTTCCCATTACTAATTATCAATATTTTGTTGAATTTTGCGGAGAGTGCTTCTCGTCACTACATTACATGCCGCCATCTTGTGTGACTTTGTAATAGACAGTATATTATCTTGGGCACCACATATTTATCACATAATGTCTAAACTGTCCAGAGTTATGTATTTGATTAGAAATCTGAAAATCCACATACCTGAACCTTATATTCGATCAGCATATTTTGCATTTTTTCATAGCATTATTGCGAATGGTATCTTACAATGGGGTAACAGCCCACATGTTTCCAATATACTTCTGTTGCAAAAAAAAGGTTATTCGAATAATGACTGATGAATCAAGGCTAGTCCACTGCAAATCCCTATTTATTAAATTAAGAATAATGACTGTAATAAATCTATATATTCACACCGTATTATTATATATAAAAGGTCTTTCATCTGAATTACATATTAGACAAGATATACACTCGTATAATACCAGATCATGCCAACATATTGATGTACCCTATTGCAGATTGATCACAACTCAGAAGTAACAGGTTCTAAGATGTATAATAAGTTACCTTTTGACTTAAAACAATGTCCTACAATAAGTGTTAAACATAAATTATTTGACTGGCTCGTCGAAACACCTTTTTACTCTGTACAATAATATTTTGACGTGTAATAACTACCCTATACTTATATTTTGTAATTTGTAAGCTGCACTACTCTGTATTAAATCTATTACTTTGTATAATATTACACTTCAAATTTTTTACACACTTTGTATTATCTTAATGTAACATTATATATTTTGTATAAATTATATTCTGACTGTATCACTCTGACGTTGTCTATTGCTGTAAAGCTTAATGACAAGAAAATAAAATTAATAGTCTCCATAAATCGCCCATTCCTATTTCTTCCACAGTTTTTGCTGCCTCTGACCACAGACTTATTCTACTTCCCATTTTCTTTTGTTGATTCATTCATATCTTCAGATTTCATCATCTTTTATCAAAATTTATACCAACATTTTAAAACTATCAATTATTATACATTTATGTAGAAAATGAAGCCAGCTACTGCGAAGCAATAAATATCACACAAATATTTATTTATTTATTTTCAGTTCAGTATAGTGTTAAATACACAAAAGAACCACTTATCTCAAGAAATTGGTGTTAATCCTTCTTTCTAATGGAGATCGATTTCACAAACAGATTGTTTGCATCTTCAGTCCATGAAAATACATGAAGATACAATCTGTTTGAAATCGATCTCCATTAGAAAGAAGGATTAACACCAATTTCTTAAGATAAGTGAAGCCTTTGATACAAATATTTGCATAAATTTAAATTTGTGTAATATACATTTTCTTTTAGTTTTTCCTAATTCTACTAAGGCTACTTCACCTGGAGCTGATCTAGGCAATCCCAACATCTCTTTAGCAAAATGTTTGTATAACTGGTCTATTTTATTTGTTACTTTTGAAGTCCCCCATATTTCTGCAGCATACAACATCCTTGACAGTGTTTCATACATTCTCTCTAAACATTTGCTTGACATATCAAGTTTCACTTGGCATATTTTTATTCCTGCCATTGCTGCCTTTTCTTTGGCTACCACCTTCCTGCCATGTGCTTCCCATTCTCAATTATTATTCATCCTAACCCCTAAGTTCTTGAATTCTTTCAGCACTTCTAATCGTTTTCCCTTTAGAAACCATTGTTCCTCTTTCTTCAATTTTGTTCCTCTTTTAACGACCATCACTTTTGCCTTTTTTGTATTTACTTTAATCTGAACTTTTGAATTTCATTTATTACTCTTTGTAATTCTACTGCTACTACCGTCAGATCATCTGCATATAACAAACCTGGTATCTCTTTATTTCCTGTTATCGGACAGTGTCGATTTCTTCCTTTCACTCTATCCACTAAATCATCTATAAACAAATTAAATAAAATGTGACTTAATTTTACAGCCCTTCTGTTCTGTCATCTGTGATTTTATTCCCTCCACATCTTACACAAAATTTAATTCCTCTATATATCTTAGTTATTTCTTTTATGAAAAGAATCTGCAAAAAACATATACACTCTATCTCTTTTCCTACTGATATATTTACCAATAATTGTATTTACTATAAATATATTATCTACAATATATCGAAATTTAACTGTATTGGAACACCACAGTGAAGCGAAATAATTATTAAATTATAGATGAGTCGTATTTATTACACATTTATTTACGTAAGTGAAGCCGATGTGTAATAAATATGACTCATCTATAATTTAATAAATATCTACAGTTTAATTACCTTCTCTATATCATGTCTGAAATCCTAACATCTTTCCTTCTGTCTTCGCCCAATCCCTCAATCTATTTGCTAATATTCCTGAGTAAATTTTACCTAATAGAGATAAGCTTATTTCTCTGTAACTTCCTGGATTATTTTATCCTCCTTTCCCTTTATATATTGGTACTACCATACTTATTTTCCAGAACTCTGGTATCTCTTCATTCTTTTTAATTTTATTTAACACATTTGTCATTATATTTAGGCCTAGTATTGCTATATTTTTTTCCAAAAGTCTCCTAGAATCCCATCTATCCCCACCTCTTTACCTTTTTCTTTTAGATTTTTTTACTGTTGATGTACTTTTATCAAATCTAGTATTCTATTCTTTTTACTATTTCCCTCCCCAGTATTGTAATATCCCTATCTACTTCATTGTCATCTATTAAGCTTCTAAAATAACCATTCCTGAGGCAATATTTTACATTCTTTCCCTCCCTTCCGATTCACTTTTTTCACTATTTCCCATAGTGCTTTACTCTTATTCTTCTATTGCATCTATTAATTTCTTTTTTATATTTTCCTTCCATTCTTTTTTCTTTTCTTCTAACAAGCATTTATAGTCCCTTTTACTTTCCAACAAAATTTTCCTATCTAAATTGTCTTCAGTGCTCCTCCACTTTTTTAGATGTCTGAATACCATTCTTTTGCTAATTTGCATTCTTCATCATACCATCCTTTTATTTGATTCCTTCCTTGCTTAATTTTCATTTCTCTCAGTGCAAAAGATATTACTAACCTTTCAAGTGTTTATGTTTCGCTCTTTTGTGGCAATCATTACTCCATATTCTAAGATTTGGCCTACTTTTAGGTTTATATCTGCTATGAAAAACTCCTCCTTTTCATCTCTTCATCTAAATATTTCTATTTCTTTTAATTGTACTGTCTCCTTCCCTCCTTCCTGTCCCTCTCAACCTTTGATTTCTAATAGTAATGGGAAGTACCTACTATTTATTATCACATTCTTAACCTTAAAATTACTGATTTTTTCCTCCATTTTTTCATTGCATAGTATATAATCTGTAACACTTTGACCATTTGCATTTACAAACATGCTCCCCTTCTTTATCTTCCCCTACTTCACCATTACATATTATTAAATTATTTGTTTCACAGAAACCTAACAGCTTACTACCCTCCTTATTTGTTATTTTATCTCTACTTTTTCTTGGCCTTATTTCATATTTTCCTCCCCCTTCCCCATACACTTTTCCACATAAACTACTATTTCCCCTCTCCTGTTCTTGCATTAAAGTCTACCATTATTATAAATCCTATATCTAAAAACTTATTTTTCAAATCTTCCATATCTTCCTCTAGGTTGTCATTTAATATGGGATTATGGACAGCTGATGCATCTAGAGGGTTATATACCACCCCTAGCCCTATTCTCATATTGATTTTTCCTAATTGTCTATAACTATCAGCCACAACACTCATGCTCCAATTTTCTTCTTCAACAAATAATTGTAAACCTTTCATGAAGGCCTTCTTTCCCACTGTCCTTGCTTCATTTCTTTTTGAAATCAGCTTCTTCCTTAATTGTTGCTCTGCCTTTGTATAATCTTGCTCTATGAATCTCAAAAACTATTTGTAGTTGGTTTATTGACACTCGTCATTTACTTGTTTATATTAATGAGAGACTAATTTCAAAGGCATTCGCCTCCATTTTCAATCTCTTTCCAACTGGCATCTGTTGTCTGCTCTCTCTCTCTCTGGTGGTGGAACTATGAACTTTTTTGTCAAATTATCTACTGGTGGGATTTCAAAGTTCATTACGCGATCCTTATTTTTCCATATGAATATGTTCTCCCATGTTGTCAATTTATTTTGGTTTATCACTCCTTTTAATAATTTTGGATTTGGATCAATGTCATGATTTTCATTCCAAAAATGAAATGTTACTGCTGACTTATCTTCCTGTTTTAATCTGATGTCAAAGTGCTCTTTGACTCTGGGTTTTAGATTTCTTTTAGTATTTTTCACAATTCTTACAACTTATCTGGTATATTCAGGATCTGTTAACTGATGGGATTTCATCTTTTGTTTTTGAATTTAGCAATTTTAAAATTGAGTGTCTATTAGTAGGTGCCAAGGTGATATTTTGTTCCTTGAAGATCTTTTTAAATGTTTTTGGGTGATATGTGAATGAACTGAATATGCTGTTGCTTTCTTTTTCTTTTGCAAATGTGATTGATAACTACACATAGCAGAAGAAAATGGATACAACAAAAGTTTGGTGTTGAAGAAAATTAGAAAAGCTAAACTAAAGAAAACCATTAAGGAAGCATGAGCAGTTCAGTTAACTGGAAGTCATTTGAACTTAGACATAGTAGCCATTTATCGATCTCCCTTAGGAAATTTTCAAATTTTTAAAAAGCAATTAGAATATGCTCTGAATTTTCTATTTAAAACAAAAAGAGAAATAATAATTTGTGGTGACATAAATGTGGATTATCTGAAATCAAGTCTTCAAAGGGAACAGCTTAGCTCTTTATTTATCACATACCTCATGACATACAGTTAACTTTCCAACAAGAATCCAAAATAATTCATCCACAGCTATTGATAATATATTTGTAAATTCAGATATAACTACATTTTGCTCTGTCTCATCAAAAACTAATGGACTATCAGATCATGATGCACAAATTCTAAGGATTGATAAGATAAATTTAAAACTCAAACCTAAATATACATATACGAAATATAGGGAAATAAATGAAAATACTCTGAACGAATTTAGTAAGAACCTTAAACTTGAATCTTGGAAACAAACTTATGAGATTAATGGAACCAACAATAAATATAATAGCTTTCTTCAATGCTTTAAAACTCACTTTGAAATTTGCCTCCCATCTAAGTATAAAAAACATTTAACTTCAAAAAAGACAATTCCTGGATCACTTTAGGAATTAGAACCTCATATAGGCATAAAACAGAACTATATCAGCAGTTAAGAATCAGTAACAATTTGTACTTAAAAACTACTACAAAAAATATTGTTAACTTCTAAAGAAGGTAATAATAGCAGCTAGAGTATTGCATTGTAAGAAACTAATTCAGAACTCAGACAATAAAATAAACACCACTTGGAATATAATAAAAAGTGTGACACGTAAACACTCATCAGAAAATTGCCCAATAACACGCAATGTTGACAATCATGAAATTGCCAAACCTCTTGAAGTTGCAGAATTGTTTAATAAATTCATTTTGGATGTAACAAAAAAATTAAATATTAATTATGGAAGTAAAGATGCAGCACTAGAATTTCTGAGATCAAGTTTCACAAATTTTGTGCCCACATTTAAAGTCAGTTTAACTACACCTTCCAAAATAAATAAAATTGACTCTTTAAAAATGAAGAATTCTTCCGGTTATGATGAAATAACTACAAAAATCTTAAAATCTTGCTCCTCACAAATTAGCATTCCCCTTAGTTATTTATGTAATGAGTCTCTAAAGACTTGGTACTTTTCCTGACAGAATGAAATACTCAATTGTTAAACTTCTTTTCAAAACAGGCGAACACAATAATATTTCAAATTATAGACCAATATCTCTCTTGCCAATTTTTTCAAAAGATCTTGAAAAAGTAATGTTCACCAGACTGTATAAAAACCTTGAATATAACAACATACTTGTCAGTGATCAGTTTGGATTCAGAAAAGGAATGTCGACTAATAATGCAACCTACAAACTTACACATGAAGTATTGACTGCCTTAAACGAAAAAAGATATGTAGGTGGAATTTTTTGTGATCTAGCAAAGTGTTAACTTGTGTTAATCATGACATTCTTATAGCAAAATTGGAATTTTATGGGCTAAAAAATGAACATTTAACTTGGTTTGTATCATATCTAAATGAAAGAAAACAGAGTGTTGAAGTAGCCGTCAGCGATATTGGTTATGAAAAACAAACTTCGAACTGGAAAGTAGTAACACATGGAGTACCCCAAGGTTCCGTGTTAGGGCCTTTATTATTTCTGATCTATATAAATGACCTCTCACTTTATATAAAGGGCATTGCAAGTACAGTTCTTTTCGCTGATGACACTAGTGTCCTGGTGACAAGTACAAATTTAAACGAGTGTATAATTAAAATGAATTATGTTTTGAACTGTATGCCATGCTGGCTTAAAGCGAACAAATTATCTGTGAATCTAGACAAAACAAAAGTGGTCAAATTTATAACCTGTCGTACGTCACATACTCAAATAGAAATCGGGATTAATGATATGTTATTAGAAGATATTGACAGCATAAAATTTCTGGGCCTTCAAATGGACAGATGTTTAGATTGGAAAGCTCACATAAATTATATCTTACCTAAACTCAGCTCTGCCTGTTATGCTATCCAAGAGCTGGTTAATTTGAGTTCTATTGACACACTTAAATTAGTGTATTATGCATACTTCAACTCTATCATGGAATACGGGATATTATTTTGGGGCAACTCAGTAGAAAGTAAAACAATATTTCTTATCGAGATTTAACTGTATTGGAACACCACAGTGAAGCGAAAAATTATTAATTTTTAGATAAGTCGTATTTTTTCATCATCTAAAAATTAATAATATTTCTTATGCAAAAGAAGGTTATAAGAATCATCACTAACACCCACAACAGATGCTCCTGTACAGATCTTTTTAGAAGATTGAAGATATTAACGCATCCTTGCATGTATATATTCTCGATCCTAAAATTCTTTGTATGCAATCGTGCCTTATTTGCAACAAATAATGTAATTCACAGAATAAACACTAGACAAAAGTATAATATCCATTATCCCAGTGCTAAACTTTCTTGCTTCCAGAAAGGTGTGCATTATGAAACTATCAAAATATTTGGCGCACTTCCTAATGTTCTTAAAGATAAAATTGATAATTTTGGTGCTTTTAAAAATGCTGTTAGAGAGTACCTTTGCTCAAAATCTTATCTGTATTTAAGAAATAACAATGAATGGTATCCACTGCAAAAAGGTTGAGACGTACTGGCATAAGCCAAGTGAAAGCTGATTTAAAAAGTGTTTGATTTTGTATCATATATAATTATCCCTGCTTTGTTTTCCATATTGCTGTTCATATTGCCTGTATACTATAATATGTGTCTTATGTTAACTATTCAAGTACATATATATGCTATTAAACTCCATACCTCTGAACATGTTCAATGTTCACAGCCTTCTCTGGCTACAAGTGAACCTACTGAATGCAAATCAATCTAATCTAATCTAAATTCCTGTTATTACTTTCTGATAAAAGGAATTAACTGATTCTGCAATGATGCTGATATAATGCTTAATTATTTGTGAAGGGTTACATTCAGTATTAAAGCAAACTTTAAATATGTTCATTAGTATAGTTTGTCCACCACTCATGATCAAGGGAAAGAAGGGTAGAGGTGAGGTACTCTACATGATCTTACACAGAGTGTCTGTAGCTATCTCTGCAATTGCTCTTATGCTAAAGCTACTGCTTAAGTTGCCAAATTATTCTGATTTTCTTTATGCTATAGGTAAATGCAATCGTAACTGAGTAGTGCACTGAAATTGTGCATCTGCAATGTCCATAGTAATGGGAGAGATGGGGGAAAAAGGAAAATCATTAGAACAAACATTTCTTACACCTTTCACTCAGTAAAACTATTGCAACAGCTACCATTTATACAATAAGAGAATTCACAAACAGGTGTAAGATTTAAGTCTAAGTGGTGAAAAGTGAGTTCTTACTAGCCCAAGGAAACACAGAAAAGCAACACTGACACACTATAGTGAATGTTGAAGATTCTGATTGGTTAGTGTTACAAAATATTATACATGACTTTAATATTGGAAGGTGTGTTCCCACAATCAATAAGCTGCTGCCTATTGCACAAGAAAATATTAATTTTCCATGGAGAAGAAGTTCACTTTGGAAAGTAATTTCAGAGCTGGATTTTAATGCAGGAAATGCCAGAACAAAAGAAAGGTCCTTACAGAACGTCCTCACACTGTGGTTTGGCAGCATGATTATCTTATCAGAAAAAGAACATTATGAGAAAGTGGCAAAAATGTTCTCTATTGACAAAACCTGGGTAGAATAGTAACCATTTAGCAAGTGTTGGCAAAGGAAAGAGGAATTTGGCATAATATAAACACTAATGCAGGGAAGAGACTGATTAGTTCGTGCAGGTAGTATAAATAGTTTTTGGAAAATTTTCTTCTTGTTTACAAGGCTGGGACTTGCAGGCAATTACTATGGGAAAATTAACCACGTGAATTTGAAAAGTGGGTTTCAGAAAAATTGGCACCTAATTTGTCCCCCTTCTTGCATTGTAATTCTAGATAAAGCTGCATATCACTGCAGAGATGGAGAAACCCCCCCACCTAGGAATTCTGTTAAATCTTATGGTTGTAGGAAATTGATTTTGGTGGTTGTTGGCTACTCAGTTGTATTAATAACACTTTGTTTGTAACTTCCCTACATTTCAGACTTATAAATCTTCGCTTCTCTTCTTAACGCGCATGAACACATCCTTTCTGTCATAGTATCACCTTTTAAGTAAATTTTTCTTGCTTCACGATTCAGTTCGAGCCTTATTCTGATCCCCTCTCTAACTTTATCACATGACCAAACTAGCTCACCCTTCTTAAATGTTACATTATTATTGGTTTCTTATTTATTTCAAATTTTCGCATTGGTTTGCAAAACCCATTTAACTCATTGACGTTCAGCCCACCCTGAGTTGGGGAACACCTACCCTGAGTTGTTTGTAATGGCATACATCGTTATCAAATCAGCTAAGTAAATCCCTTTAGCCTTCATGCTCAACTGCATTTTGAAAGCCCCTTTGTCCAAACACATTCCTAGCTGGAAGTATTCTATAGTTCTCAGATATTGAACCTCTAGCACAAAGAAGGCAACGGACCTCCCTTCCTGTCTCTCCGAAGTGTACAGATTTTTTACAAGAATATTCTCTCTTCCTTGCCTGGATGCTAGTATGTTATATTAAATTATATTCTTTCCTTCTTATTCTTTAAGTCAACCGCTATTTTAATCATTACTCTATCCATTCTAATTTCATATTATTATAACAAGATTTTTATATTAGTTTAGCAAAGCATTTTTATTAATTCATCTTCTTTTTTAATTATCTGATTTTAATTAATTCACCACCTCCTAATCGCTGCCTGATACTGCAGTTACATAATGCCCGTTTGACAAAAATGAAATACCCATTATTTAAATTTTGTCGTCAAGCCAATCAAATTAAAGTTTTGGTCCCTTAGCAACAAGACATTGTAGAATGAACCAATCCGAGTTCAGTAAAAGTTTTAATTTGATTTCATCTTCACTTGTCAAAGGTCTCATTCCTTCTGGTTCTTTCGATGTAGTCAGACGTGTTATAGATATCGTCTCGGACACAGACGCACTATTAAACTGCAAGAGGACTGCTAGGTTCCGGCAAGATACAAAAGTAATTTTATCTATGGATTAACGATCAGTGAAAAGGCACGTCGAGTAAGCGTCGCAAAAGAGAATATGTAAATGATGAATGGCACGCTATTGTGTTCACTACACCTTTAAAATCAGGAAAGATGTTTGTAAATCATGTTTTAAAACATCGGCTGTGTAATAATTCAGTGAGAAAATAAATCCTCAAAAAGTGAAGCAGTGTTTTAAATCAATTTTGTTACCACCATCCACCATTGGATTGCTGGCGTGGTACCACTGCCTGAGATTACAGAGTTCATTGCTCATCGACGGAATTGCCGGCGGATAGTCAAGTCTACATCATCGCAGCGACAAGGAAGCTGGAGAGATCATTGATTCTCCATCCTGAGGAAGGTAAGTCGCCTCACCGAGGGATAATAAGAAAACTTATTACAAGGCAACTCCTTTTCCATAATTTGTTTTAATTTCAAATCCTGGCATTGTAACTCCAACAATCTTCTCATTTCCTTTGTTAATTTTCTACTCAGGATTATATCCATCTATCTTTAACACGTGTAATTCTGTACCAGTACTACTGATGTTTTCAGGAAGATTCTCCCCTGTGACTTTATGCATGAAAGCATGTCACTGAAGATATTGAGACTTCCTGGTATGTGTTTAATCCCTGGGTTGTAAGCCATGATCTTGTGGATATATCTCGCAATTTTTGTACTGGTCAATTTGCAATTTCGTATGAACGATAGACTGATATGATCGGTGAGTATCATGATCCTTTTATTATATATATTGCCAAAATTTACAAATGGCATAATAAATAGCTGTAATTTCCTGTTCTGTTATACAAACAATTTTTTCTGTTTTCGTTAACCCGCAAGAGGCTGTGGCAATGACCTTTAATTCTCCAGTTGGCGTCTCCTGGGCTAAAATAGTTTTAATGCCACCATGGAGGCATCCATGTATATGAGATAGGGTAATTCTGGATCAGGCCATGTCAATAATATGGACTCACTGAAGAGTTCTTGTAATCTTTCAAAAGCATTTTCCTCTACCACCGTCCATCTCCATTTTCGATTTTTTTCCATTAATGCGGCTTCTTTTGCAAAGTTTACCAACAACCTTGACTGGTAACCAAGTACACCAAGATAACATTTTACTTGTTTCGGTGTCTTAGGTCATGGTATTTTCAAAATGGCTTCCGCTCTTTCTGGATCAGGAGCTATATTTTCGTCTTATGATATATCCTAAATATTTAACTGATTCTTGGAAAAATTTACATTTTGCCCAATTCAGTGTTAATCCAGCATTCACTATCTTCCCGAGCAATAAATCCAAATATGTAAGGTGATCTTCCACTGTTCTACTATATATCCATAGATCATCTACGTACTGTGACACATATGTTTCCCTTTGCATATTGAGTATTTGCTGCATCACCCGTAGGAATGCGCTTCCGGAATTAATTAGTCCACAGCAATTTCTTGTAAACTGGTACTGATATCCTCTGTGCAAAAATGAGGTATAATGCCTTAACTCAGGTTTCAACTTAATTTGCAAAAATGAGTTGGTCACATCTAATGAAGTAAAATACTGTTGTGCCCCAATACTGGCAAAAATTTGTTCTATTGCTGGTGTTCGAAAATTATCCGGAACAATGTATTGGTTTATGTGATGTCCATCTATTGTCAGTCGTACCGTTCTATTTGCTTTCCTAACTATACATAGGGGACTTACAGATTTTGATGTAGATACCTCCAGAATTCCATCTTCTACCATTTTCTGTATTTTAAGGTTAACTGCCTCCTGTAAATCCAATGAAATAGGTCTGCACTTATATTTGAATGGAGAAACATCATGTATCTCGAATTTATACTCAAAATTATAGGTTCCAGTGTGTTCCGAAAATACATTTCTATGTCTACGCAAAATATTATAAAAGATCTCTTTTTCGTGGTCATTAAGTAGGTTTGAGTTTGCTACTTATTTTGTAGGTCATGTTTATGTTAGGTTCAGCTACCTGGAAATCATCTGTTTGGGCAAGCAGTTCTCTCACACTTGCTTCTTCCTGCCCAAGTCCGTATGATGTCATCTCTATAAGCCCTTCTTCTCCAGCTACATACCCATCCTTATTATAGTTTCTCATCTCTTCTGCTTCTAATGGATTCATCTTAACTATCTCCGCCCCTCCTATTTGTATAAATTCTACAAAAAAAGTTTCTTCATCTACTTCTTTTTCTTCATCTGTTAATCTTATCTCATTATCTGCTTCCTTTCAGCTAAACGGAACTTTAACTATGACGTCTTTAATTTTGATTTCCAAGGCTTCCATTTGATAATTCAACTTCCCTTGGAGTGCATACAACACATCATTACCCATAATGATGTCTACAGATAGCCTGTTAATAACAAAACACAAATTCTATTGTGTCCTCCCCAATGGTGACTTTCAAAAGCATTTGCATATTAATATTTTGTTTGGCGCGACCTACCGCCAGAGTACAATATGCACTTTTCACAGGCAATGTTTGTAATTTCATTCCATTGTTTTTCAAATGGTAAAAGAATGCTTGACTTAATAGCTGAGACTGAGGATCCTGAATCTATTGTAATTTGCCATGTTTCTTTGTTTATTACTGCAGCAATATGGGGAGCATCTCTCACTTTTTGCAATCCTGTTAAATGATTACTTATTTGAGTAATGTTTACTATATCTGTTTCTGTATTAGTCTCTACCACCCTACTCAGAGCTGTGTCCCTATTCACATTAAGAACTATGTGTTCATCTGGGTCCGATGTGGGACATATTCTATCGCACCCTGGAGTCGTTTCCCGCCTGTTGTGTTGTACCCGGTCTTTCGTCTATCTCGGGCAACACGTCCCTCAGTGTGGGTGGAGGAGAATGCACCCATTCTCTTGAAGGAAGTTGATTCCTCGGTCTTACTTCAGGTCTGTCTATGGTGTTTTCTCTACCAGCGTCACGTGGTTGATACTGTCTACTAGCTTCCTGTTGTCGGTATGGCGGCCTTGTATTTCCTCTTTGAAAAAATGGGGGTGACCCCTATTTCAGTTCCTAGTTACTTGTATATATCCTAGCGGGAAATTATATGAGTTTGTATTTGGCGGTCCCTGCCTCCCTCTATTATTGTTAGGAAACTCCCTCGGAACGTGAGCATCGTACCTTTGGCGAGTAGCCATATTGTTGGTATTAAAATTTTGGGGATTGTGTGCCCTTTCCCTGTCACTATTACTATTCCACGGTCTGTGTAGATTTCTCACCGGCATTCTATTTTCATGTCTGTTTTGTGGATTCTGACTCCCTACGCTTTGTAAAGCTGTTAATAATGTAATTGCCTCTCGCAATGTCTGAGGTTTAGCTACCACAATG
The DNA here is from genome assembly GCA_030765055.1 of Mantis religiosa. Lineage (NCBI taxonomy): Eukaryota > Metazoa > Arthropoda > Insecta > Mantodea > Mantidae > Mantis > Mantis religiosa. The sequence goes on from CM060950.1 coordinate 332,072,838, forward strand.
TGAGTTCTGATACTCTCAGGAAGGTGTGCCATGAGGAGTGAAATCAGTTCAGCTTCCTGTAATGGAGGTTGTAGGTATTTACTCATTTGCGGGTATCTAAGGAAATAATCAATAATGGACTCTCCATTATTACCTTGGTATTGGCCATTTGTTATCCGATTTCTTACTTGATATTGTACATTGGCGTTCCAATACTTTTCTAGGAAAGCTGTTTTGAATAATTCGTAGTTGCACCCTTCTCCCACAGTAACTCGTAGCCAATTAAGTTCGGCAGATGTAAGGCCCTTTGAACTATTATTTTATACTGCTCGGGTACACCTCTGATAGCAAAATACTTTTCTAAGTCAGTCACTGTGACAAATTTCGGAAGGGGCAATTCACTTAGAAAATTCATGTGCACTGGTGAGTACATATTGACATTTTGCATATTAGCATCTACTTCGCTATTATTGTCTTGAGAAGAAGTAGACGGAGTGCTAACTTGCTCGTTTTGCCTTTCCCCATTGTGTATACGTAATGAACAGGTAGAATTCTCAGGTATCTGCCCTGGCTGTCCCAGCTGTAAACAAGTTACAGTATCTCTGATTTGAGAGATCTCGCTTACTGTCTCCCTTAACATTTGTGTTTTTTCTGATTGTATACTTGTCACTTGTGCTACCTTTTCTTTCAACTTTACCATATCAGCTGCTATGCAATTACAGTGCCAAACTGGTCATTTACCTCTTGTACAAAAGTTACCTGTGTCGTGGTCAGATCATCTAATCTTATTCTCTCCCTATTAATTTCTTCCCCTATTCTATTTTCTATTCCTGCAGCAAGAGATTTGGTAACTTCTCGATCACTTCTTATAGTACCTACTTCTCGCTGCAGGGCCTCTTTTACAGTCTGGATTTCCCCAATTATCCCTTGAATTTTGATAGTGATTCTAGCTTCTGTTTCTTTCCCTTGGCTCACAATCTGACTCAATTTTTCGTTTATAGCTTTGCTCTGATTCACAAATTTAGCCTCTACTGATTGGCTCTGCACTCCGAGTTCACCTAATCTATTTTCTATCTCCTGGCTCTGTTCTACAAATTTAGCCTCTAGTGATTGGCTCTGATTATTCATTTGCGCCATGAGTTTCTGAAACATCACTTGTATATTATCTATTACCCCGGGATTGTCACTTCCCCTATTTATATTTAAGTTATTTACACTATTTACGTCCTCATCTCCCGATCCTATATCACTGCTTTCCATTATCTCTTCATTAACAACTTCTAACTCTTTCTCTGTCTCCATAGCTATCTGTTCCCCAGAATTTTCCATTTTGAATTTATCCTGTACGATCTTCTTATTTCTCAAAAGCATTGAATTTCCCTTTTAAATTTGCTAATTCCCTTTCCAAAATACTTATTACTATTACATTACATAAATATTGATATCAATAAATGGTATCACACTCACAAGAAATATAAATTGAATATTTGTAGCTCACAGTTCTGTTGAACGGCTGTGGTGTTGATGTGGTGTGTTTACCATTTTCCGTCGTGCTGCTCATCGTCTAGTAGGCTGAGTTGATTTTGAAAGAACTTGAACTTCTCTCTTGGTTGGGGGAAATTTCTATGTAGTCACTGTTGCCGTCTTCTTCGTGGTCTCCGCCATCCTCATCGTAGTTGTCGTTCTGCGTCGTCGTCGGTCTTCTTACTTCTCCTCGTTGTAGTCGTTCTGCATCGTTGTCAATCTTTTCACTTCTCATCATAGTTGTCATCCTATTTCACCCATTTCCTACTGTTCGATGCCCCAATGTGTCGGCGCCATTATGCGGCAAACCCGCATACCAGTGTTAAATTGATTGGGTTCTAATTGGACTATCAGTTCTCTTATCCTCAGGTGAATGGTTGTAGGAAATCAATTTTGGTGGTTGTTAGCAACTCAGTCATATTAATAACACTTTGTTTGTTGCAGAATTATTTGGTTTAATTCCTACTAAGTTTGCCTATCAAATTGGATCGGTGACCACCTGTTAGTAAAATTCCTAACATAAATTCAATTTTACTTGAAACCCTGGATTACTTGTTTAAAGTTACTTCCACGCGGTTTCTATTTCTTCTTTATACGGCGACTACTTTGCTCTCATAAACTTCTAATGCTGCTTCCACTTATGCTGATTGCGCTATTCTTAACTTCCCTACATTTCAGACTTATAAATCTTCGCTTCTCTTCTTAACGTGCATGAACACGTCCTTTCTGTTGTAGTAACACCTTTAAAGTAAATTTTTCTTACTTCGTGATTCAGTTCGAACCTTATTCTGATCCCCTCTCTAACTTTATCACATGACCAAACTAGCTCACCCTTCTCGAATGTTACATTATTGGTTTCTCATTTATTTCGAATTTTCGCATTGGTTTGCAAAACTCATTTAACTCATTGATGTTCAGCCCACCCTGAGTTGTTTGTAACGGTATACATTGTTATCAAATCAGCGAAGTAAATCCCTTTAGCATTCATGCTCAACTGTATTTTGAAAGCCCCTTTGTCCCAACACATTCCTAGCTGGAAGTATTCTATAGTTTTTAGACATTGAACCTCTACTAGCACAAAGAAGGCAACGGATCTCCCTTCCTGTCTCTCCGAAGTGTAAATTTTTACAAGAATATTCTCTCTTCCTTGCCTGGATGCTAGTATATATGTTATATTAAATTATATTCTTTCCTTCTTATTCTTTAAGTCAACCGCTATTTTAATCATTACTCTATCCATTCTAATTTCATATTATAACAAGATTTTTATATTAGTTTAGCAAAGCATTTTTATTAATTCATCTTCTTTTTTTAATTATCTGATTTTGATTAATTCGCCGCCTCCTAATCGCTGCCTGATACTGTGGTTACAAGAACTAGCCTGGGTCAAAGTGAAATGTGTGGTTAGGGAAAGAAATGCAACAGGTAACTATCACTGAAATGTTACACAACATAACACTTGAGATTATATAGCTTGTGAACGAATCAGACTTGTAGAGAGTTTGCAAAAACAAAAACAAAAAAACAAAAAACAAACAAAAAAAAAATGTAGAGAAGGTTGCACATGATTAGTTGATTAGTGCGAAAAGGACGGCAGAGTAAAAAATATCAACAGCATTATCATTTTACTGGACTTGACAGCAGTGATTCTTCTTTTTTCCTGTTGCTCTGAGACTCCCCAAATCCAAAACAATCATTTTAAGAAAAGTGTGTGTGTGCGTGCGTGCGTGCGTGCGTGCGTGTGTGTGTAGCTTATTGTGGTTTGTATTTTGTTAGAGTTATAAAATATTTGTTCATTTAAAAATCAAACTACCTCTATTAAGTCAACAGTGGTTATATGGCCCCAATTTGTGATAGTTGCAAATTAAACTTCTTTTTAGTTTTCACACTAGTGCAACAGGTACTTTAAGGTTTGCTTGCTTTCTTCTCTGTTTTAGTTTTTCCAATGTTTTGAACTATTGCTTTGCATCAAAATTATTTGTGGTTGGTTTATTGACACTCGTCACTTACTTTTCCATATATTTATGAGAGACTAGTTTCAAAGGCCCTGGCCTCCATTTTCAATCTCTTCCCAACTGGCAACTGTTGTTATCTGCTCTCTCTGGTGGTGGAACTATGAACTTTTTTGTCAAATTATCTGCTGGCGGGATTTCAAAGTTCATTACGCGATCCTTATTTTTCCAGATGAATATGTTCTCCCATGTTGTCAATCTATTTTGGTTTATCACTCCTTTTAATAATTTTGGATTTGGATCAATGTCATGGTTTTCATTCCAAAAATGAAATGCTACTGCTGACTTGTCTTCTTGTTTCAATCTGATGTTTCTAAAGTGTTCTTTGACTCTGGTTTTTAAATTTCTTTTTGTTTGACCTATGTAGCATTTTTCAATTGATATGGAAGCAATAGAAGCAGAAGAATATATTTCTCTAACAAAAATATGCATTGAACAAAACTTCTTTAGCTTTAATGGAAAACACTATAAGCAGAAATCAGGACTATCAATGGGCAATCCACTTTCACCTTTTTTGGCTAGCTTATTTATGAGTGCATTTGAAACACAAATTAAAAAGTCCTTCCCATTGATCTTCAAGGTTTGGTATAGATATGTTGACGACATCTTTGCAATTGTACCAAGTAAACATTTAGATGATGCATTAAAATTACTCAATCTGCAAGAAAGGACTGTCAAATTCACAATAGAAAAGGAAATCAATGGACAACTACCTTTCTTGGATCTAAATATCATCAGGAATGATACAAAAATAAAATTTGGAATTTACAGGAAGCCAACACATTCAGAAAATTATATAAAAAATAATAGCCACAACCCAATTACACATAAACATGCAATAATAAACAGCCTTACACACAGACTAGTCAACATACCCATGGAAAAAGAAGAATATTTCAAGGAACAAAAAGCAATAATACACATAGCAGAAGAAAACGGATACAACAAAAGTTTGGTGTTGAAGAAAATTAGAAAATCTAAACTAAAGAAAACCATGAAGGAAACAACCACATTTATTAAAGAAAAAGAAAGCAACAGCATATTCAGTTCATTCACATATCATCCAAAAACATTTAATAAATTTAAAAAGATATTCAAGGAACAAAATATCATCTTGGCACCTACTAATAGATACTCAATTTTAAAATTACTAAATTCAAAAACAAAAGATGAAATTCCTTCAGGTAACAAATCTGGAATATACCAAATAAATTGCAAGAATTGTGAAAAATGCTACATAGGTCAAACAAAAAGAAATTTAAAAACCAGAGTCAAAGAACACTTTAGAAACATCAGATTGAAACAAGAAGACAAGTCAGCAGTAGCATTTCATTTTTGGAATGAAAACCATGACATTGATCCAAATCCAAAATTATTAAAAGGAGTGATAAACCAAAATAGATTGACAACATGGGAGAACATATTCATCTGGAAAAATAAGGATCGCGTAATGAACTTTGAAATCCCGCCAGCAGATAATTTGACAAAAAAGTTCATAGTTCCACCACCAGAGAGAGCAGATAACAACAGTTGCCAGTTGGGAAGAGATTGAAAATGGAGGCCAGGGCCTTTGAAACTAGTCTCTCATAAATATATGAAAAAGTAAGTGACGAGTGTCAATAAACCAACCACAAATAATTTTGATATTAATTTTGACGTCACTGTTACTAAATTCCTCCAAACACACATATTGCTTTGCAGTTATTTCCTTAATTTCTTCTTCTTCTTCATCTCTTGATATAGGACACAGTCCTGTTTATTTATGGTCCTCTATTCCTTCTGCCATATTAGTCATTAGATGAGGGAGCCACAACTATGGATCAGACAGAAATCCAGGAATGGGTGATCAGCCTGATCCCCAGAATTAGAGTGAGGGAAGTAGATGAACGGAATGAGGGCAATGTGGATGAAAGGAAAGATGATAATGGGCAATGTGGATGAAAGGAAAGATGATAATGGAGCAATTGGTGGAATGATGGTAGGGAAAACTGCAGGTCCCAGAGAAAACCCACCCCAGCGCCATGTTTTCCACCACAAATCTAACTTTGCAGTTACCTGGGATAGAACACAGCTGCCTTGGTGAGAGTCAAGAGGTCTAACTGCTTGGACATGGCGCAGTCCCATAATTTCAAAAAGTACATATATCAATCTCAAAATAATGTAAAAAAGTGATACAATATTAAAGTAAACCTGAAGTTTCTAATTTGCTACTGCAATCTCCATTATATTATCTTTTGTGATCATAACTATCTTTCTTGATGCCTTAGGACTTACAGACATTCAACCCATCACTTTAGAATACATGTGAAGGTCAACTGGCATGTGCATTCATTGCTACCTTGAGGGAGAATCTACTGCACAGGTTTTAAGGTGTATCCTATGGTTTTCTAGTATGAGTATAATTCTATATTAATCAATTTTCTGCCCACCTCGGTAGCGTAGATGGTAGCATGTCTGCCTCACGTTCAAGAGGTCCCGAGTTCGATTCTCGGCCGGGGTGAGTTGCCTGGATAAGGTTTTTTTCCGGGGGTTTCCATTATCCTGAAAGACGAATGTCAGGTAACTCTAAGCTCCATGGACCCCGGACGCATTGAGCATCATTTCACCTATTTCATTCATCGTCTGATATGACTAAATGTTGGAGGACGTAAATTATAAAAAATTAATTTTCAGTAAGTAGAACTTTGTGACAAATTATTTTTAACATAAACATGCAATTTCTAGTAATTGATCTGATTTATCATAAATGTTAATCTGATGAGGAAAATGTCTTATAGGAAATGTATCATCACAAAAGTATAACTGACAGTGTTCAATTTTGTAGACGCGTCAAGCCGGCTTTGAGAGTAGCTCTCCTTTTAATTAGCTTCTGCTTTTCCGTGTTGTTCATTGTACCTTTAAAATGGCAATGATAATAGTGAGTTATTAAGAAGACTGCGTAGCTAATGCCTCAGGATTTACGAGTTGCTATGGCTCGCACGATGTTAATTCCTAGCGTTGTGCAATTGTTACCATAAAATAACGTAAGCAATTTGTAGCCTTTATATTGCGATTTATAAACCGTTGTAATCTGCCTTATAATTTATTTCTTCACGCATGTATAGCAATGAACATGCAATTCATGTAATTTTCAAAGAATATTACGTTATTTCACGTTATATCTGATGCCAGTTACTTGTTTTGATACATGGTGAAACACGCCGTGTCATGACTTGTAAAACGACAAACTTAAAGCCTTATATAGCACTTCATAACAAATAATATAGCTTGTTACGCAAATCTATTACCTTAATTTAGTGCTGGTTCTTGATGTGCGCAAGGAGATTGCATCCGTTTCAGAGGTTGTTCACAAGATATGAATTAAACATCGTTTTCCACCTTGCGACAGTTCTTTATTTTTCACATGTAGCCAACACACAAAAGGTAAAACAATGAAATTTATCTTCTCAACATTTCTCTAACATCCCTTTTTTTATATAATCTTTTGTTACAGCCCCTTAGGAAGTACATGACCAGTAAATAAAGCAATATTCCTCAAGAGTATTACAGAACAGAAGCTCATGATTTGTAATGATAGAACATCAATGAATTCAAAAGAAAGAAAAGTAATGTCAACCATGATAAAATAAGGTGTTAACTTACTACATACCCATGTTTCATAACATGAAGATTCCACATCTTCATCAGTTCCTTTTCTCCTTCATTAACATCTGTAAAGTCATCAATCATCATCATAGTCTTTGTTTGAAGCCACTTTGGATCATGCTCTCCTTCGGAGTCTACATCCATTTCTTTTGGATAAATAGGCAGACATGTTGTGGTATGATGGTACAATCTGAAAAGAAAACCAAAAATGTGTGAACCCATTACCAATGCAAGATTTAAAAACTATGCACCTAAACTTGGATGTGAAGTTACATTATTTGTGAACATGTTCATTCGTTTCATATATTGGAATAACCTGGAGCAAAAAATTGATGTACCAGAAATTATCTTTAAAATACCAATAGTGCAAAAATGTTAACTTGCTTTTGTGCACTGCTAACACCCTTTTTTAACCTTGTTCTAATTTCTGTTCTATGTACTGAGAGTGGAGGAAGTAGTGTATTCCACACAAAAGTACAATAGAGAGATTTCACTGGAAATGCAGGTTTTGAAATTCCCTGAATACAAAACAAGAATTTTAGAAAAAGGCTGTGTGTGCATGCGTACGTGAGAAAGGTATAACCCAAAAACGAAAAGTTGGTTAATTACCGAACTTGGTATCTATGTTCAGCATTTTTGAAGGCTGCAACACCACTTTCAGGTAAATCCCCCCACAAATATGTAGAAAAATTTATGAAACCAGATTTTCTCAAAAAACTGAGAAAATTGATTAAATTTTAATATAAAACTGGTAAAAATACGATGTGTTAATATTAAATGACAAATGAAATGTATATTTTGAATTTTCTGGGAATAGCCTCTGAAGTTCTCTTTATTCTGAATGACTTGCTAACAGGTAAACTGTAACAGAAACAAAATTTTATTGGAAAAAATGTAGATGTCATTAAAGTACACAATGTCAAATTACTTGTTGTGTTCCTTATTACTGTTTGTATTTTCAAATACTTATACTTTTCTCAAAGTGGAAGTTGTTTTAATTGAAGGTTGATTATGTTTTCACTATATCTCACTTATAAAAATTATATTTCCAATTATTATTATTATTAGTAAGAAAGTCATTTTTAATGAGCAAGGACTGATACAATCAAGCACAAAATTAATATAATTTTGAATCGAACGAGTTCTCCATGCTCCACATATTGTTACGTCTACTAAGAACACATTTTGTTAGGATCTTCAGCAGTCAACATTAGCTGAGGATGTAAGGAAGGTTGTAACGAAATGCGTTCTAGGTAAACACTAGCAATATATGGAGCATGGAGTACTAGTTCAACTCAAAATTATATTAAGGAAGTCATTATTCATTTTTTATTTGTTGACTATGTAATAAGAATAGAATTTCAAAGCAATCACATACCAACCAGCTCTTATGAGATTTAACTATTGCTTAAGCCTATTATATACGCCTATTTCCCTTTACTTACAAGGAAGTATACAGCAAGACAATTTCTGAAAATTATCTTAACATAAAGTGGATAAAAGAATAAGAGTTAGTAAGAATAGTTCATACAAGATTAGAGAAAAACATCAGATTTTATTTTCTGTTTGCTGAAACTCTGTAATTTACAATTTACAACCGTTTGCTCACAGGTCTTACTTTAAAGTGGTGGTGTCTGGTGCCCATGAATGGCAATACACACAGCAGACTAATATGTTAGAAACCAGTTGGTGCAATTTTTCACATGATGCACACAAAGCAATGGCTGAATCAAAGACTACAGGCAACATTAAATATTTTGAACCTGAATGGGAAAAACAATTCATATGCAAAATAGCCTGCAGTACTATACAGTGCCTATCAATGTTACCCAAAAAAATATAACATACAGACAGCATAAGGTGAGGTTAATTTTGGAAGAAATCATCAACCCCTATTACTAATTATGTTTTATGCTATTTCAGTTATTTGAAAATAACCCAAGTAAATATTTTCTGACTTATGCATAAAAGGATTTAAAGTTACTGTATTACATTTTGTAAATATCCTTCTCCTAGTCCAAGGCAACTCTGAAGGAAAACACTTTGTGAAGTATATGTACTGTAAATAGGGTGCAGACTCCCGGGTATAGGGCCAGTATCTAATAAGCATTGTGAGGAATTTGAGGAGCTGCCAAATTTCCACCAGCAGTGTTGAGATGCTGACCCCATCTCCTTCTCACATCAGTTGAAATTGCCCACTTCTGCCTTGCATATGTGAGCGTGAGGCCAGCAGCTGGGTTGGCAGGTGCAGGCCCGATTTGGTCTGTAATGCCATGGATATATGTACTATAAATAAAGATTTATCTGTGGGCACAGCCATGCTGCAGATAAACATAAAAGTGATGGTTGACATGTGTTATGTTGTTCTATGTGCCAGCTGCTCTAGCCCAGTTGTGCCGTAAACTCCATATAACCTTGACATCACTGCTTTGAAGTACAGAGTGTCCCACAAAAAAGCAGGAAATTTGGATTTTCTACAATAAAAGCAATTGTAAGTACAATGTGTTGAATGCCACCCGAAATTGGTTACAATGTCTACGCTGCTATGAGGAACCCAAAGGAAATCATTTTGAGCATTTACATTGATTATGAACATTTGAGTAATAGTGTTAGTAAGATATAAATGAAAATATGTGTGCCCAACTCATATTACAGAAGCTAAAAGAAATTTTGGGGAAACTTTCTTTTGTGCGGCGCGAGAATATTTTCTATGTCCAAAGGTGCATGTATACGCATGCACAAGCAGACGACCACTCGGTTCTCGCGTTGCAGCCAACACGAGAAAGATAGGTAAAACTTGTCCTTGTTGGCTCGTCGTAGAGGGCAATTGGAACTTGGAAGTGATCGGCGTGGAAACAAATGAGGTGCAGATGACGATATGCCCCAACAACAGGAGGAATGCAAATACACTCTACAGTCTAACTGCAGCGCCCACAATGAAACTGGCATTGTCCTATTTTGCATTCGTCGATTTGAACGTGACCAGGACCAGGAATGCAAATACACTCTACAGTCTAATTGCAGCGCCCACAATGAAACTTGCATTGTCCTATTTTGCATTCGTCAATTTGAACGTGACTGGGACCACCAATTTTCCCCCTTGCAGTTTACTTGGTGTAATTTGACATCATGCACACTTCGCGGTAGTAGACGAACCAGTCTGAAATGAAATGTGTAGTGTTTAACGCCCGCTTTTACTACATACGGCACTGCAGGCGGTGACACTGATGATACATGAGATGAAGATGGAGTACCGGTGGAATGAGATGGCGGGGGAAACCGGAGGTCCCGGAGAAAACCCGCCCCAACGCCGTGTTGTCCACCACAAATCTCACTTTGCGGTCGCTTGGGATCGAACCCGGGCCGCCTTGGTGAGAGCCAAGCAGTCTAACCACTGAGCCACGGCGTGGCCCGAACCAGTCTGATACAGTCCACGAACTCATACATGTATTTCCTGTGGAGCACTCCATTATTGTCATGTCGTAGGATTGTTTATGTGTAAAGCAGTGCACGAGTAACAAAATTTGAACGGGCGATAACTTAGCCTGCTCAAACCATGTTAGTGTTTAGTTAGCTATGTGGTGCAATTTAGGTACTACTTTGTGTTAGTCTGCTAGATAGTGTAATTTTGGGACAAGTAAGACTGTTGGCAGCATTGCATTCAGTGGAGAAACAAGCATAGTTTGGCTGCAGTGAATTCTTCAATATGGCTAAATTGCGCAGTAAGTATATAAACAAACAATTAATAATGTTAAAAGGATGCCCTCCAACACGAAATTGCAATAAAAAGTAAAGAAATTATATTAAAAATTATGCTTGTAAATAAAAACATCAAAAAGTGTGAAGGAATTAGAAAAAAATCGCCGCGTCGTACATTAGAAAGAAGAGCCGAAATTTCCCGCTTTTTTGTGGCACATCCTGAATAAGAGTAAATACTTTGTTCCAAATTAGCAACATACCAAAGTTTCATTACATATTTTTGAATAGTTTCTAAAAATAAAATCAACAAATGCATTGAGAGAAAACAGCAGACCTGCCCTCCCTGCAACCTGCAGTACTATTGAAGAGGGAGGGAAATGGTGGGAAAGTAATTTCAACACTAGTTTTGTGCCACTTGTTTTTGTCCCCAGCACCTATCCCGTAGGGGAAGGGATCCGTCCCTTTCAGCTGCCAAAGTGCGGGCGCTGCAGACCCTTAGCACTCGTGGTACCTCTGACGTTACTAGAGGAACCTCGGGCCGAACAGCCGAGCCCCTCCTTCGAGAGTTGTTCGGATTGGGATGGTCTCGAGGGGGCAGTGTGTTCCCGATACCTGTGGGAGATTGGGTACGTCTTCGGACGGGGTTGAGGGAAGCCATTAAGTTTCCGGGTACTAGCCTGCTTAGCTAGTAGAAGGTGTGCTAGATCACCAGGCGGCCCCACCGAGGTCATATCGGTAGTCTTCACCTTGAGTGTTGACGCGCGTAAGTGGCGTATCCACTTCCGTCCCGTCTTGTGTCCCTAGGACCAGATGGGGGGGCTTGTTAGGAAACTAGGTCTTGCCCTAATGGAAAGCCCCACGGAGGATGCCGGGCGCCCTTTAAGGGACAGTTCGGATAACTCCCTGGTTGAAAGAGGCCCGGGTCTTGTTCCTACGGGTTCAAGGCTAATGGGAGTAGACCCTCTGGACTCAACTGTCCCCAGCACCTATGTTTTGGTCTTTGCGCTTCAACGGCTTCTTTTGAGCGCTGAGGTCTCCGAAGCCTTCCTGGGAGTGCTGTCTCAAAACGTGAATTCAGTTGCTGTTTGGTTGAGGCCTATTATTAATCTACCTGGTAAATGCTCCCATTTTCGCCTTTTGGCTTTTGTAAATTTTATCATAGTTGTCTTTCTGATTGTCTTCTGGGGAGCTTTGTTTCTTTTAATGGGGCTAAATTCTGCCAGTTCCAGTTCCAGAAGTTATTGTGTTTTCAAGTTCTGGGCTTATAGGCATGACTACTAGCTAGCAACTGTTAATATTAAATGTTTTCCACGATCCTAATTAACCTAGTACCACTTTGAAATTCCTGTTTCAGAAAAATTGTTTATGTAACAGAGTAACTTTGTTAATGGTTGTGAGGCTCTTTGTTTCCCTGTGTTGTTTTAAAGGAACAACATATTATTAAAGATTTAGTTACCTGTAAAATTTTACAGTATTGAATTAAAGATTGAATTGTTAAATGGCGCAACTGTGAGTCAGTTCACTGTCTGCCGTTCTGGGAACAGACAGAACAGACCTCTGTTAATGCCTGTAAAGTGTTGCAGGGCCAAACCAACATATACCAGTTTAACCAGCGTTAGGTGTGAAGTGCATGGCCAGGACCGGCTGGCACAGTTTGGAAAACATTATAAAACATAGCTAAACAAATAAAATATTATGGATCTCACAAATGTGTTTAAACTTATGTATTTTTATACTGAAATCTCAGCAGAATTCCAAAAGTTACCATACGATTTTATTTCATTTATATGTTTTTTGCACTTATACAATCAAATATGACATCCCAAGAAGAACAAAGCATCATTCATATTGTGACTTTGTGGGTTCATAAAATTAAAAGTCCAAGTTGCAGAAATTCAAAATGCTCTTTATTTCCGTAGAAACACACGGTTTGTAAACACTTGGCAGCAAGATGACATAACATAAACCAATACAATCTCTCGTCACTTCTGCACATGTAAATAAACAAAAGAGTTCACTTTCAAATCACAGCTGCAAGAGTCCAATTACAACTCACTACTCAACTAACCACGGCTTCCTTTTATATGTCCATTCATGGTTCCAGAAGTTTGTGGAATGTTCTTTAACAATCAAGGCGGCACTAGAAGATGAACCTTCCAGTTATCTATCTTTATCTGTTTTGGCAAGCTTTTTATCTCCGCGTTGCACTATCTATCCCTTCGTGTGCATCAGCCGCGCCAGTCACAATAATGGGTTCGCGACACTGCCCCCTCCTCAAGGATGGTCATCCCGAACAGCACCATTGTAGCGGGCCAAACGTACCAGGTGTACCACCATCTTTCCTTGGGGCACCTTCTGGATGTGGTAGACCACATCGTTAATCCTCTTTACTGCCCGGTACAGTCCTTGCCATGGTTGTTGAAGTTTTGAGCAGCACCCCTTGGTCCGGGTAGGGTGGTACAACCACACCAGGTCACCTTACTAGAATCCTTGGCTGTTGGCTTGCCTGTTGTATAGGGTCTTCATGCGGTCACTCGCCATCTCATGCATGTCGTGGAGATGGTTCACCAGGTTCTCCACATACTTGGTTATTGGCTGTTTCGCTTCTGGGAGACTCCCAAAAGTCAGGTAACAAGGGAGGCGTATTTCTCGGCTGAACATTAAGCTTGCTGGCGTCATCCCAGTGGTGTGTGTTGACGAGCGGTAGGCTAGCAAGAATAGTGGCACCTTGACATGTACCTTGGAAGTACAGATTTTAAGTCCCGGGTATAGTACCGATGTCCACTCAGCATTGTGAGGAAACTGAGGAGCTTATGACAGATAAGCAGCGCTGGTCACAAAAGCCAACATTCTGGCTGGAGGTACCGAGATGCCTACTACATCTCCTCGCCATATTGGTTGGATGATCGCCCACCTCTATCTTGCATATGTGGGCATGAGGCCGGCAGTCGGGTTGGCAGGCCTTGGCCCTATATGGGCTGTCGTGCCATGGGTAAATATATATATATATATATATATACTGAAGGTTTTGAAAAAGAGTAGTT